>JAWNZC010000088.1:1202500-1787500 GCA_035771165.1 Paragorgia papillata
TGTCGTCGCGGATAATGATGTTATTGAAGAATTAAAAACTTCTAGTGAAAACTTGAACACTAGAAAAAGTACAAATTTATTGGTTGGAGTATTTAAGAAATGGGCAGGCAGGGCAGCATTAAGAAACATCGGTGAAAACATGGAGACATACGAGGTTCAAGAACTTGACAAGTTCACAATTAACTTAGGTCAAAATTTTGCCCTCTATGATTAACAAGTAATCGCATAGTTCCTCGTAAAATTAAGGTTTAATTTCACTTGTGTTTTCGAAGTTTCACAAATTGCCCGAGTTGCTTCGCGACTCGGGCAATTTGTGAAACTTTGAAAACACGCGTGAAATTAAACCTTAATTTTACTCGGCCCCATGCGATTACCTATACTAATTAAAGTGTGTACATTCGTTAACTTACTGATCCTATTCAATCTTTGTTATTTTGTATTATGATACGACATGTTCTAGCCTTAAATTGGCCATGTCTTTAATTGCTCTAGCTTGAATTGCAAGACTATGTCTATGTGTACTGTACATGTTATTCATGAGGTTAATTTATATTCGGTGTCAGAACGTCACTCTGACAGCAGCAATAATGAGATATCAATACAATATTAGTTAAATTAACAAGAATAGCGAAATTAGAAAGGGATCCGTTTATCAGATAGATTGTTGTTGAGTTTGGTGATAAAAGATTTATCAATGTATACCGTATTTACTTGTTTGAGCGCTGCCCTCGATTAAACACCACATTTGGTTAAAGAGCGCCGCCCTCGAATACCATGACGTCGCCATACTATGACGTTCAAGCAATGGAAATGCAGTATCTTGAAATTACCTTTCTGTCGCTTCTCGAGTAGGTCAATGTAATCTATAAACATGGCCTTGGCCAGCTGATTTGTTTCCAGATCTTCGTCCTCGAAGACCAGTCTTGCTTTTAGTTCTTTACCAAGGATAGTTGCTTCTTCTTGAGTGGGAAATAGTATACGGATAGCATCTGGGTGCTTCTGTAAAAATGACTTTAATCCCACAGCTTCCAAACCTCCAAAGAAAATTTGTGCAATTGAATATTTGCCATTTTATAAAGAAACTTGCATAACATTGATTCTGATGCAGTCACATACTGTATTGCATGGTAGTATTCAGTACTAGTCACATACAGTACAGCAATAAAATATATTACACATAAAGTATTGTTGTATACAGCTATTTCAATTAAGGCTATCACAGACAATTGTCCAATGTACAATAAGAGCGCTAAAACAATAAAAGAATGATGGGAATAATCATAGTTTTAAGTACGTTTAGTATATCAGTACCCTCGTGGGAATACTTCTAGCGACAGCTCGCAATGCAAATAAGGTTAACATGCAAAGTTAGATTATTCTCAAACGATCTGCATTGCCAGTTTGTCCCTCATATTGTACATTTGACTATTGTCTGCGACAACCTTAATTGAAATAGCTGACACACTGTTGCCAAATTGTAAAGCACATACATATACTGTACTTGCTGCTATTTTAGCACTTACATAATTGTTTAAACCATTAACTTGCAATATGCGCCAGTTCAGATGCACCCTACTTTCGTATTTTACCCTAGCTTAAACGTGCCAGTGTTAGTAAGGTACTGGGCGATAATGGGTCAATTTAAATCTTGTACACAGCTCATACCAGTTTTATCAATTTCAACCACCTAGATCTAACACGTACATAAAAACCTATATATGGTACATACCAGATGAAATGTCGTCTAGCTCAAGCTTTCTTTTCTCAATGACATTGTACATCAGCAAGTACTGAACCACCATCTCTCTGTTTGATGAAAGTAGCTCAACATCAATGCCGGCTTCCAGCAGGTATGGTAATATTTCAGCAAACTTTTCATCTGGTACATTTTCATTGACTGGCAAGTCAAGAATCTAAAACACATACATATGAAGAAAATATGAGTTCATATGAAGAAAATAAATGTGAAAAATTGTTTCATCTTAATGGGAATTATACCGATAACTTTCATATACTCAACTGGTCCACTCCCACAAAAGATCAGATTTCAATATAACTTATTTGTCTATAGCAAACTAGAAAACCCTCACCTCAAAACGTTTGTTGGGAAATCTACTGTATTCACTATATCTCATAATACCACCTACCGTAGTACGTCATGCAGGAGAGAATGCTTTGCATCATGGGGTGATGGCTACCTTCCTAAGGCAAATACAGTATGAAGAGTAGGGGGGGGGGGCTCAGACCAAATTTTTGCAATATTTGAAAATGTATCACTTTCCCACAGCTGATCATCCTCTAAACAGCAGATTTGTCCCAAATGTTTCCACGCTGGGTAACATGTTTGTCGAAGGAGCTCCCCCTCCCCCTCGAATTATGAATCAAAGTTTTGATTCATAAGTGGTGCATAATAAATACCTGTTGTAATAGAATTTGCAATTCAATATCAGGCACATCTTTTATAGAAAGAGGTGGTGGGTTTGAAGAAATATCTTCGTCATCCTTCAATGTAAGGTAATGCTTGACTGATTCAGCTAAGCCACACAATGCTGGCCCCTCATGTAGAAATGAGTGTCCCAAAATCCGACCAACTGCCCGAAAAGTGCCTGTTTGCCTCAGTCCAGGGTGGTGAATTGGTACTTTATGATCAGTCTCACCCTCAAAGAAAATAATGGGTTTTGATGTTGTAGCAATTCCATCTTCAACGAGTTTCACAGCATTGTGCAGAAATTCTCTAACAGGCCCAGCCCCTATACCTTCCTCGTCTTCAAATCTCACCCGAGGTGTTGCAGTGAGATTCGTTCTTGGGTTTTTGTAACAAGCCAATACGTCTGCTTTCATCTCTTCAATGCCATCACTTCGGCAGACACTGAAGAGCTGCCGAGGAGTATCTGCTTTAATGGTTGTGTTCCTATATCGCAATATTTCCTTATTTACATCATATGGCGGCTGTAATTTCAAGTTTTCCTCATCATCATTATCCTCATCGATATTAATTGGGATTTGATTCTGAAGTGGTCTGTCAAGCAATGCATCTATATCACTTTCATTGGATCCAGTATCACCATCTAGAAATATATAACATGCTTGTTTCGCCATACACATACATAATTCAGACCCTGTATCACACTAACAAAGCTCTGAAAAATGTGTAAGTCAATCTAATCATGTAATGATATCAACCTTAATTAGGGCTTCCTACAGTAAATCTGTCCAAACCTTCTAAAATAATTCCAATTGCACGACTCAATTTAAAATCTGATGTTTCCAGAGCAGATTGTAGACATTCTTCGTTATGATCTGGAAACATCTCTCTCAAGGATGGCAACATCATAACCATTCTTATATCTTGTGTCTAAAATTAAAATTTTACATGCGAGTGTTGCTATATGCACTATATAACACATTAATTAACCCAGTGAGTCACATTGCGCCCTGATGCACTATACATTATTATTTTACTCTGTTTCACGCCAGATGATTTTTACTTGTCAAGGGGAGACACTACTACCAGGCACAATGAATGGTTAGGTTGTTAAATGTTGTCTGCATGAAAGTACTTGTACTAATTAAAACAGTTTCGTTGGAACTAAAGAATACACACCTGGTTGTTTTTAGCACCATTTTCCATTGTGAAATCATCCTGGTCAGTTGAAACAGATGCAGCCTCAGATGTTGGTACATTTACAGCTCTTGGTATCAAAAAATATAAATATTTCACAGATAAATAATTATGCAGAATTTGCCAATCAATGATGGGTAGAATTGTGAGGCATTACAGTCGTGCCAATAGAAGCGTTCCGAAAAATGTTGACCAGTTCATTTCCTAACTTCGAGGAGTTCCTCTGAACAATTCTTCAGCAATTTGATAAGTTCCTTAAAAAGTTCCTAACTTCCTGTTTCATTGACCAATCAAATTTTATATTTTATTTTTGAGCAATCTGATTGGTCAATGAAACAGGAAGTTAGGAACTTTTTAAGGAACTTATCAAATTGTTGAAGAATTGTTCAGAGGAACTCCTCGGAGTTAGGAAATGAACTGGTCAACATTTTTCGGAACGCTTCTATTGGCACGCCTGTAAGAGTGATTATAAAGTACATATGGTAACAATGAGTTCAACAGCGTCCATTTTCAATTATTTACCTTACACATTCATCATGATGATTTCGAATTAAGGTAATAGGAACACATCGACCACATTGTAAACATGCAACTTTGGGAGCACACTCTGCATCCTACATCACAC
This sequence comes from Paragorgia papillata, assembly GCA_035771165.1. Taxonomy (NCBI): domain Eukaryota; kingdom Metazoa; phylum Cnidaria; class Anthozoa; order Scleralcyonacea; family Coralliidae; genus Paragorgia; species Paragorgia papillata. The sequence goes on from JAWNZC010000088.1 coordinate 1,206,748, forward strand.
AAATCAAAAAAGAAAATGTATATTGTAGTGTTTTTAAAAATATGTATTTCAGTTATATTCACTGAAATATGTGTCAAATATGTAGTAATTGTGGACAGATATATGAACTATTTCTGTGATTGACTGATATATTTAGTTGTCTCTTGTACAACACTCCTACTTTTCATTAAAATTTTGTCACAGTATTTGTTTTTACCTCAGGTGTATTTCTCAGGTCGGTGTCAGTCTCAGGAGATACATCTAGATCACATTGGATTGGTCTTATAAACAGCATGGACTGGCCAATTCCACATTTTTTTAAATGCTCAACACTATACCCTATAGCTGGGGGCGGGATTACTTCAAGATTGTTAACAGGAAGGCGTCTTAGTAATTCGAACCCCCCACCATACATAAGTTTAGGAAATGTGTTCTCCAGGTCTTCTTTAAATGTTTGCGTGCTTCCCGTCGCATTAAATTTTATTTTCAGTCGTCCTAGCCCAGCACGCTGAAGGAGTTCTTTTTCCTCACGATTTGGCACTTTTTCTTCTGACGCTCTTGACAAGCAAAACATCTCGTGTGTCCAACTCTCATGTCTGGGCTTTTTCGTTCTCGCTGCAGGCCTTCTTGACAGACCTCGTGCAGAAACCGAAGACGCATGTGTGCTGCTTCTATTCGAACCAAGTGGAGATGGTCGCGCGTACGGACTAAATAACGTCCTAAAATGGTTTAGAACATTCTGCCCGCTTCTTATAGGAGTTGAAGTAGTAGCGCTTGTAGATTGGAAAGACGAGGGGCCAGCAGTATTGATAGATTCAGTGGAATGAGTAGATTGTGTTCTAGAAGCAGTAGAACAGGACACGGTCGCTGATTCATTCGGTTGATTGGAGACATTGTTTGATGTTTCCGGGGTTCTTCTTTGCTGTTGGTCATTTTCAGTGTTTGCTGCATCCTCTGATCTTTCGGACAAAAGAATAGTTGCTTCTCTTAATAAATTAAATGCTCTATTGACGTTCGCCATGCTTTCGAAACAATTTCAAAATATGATTTGCACATTCACTATATCAGCGACTACATGAAGTGTATCATCCAAATGGCAGATGTTCACCACTGTATCATAATGCAGGCTCGTACAGCCGAATACAAAACGCTGAAAACAGCCGAATACGATTTTGCCGAATACGATTTTGCCGAATACAAAACTGCCGAATACGATTTTGCCGAATACAAAACAGCCGAATACGATTTTGCCGAATAGAACTGTATAATTGGGTCAAATTGAATGTCAAAATGGCATATTGAATTTTGGCGGTAATCACCCTTCATACGTAACAGTACATTGTGTTTCAATATCTGGCTTACATCAAGATGCTTGTTGTTAACAGTAAGGATAGCCATTGAACAGCCACTGACGAACAGCTGCTCCGCTACAGCTGCATTTGAATTTAGTTCATCTAATTTCTCTTCTCCTGCATCCTGCATTAACTTCAACATTTCTACTATGTCAAGGTAAGGGCAGTCATCAATTGTAATGGTGTCAGCTGCCGCATCGACTGACTGTGTTAGTATATAGTCCTTTACAGGATTGGCAAGTCCTTCAAATGGAGGTCCACTGTGCAATATACTATGAGACATTGCTTTTCCGAGAAGCTTGAAGATCCCCATACCTTGAAGCTGTTGGTTATGAATGGGTAGAAGGTGGTCTTTAGTTCCTTCAAAACAGGGAAAGGGAGGTTGAGTCCCACTTAAGAGAACATCATGAACTATCTGGAAGAACTCTCTTGTTAGACCACCAACGTCACTTCCATCTTCACCACCTTCATCAAAACTCATGAAATACACAACTGGCCTGCGTAATAGATCAATTTTTCCTTTGTAAATACGAAGTACTTCTTTCTCTTTCTTAACATTTCTGTTGATGTTAATTGGTTGTTCGCGGTTGATATCTACCATTTTTTCCCTGAATGTTGAAAGCACTTCATTTGGTGGAAGATCAAGTCCAGGAAGATTGTCCACCTCTAAAAACATTAAAAAAAAGTTTTCAATTCTATTAATGAACAGAATGAGTTCAAATTAATTAATTAATAATTAATAAATTGAGGACATCCACAAACACGGATCGCAACATCAGATCTCATTCATCTCGTGGAAAAAAAATCTGTTGCCCTGTCCCTGATGGTGACCACATCCACTGTACAACCTTTGAGCAAATATTTTAAAATCATGATATGGGGAATTCTGAGCAGATAAATGGAATTCACAATTTTCAAATTGTTAATTCTGATTTAAATGTTGCATTATCACAAGTTCTAACTTTATGTGAAAGTGTATAATATTGTTACAGGAAATTTATGAAAAAGGTCGGGAAAACAAATAGAGTTTAAGGTATGTATGATTTGATTAGCAAAAAAGACGAAGAAAGGTTGCAAAACAAATTGGTGTGAAATAACTACCGTAATATTGTTACATAGTTTCAGAACTTGCAGCTTGATGTCACTCGGTTAATAAATAATTATTGGATGAGGCTGAGTATGGTTCCAGGCCGAGGTCAAGTTTTTTTTCTGTTTTTTTTCTCTAAAATTTATTTCAATCCCACAAAAGCAAACATGCTTATCTAGGGGGCTCACATATATACATTACTTTTTATACAATACATAAAATAATATATCGTGATATTGTCTCCAATGATGTTTATTTTCTTAAAAAGACACATAAACAAGAACACAACAAACAAGCAAATATAAAGTCTAAACATTAGTTAGGGGGAAGCGATCAGTATTCAATATAGATTCTTGAACAATGCGAAACAAATTACAGTTTTCATAACTTAATGCTTCAGAGGCTCAGAGCCAATTAAGATATATCTAAGTTTTTCATTTTCCCCTCTCCCTAACCATGTCTGACCACATACACGCGCAGCAGAGGTAAGAAAAGCAAAACAAGAACATGATAAAAAAAAATGTTTTACAGGTCAAGTTATCTGGAAAAGGCTGAGGCGGATAACATTAACTGAGGTCTGGAAAATTCTTGATATCATGTATAAGCCGAATTCAATAATTGTTTTATTATACATTCAAACCTTGTTTACAACATTTTGTTGTTTTGAAATGTTCGGCATTTTCACGTTCTTTTAGGCAGTTACGTCATCAACGTCCAATAGTTTTTTACTCCTCCGTCCAATTATTCGGCAGAAATGGCGTCACAGCTGCTGAATATTGAGGATTAACTAAAGCATCTTGACCAATCAGGAACGAGAATATTGAATGCACAAGCTGTCAGTTGAAAAAACTCGGAGCTCTAAGGACTCAAACCAATTACTGGACTCTGGCTAGCAATCAGAAAATTGTGGGTTGACAAGTTCGCCTAAAGCTCAGATTTTCCAACTTAAACACAGCTTGTATAGCAAACAAACAACAATTATTAAATCTAGTAAGATATACTATAAGCCCGGCATACACTAGAGAAAGTTTCCGAAACAAGTTACCGAAACACGGTTTCAGAAACAAAAGTTTCTAGTGTATGTTGAAAAGTTCCAAAACTTTGTTTCAGAAACAAAGTTTCCCTGATTAGAGCACTGTTCTATTTTTTTGTAACAAGTTTCAGAAACATTTTGAAAACCATGTTTCGGAAATTTGTTTCCGTGTATGCCGGGCTTAGTCTCAAAGTTTGTTTCCCTTACTGTTGATCTCCTACGAAATACATGTATGTGCCCTAATTAATACCAACTTTATAAGTTATTAGTCAGTAAAAATGTGAATTTTAACATTTTACACAAACATGCTCAATAGTGTATTTGTGTTAATAAGTTAATTTATACAATAATGTTCAGTTCTGCATAAAAATCTGACTCAACTCTTTCCATATCATCATCTTGTTTTTCTTCAAATATGAGCTGATGGCTACCACTTAAATAGGGAACCAATCAGATTACAGAAAAACTCATCCGTTATCATGCCTTAGTTAAAGTATTTTCACTTGATGCACAGCAGCCATATATATTGGTGTTTCTAAACAATGAACTGATGATCCATATTATTGGTGTTCCAAATTAATCTCGTGATTCACAAGTTAATTCACAAGTACTGTACTCCAAAATGGACCATCATTACGTAAGTGAAAACTGAAAATGCTCTACAAACAATTCTTATCCCAAGTTTAAAAATTAAATGACACTAATTAACTGAAATCTGATTATAGTACAACTGCTGTAGGACAATTTACTACGAAAGAATCTATTATAACATTACCATTTACTTTATTATCCATAATATCAGTATCAAGTGTTATTGGACATTCAGCCGTCATACCACAATTTACATCTGGAAATGAAAAACAACAACAAACATACTGTACAACACATGTATACAGGACCCATGACTTTGAGTCGAGAAACCTGATAGAATCTCACACAGAATAATGTACAGATCCCTGTAGGATCATAGGTTAAATGGAATTATTCTTCCGAGGTTGGATCCAGCAATGGAGGGACCCTGGATCTTATAAGGGAATTATGGATTGTACACGGTATATAATGGTTTACATCTGCTCTTTTATTCAACTAGTACTGTATATAACCAGTTCCCATTAAACGTCATACAGTACGTACATGTAAATCCATGCTCCAGAAATGTTTGAATAAATATAAGTATCATTGATAATATTTCCTCTATTGAGTTAAATGTGTTGTATATTTCCTCTATTGAGTTAAAAGTACAGTATGTTGTATTTGCTTACAAATAAATTTAAAATATTTACCTTTGTCATCATCAACTGTATAGTTTCCTTCTGATGGCAAAACAACACTGACATCTAAATACATATACTACTGTAAATATAGAAAAAGTAAATATATTAATTTAATTAAATATTCAAACATAAGTTTGCTAAAGGCTGATCATGTGCAGAAATATTGCTCAAATTACAAAAGCAGAGTTCGTGTTTTCAAGTTACACTCAGTGAAACCTCTATTAGTATTACCGTAATTAACAGACATAATACAATAGATAACTTTTATACAATGGACTGTATAATTCCAGGTCCCAGTTACTATAAATCTATTATATTATATTAAACCTTTGTACAATGCACACTGCTCTAAAATGTGCCAATCAAACAGTGTCTGTTTTTTTGGACTCGCTTTTTACCTACAGTATACAGTATGTGCATGCATTAAATGTATTTCAAAAACTACTGCCTTATCATTTTTACAGGCTGTCCAACCTTTGCAGAGTACCTCGTCGGGACATGCTACGCAACTGAGGCCCGAGCATTCTAGGGGGGTCCGGGGGGCATGCATCTCGGAAAATTTTTGAATTTGGGCCCTCTAAAGTGGCATTTCCAGCATTTTGAGGACACATTTGCCCAGTTGGAGCGGCAATTAAGCGCAGTTCAGCAAGCTACAAATGGTCATTTTTTATGTTAAAACCCAGGAGTTTTACAACACCGGAAGTTTTCAAATTGACATCTAGAAATGATGGCAAACTTCGAAAATTCGATCACAAAGTATAGAGAGCCATAAGTTTATTATTGATATTCCCATTGATACGTATTAGAGGACATATATTGTACTATATCATGCAAGATTTGCCTGAAATTAGACTCCGACTGATAATAGATATAGACATATAATAATTTGAAAACTGTAAGTTTCATTATTTTTCGTTGTCCCATCCGCAGTTGATCGGGACACGGGACAAATTACTCCAAATCGGAACTGTCCCGATGAGATCTGGACGGTTGGACAGTCTGTTTTTACCTTCTACGCTACAATTGTCAACTTGTAACAAGAAATATATGGCTTCATGGGTGGTGAGACCTTTAGAAACTGCTTCATCTATTTGTACTGATGAAACTTGTGGAAACATGTGTGCAAGCTGACATTTCATCTCTTCTGATGTCGACTGCTTTCTAAATAAATCATCTTCTGCATGGGTATTTTGGGAATCAGCACTTGATTGGCGTGTACAGGTCGAGTCTTCTACATGATCACTATCGGTATTCACTCTTGATGGCCCATTCGACTGTAGATATTGCCGTATATTCATGAATTCCGGTTCCTCTTCACCCTCAGAAATACACTAAAACCAAATGAGATTTGGACTGGTTTAGCTGACTGGTATGTAAAGAGAGAGAAAAATACATGGTTGTATGGAAATATGAAATCTATTTCAAGTGTTGACCAGGATATTTCACGAGTGAACAAAGCGAATGAGTGAGATATCCATGAGTTCAACATGAGAAATAAATTTCATATTTCCAAACATCCATTCTGTTTATTAGTATATTAGAATTGTCCTATTGCATTAAACTATAATGCTGATGCAGCGATAATCATCGCCAAGCTCAGAGTGATACAGTAAGATATCAGCATAAATATCTATTTTCAATAAGATAATTATTATTCATTCTTTCAGTTCAGACCCTGATAACCATGCGTTGAATTTATGAAATCTATTTTACCTGTCCAGCGGCGTCTCCCATAATGACGACTTATGACCTTTCAAGGCCTTTGAATCTATTTATCATCGTCTTAAATCATGAAATTTAATTATTTATTTTTTATACGAGGCTGCTGATTACAGGGTAGTACAATCCAAACTAAAATACATGTAGCCTTTTCTTTGCCATCTCAGTCCTTGTAAATGTAGCCCAATGATAATATATAGAGTCTCATCATGTACAAACAAGTAACAATCAGAAGGTACAGTAATAACGGGTTCGCATGCCTTCAATATACACACAGGTACTGTACAGTAAGCCCGACGAACTCTGTTCCCCAAAAGAATATTACAAAATAATATTACAATTTACGGTAAGTGAAATTAAACTTTTCATGTCTAATAGAATACAAAAGCTATCTTCAGTGATTTTGTTTCAGAGCCATAAGGGGACACTATGTCTGAGCGGACACACTATCGACCCCAGGTCTGTGAAACACTGGTGATCTTGTATTAGTAATCTAATATTTCACAAAATATGCACATGATTTGTTTAGCAGCATTATTAAACTATATAATAGCTTGCGAGCAGGCCCTCCTTTAGGGGTTGGGTGGGAAAAGGCAGTGGGAAGGGAGGGTCTATTGGGCTCTTGCAGGTGACATCACTTGGGTGGCAACTTCAAAGTTCAAACAATTAGTAGATCGCTTAATAAGTAAAAATTGTTCCGTTTACAGTATAAACATTTACAACATAACTAGGTGATAAATGTTTATAAACGAAAGAAGTTTTACTTATCAATCGGTTTACTAATCGTTTGAACTTTGAAGTTGCCACCCAAGTGACGTCACTGCAAGAGCGCAATAGAAATTTAAGTAGAACCTTTGGTAGCTCAGTATGGTTTCAGCATGGATAGTAAAATGAGTGGATTGTAAACTAATAGTCACGTGAGGTGTTTCCAAGCCGCTGATTGGCTGAAAAGCATTTTTCTTTGCTCGAGATGTTGAAACCTAGTTGCAAATTGTGATGTCACGAATGACGTGAGTATGCTTGTTTTACTGAGGTGTTTAGTGAACTTTTCTTCAAATTCTTCATATCCTCACATTCAGATGACTATGTTGACCTTTCAAATGATTTTATCGCCTTATAAACCTGCCTAAGCCACAATCGAGTGTTCGAGGTAAGCGTTGTTGATCTTTGTTGTGAGTTTTCCTGTGTTGTTTTGAAGAAACTGGCATCCCAAAATAGTACTTTGTTTTACTTGGAATTTGGGATGCATATTTTGACTAGTAAACCTTGATATCTTCTTTTAAAATGAGTAAGAATAGACAGGCATTTTGTCGTATTGTGGCTTTGTCGTATTTATAGACATTTCGATTATCATTTTAAGTTGTATTAATCCTAAACTTTGAATATACTAGGGGTTTTTTAGCTTGTCAATTCCAACCAGGATGTTATGCTCACGCCATCAAGTTTCCTATCCAGTCTTTTTGCTATCCATGGTTTCAGTGAGTAAATTTCATTTCTCACTTCTCAGTATGCTATATTTGTAGTTGAGAATGTCGCTGATTTATGTCTTTTGCATCATAGAATTTTCAGTTACGCCATTACTCAACAAATTAATAATAAATGAGCCATAGAAACTAAAATATGTGGGGATAGACCGTGGCAGAAGCCGAAGAAATGTTTGTGATATTCAAGTATGAAGTAAAATTGCTAAAATACGGCAAGTGTAATTTTCGGCAGCCATATTAGATTATGGTTTGGATAATCATTGTGGTAATTTCAATTTGGGTCTGGACGCACACAAGGAATTAATTTAGTACAATCACTTTCTACGGTGACGGTACATACTTCATGGTAACTAAAATCCCATATAGTCGCCCTAACCCTCACACTATTAAACATACTGTAAACCCTAAACCTATGGGAAATTACCATGAAGTATATAGCCTTTCTACTAACTAACGAACAGTAAACAATAATTTACTAACCGGATTTCGTTTCCTTCTGTATCGTAAAGGACGGGAAGGAAGAGATCGTATATCTTTTTCCTTAAGTCTGCCTCGCTCCAATCCTTCGGTATGGGACATGCATCAACATACATCTTTTTATTTACTAATTTCTCCTTTAACTTTCGTCGTGGCACCTCATCCCAACTTGGTCCGGGCAGGAGGCATACATCTTTATAGATTATAACAGCTTCTTTTTGTTTCTTTTGTGAGGTTTTGTATGGCGCAAATCGCCCAGATGCGTTACGCTGCGATCGTGGCTATTTATCCTTCTTGTTCGACCCATTCTGCCTCGCACTATAGTTTCTGCGACTCGAAAATCCTGCGGCAATAGCCTGTAAAGCAACTGCACTTGGTGATGGAATGCTTCCAGAACTATTGGAAGGTACAGAAGGGCTGCATTCATTTAAACTCCCACTGCCTGGCGCACAACTCGTAACATCTGTACCACCAACATGAAGAACATCCGGTCACGGACCTCGTGGGAGTTGAAAAGAACGATATAATTCTCCTTGAACGCATTCATTCCTCTCTCCTGGTCTCTCTCTTGGGAATTCTGTATTAGCCGCTGGTAAATAACTGAGACTTGAAACAACTTCGCGGATAATATCTTGAAGATTGGGGCTTTGGTCGGCCATTTTCGTTTATAATCGTACGTTTGTGAACAGTTTCCCGCCTCCCGCCTTCTAAGAAGGCGGTTGACGGTTTGACTTCCGTTTCCTTTCAATTTCAACTAATAATTTATTTTTTTCAATACATCGATTTTTTTTCCCGAAACGATTGTTTTCATTATATCGATATTTTTTTTCGATACATTGATATTTTTTTTTCGATACATTGATTTTTTTTTCGATACATTGATTTTTTTCTCGATACATTGATTTTTTTTTCGATACATTGATTTTTTTTCTTCATATTTTTGTCCGCAATGGAACGGCATAGTCACACCAAGGTCCCACCCAACACGCAATGAAATAATTCTCCTCGCATAACTTTCCTCAGATTTTCAGTCAGGTGGCACATTTATATTTTATAACAATAAAAAAATATGTGTACGTGGGTCTCAGAATTTGTTCAGGTGGTGATGAGATTGAATCAAGGAATTTTTTTTATGTGGCCTAAATCAGAGTACTAATAACATCATAATACAGGGGTGTGCAACCTTTTTTTCTTCGTGGGCCAAATTTGGTTGTCCACTAGTTCTTTCTTTCACACACCACCCATCCCCTCTATGCCAAAATGCTTAACCTAAAATGTCCTAAAGCAGACCTAAAGCTCCTAAGATCCTAAAAACAGCTCTTGTGGGCTGCATGGGTGGCAGGTTGTGCACCCCTGTCATAATATATGAAGTGTATATAATATATAATACTATTTACAATACACTAAATTACTGTACATATAGTCAATGAGTACAGTACATACTATAACAACATTGCCATAATCTGTATGGCATTCTATAACTGGTTTATGGCTGTTAAATACGAAAAACCGTAGATAGGACGGAACCATTTTCTACTGACTTGTGAGGAAACATTGTTAGCCTTTGCTTGCACAAACAGTTGTACAAATGACCTCTCATTTCTGATTGGTTGAACATGATGTTCCTCAAAGAAAATCCTTCTGCCAGTGCCTACGCATTTGCTATGGCAAACAGTCCACAGTCATTACTTCCAATTTGTTTTTGGCAACATGTGACTCTCACTCTCATTTGACCCTGAGAAGCAGTGTTATGTTTGTATAAATACACCAGCTGTTTCCCAAGCTGGGTGGTAAGCACAGGTGACATTGAGTCATACACTGTTATTTCACCATTTGATAGGTGTGACATTACCCAGTGGGAATTTAAATGGTGAATTTGTATGCAGCTTGTCGATGACAAAGGACTTTTCATCTTTTGGTGTGAGACTAGTAAAGAGTTCACAAATCCTCCAATATGTGGAAATTGCTTTTGCATCAAATGTTGACAGCTGTTTATATGCCCATCAGTTAGCCATGCTGGACTTCTCAGGGTGCTTTCATTCTTTCTTGTCAATCCTAAACTTGGTATCCACATTTCTTTTGTTTGTTGTTGATGTTGTGCTGGAAGTTGATCTTCTTGTGTTAGGTTGATCATGATCTGTGTAGTTTTAGTAAATGTAGCTTTGTTTTGTTGCGGTTTCTTTATGGTAGGTGGAAATACAGGGGGACATGGTAGGTTATTTTCTGATGAAGGGACTGGAACATTTACTTTATAACGTTTCTTCATCATGTCTGCATGGACACCAACTCGTTTGCTGTATGGATGTTTAGGTTTCCCATACTTCCTTTCTGGAAGGTCCTGAGACTTTTTCAGCTTCATTATTCTTGGCTTTTTTGTTGTACTGGTATGGATATTCGATTTGCAGTCTTGAGCTGATGCTTTTCTCTTCTTTGTTTTTGTCTTTGTTTTTGTTTTTGTTGGTGCTATTGTGCTATCTTCTAAAATAACTCCTTTGTCTGAAGTTACCACGGCTTCGGTCTCTTTAAATAGCAGCTGCAGTTGATCTTCTAGTTTTCTCAAGTTTTTTATGTCTTTGACAAGATATGTTAAGCCATTTATTTTCTTCAGAACCACCCTACATTTTGCTTGGAGGAGAGTTTTGTTTGTTTTACGTTGTAGAGGTAAACTTTCATTGTTGGTGGAAAGAGGTTTGTTGCTTCGATCAACTCCGGTGACTTGAACATCATCAGGTGGAATAATGGTACTGGTTGTAATGGGAGGTTGCACATGCAGATTGTTAGGCTCAGTATCACCAGATTCTGGTCGAGATTGACAGATGCAGTTATCATCTAAGTTAAGTATAGGGAGGCTCAAATACAAACAACTCAGGTCATCCCACTGGTAATTTGTGTTGTTAAAGATTGCACAAAAATGCTTGCAAGGGAGTTTCGTTTTGCACCAATCCAAGCATTGGCAACTTGGCTGTGTTGTATCATTCCCAAAGTTAACTTCATACCATTGACTTGAAGAGGTGGAACTTTGCACAGTAAACTTTCCAGGCTGCACCATACAAATGTTTTCTTTTGCATACCAGCAATCTTTCCAACGTTTCATCACATGGTCAACAACGTGTCGAGGCTTGTTCCACAAGAACTTGGGTAGTTCTTCATTATACATTCAGTATGCATCTGAATACTGTACATTGAGTGATATGTACCTTAATTAAAAGAGAAAAAATTACTGTTGTCTAGTCCAATATATATATATATATATATATATATATATATAAGTGAGTTTTGGTTCACGAAATGTTAGAGAGTGCTCAATTTAAAGTCTTCTCTACCAGAGGTTTCGCCCTAAACGGGATCATCAGTCGACTATATATATATATAGTGAGTGATGTTCAACAGATTAATACTGTATATTCACAATTACAGTACATAAGTTTGATTAACCCTTTCACTACTATACTTTCCCCCTTGACGAATAAAATTGTCTGGCCAGTCTGGGGTTATATAGCCAGGGTAAAATACCAAAAGGCCCCACAGTAGTGAAAGGGTTTATATGCCTTGTGGGCATTTCGGCCTGGTTATAATAATAGACTTACTTTAAATATGAGTCTGGAACAAAGTTGTCAATTACTACGGAAAGCATTTCACTCAAAGAGCAATTTCTGTATCCAACTAAGTATTCGTACTTTAAAGCCTCATCTTGTCTCTCTACGCCATTATTGGTATGAACTGCTATTTCCATATCCATAACGCGGAATGCTTGCACCCACCTCTTTGGCCATGGCCAAAGTTAATATCAATTGATCAGTTGATTGTACATATATAAGTTAATTTTGGTTTTGTAATAGGCAAGTAAACAAATGATCATATTACTTAGACAGTCTAGCACAAGAGTGAAATTTACTAATTATGTGTAGACAAAGGCAAATTATTTAAATAAATTGCTCAACATAATTATAATGGAGAAAAATATGCTGCTTTTTTGTAAATAAAGTGCAAAGAGAAGTTATACCAAATACTGTAGTTATAATTATAGATTAAACATCAAACAACAGGGCAAACCTTTGCAAACCCTTTATAAGGGGTGTTGGTGGCACAGTGGTTAGCGCACGTGCCTTTCACCTCTGCGACCCGGGTTCAATTCCTGCTCTCAGCAGTTATCTGATTAAAATTTCACCTTGGCCACATGCGAGAAGAGTGCTTCCAGTTTGACTCTACCAAACATCGCAGGTTTCCTCCGGGTATTCCGGTTTCCTCCTGTAGAAACACTGGACGAATGAGGGATGGCCCTTACTGGACCTCTAGGGAGAACAGTTAGCTATTAACTGATAGAGCTATCCAGTATAAATAAGATTAGTTTAGTTTAGTTCATTTGGCAACCATTTTCCTTCCTGCCATTTCTGGAGTTTTGCTGATGTCTTTCAAACATGGCTTTCCTTAAGGGCTTTTACAGATGCATCAAACTTCTCTTGTGTGGTAGCATGGGCAATACTGCAAAGGTACTTTAGAACCTCATCTCTGTGTGTGGAAACTCCATTGTCGATCTAAAGCCCGCCGCACACGAGATCTCTTGGCTGAGCTAACGGTCTCGTGAGTCTGTTAGCTCAGTCAAGAGCTCTCGTGTGCGGTTGATTTTCGTGAGGAATTCACCTCTCGAGGCCTTGAGGAAAATATCTATCGTGTTTGATATTTTTTTTCACGCGAGGAAAAATTCTCACACGTCTGCGAAAATAAGCCAATAGAGAGCTTAAGCATACAGGCGTTTTAGAGCCACGGACGGCGATTGAATTCAATAGCATTTTTCATTCAAAACAATGATGATGAGCAATTTAAAACCCCAAGAGCAAAGTGAACGCCGTCGTCGTTCTACACAAGACGAGCATTTTCACGTTCTTGAGACGACGGGAACATCTAGAACGTTGAGGCTTGTCATCATTGTTTTACTACAATAGACATGATTTTAAAGTAGAAAACTTGTATTTTAAGGGGGATAATTTCATTACATTACAATATAAAATAAAGGATCTGTATTTTTGTATAAATATGAAGCTTATGAGCTAACAGTTTAGATATGTGATTATTCATAGCCTTTGTTTTGGGTAAAAGTCTTTTCAAAGAATACGCGGTTCAGTAGTTCTGTATTGTATTCCTGCTCTTCCGGTCACCGTCCCTGTCTCAAAAACGCCTAATATGCTTAAGCTCTCTAATGAAAACGCGTTGTTTCCTCACGTGAGAAGAAATCGCGGCTTCAATATGGCGTCGAACACAAGCGAGCAACTAAGTGAGCTGTTATCAGAGGAGAAATTAGTTGAAATATGGCCGGATTACCTCTGTTTATATGATGTAAGGCCAACAGAGTTTAAAGACAGATCGCCGACAACAAGCCATGGAGGAAATTGCTCGAAAAATTGCTCAAAACGGTTTGTAAATTAACATTTTATACTGAATATGAACACGAAGTTGATATGAACATTTCGATGATTTCGGCATATCATACATCATGATACATTGAAATATGGTCATAATTTAATATATTTCTTATTTTTTCTTACAACAGTCGATTGGATAAAAAGTAAACTTAGACAACTGAGAAACAGCTTTACAAAAGCAAGAAAACCACCGCCGTCAGGCAGTGCACGGCGAAACCCAACAAAACGAACGTCCTGGATCCTTGATAAACTTCAATTTTTAGACGCATATGCTGCTAGCAGACCAACAACATCTAACATGGAACAGGTATGCCTGTTTTTAAACTAATTAAAATACATATGATATAAACATCATGAGTTAGAATTAATATTAATACATATGTTTTTTAAAGACTGCACATGTAGTCTTGCCATGGAACAGAGCCATTTTCGGACACAAAATAATTTGTCAATTCTACTCGCCGTTCCTTTGCACTTTTTGACGAATTTCTAACTGATGTTGTTTGTATTCCATACAATTGGGCATCTCTTCTCCATTGACCAGGCGTGAACTGTTGATTATCGGTATCTTCAATATCTTGACAGCTTGTGTAGTTGCTCATGTTGTTTGCAACCATAAAATTGTGCAGACAACAGGTTGCAAGAATAATGTCATTCACTTTTTCATGTCCGAGGTTGATAGTTGTGAGAAACACTCTAAATCGATTTGCCAAGATGCCAAATGCATTTTCAACCACTCGTCTTGCTCTCGATAATCGGTAATTAAAGATTCGCTTTGATTTATCTAGTTTTCTGTGTGGATAAGGTTTCACTATATTCTTTGTTAAAGGAAATGCATCATCGGCTACAATATGATAACAAATCTTTCCAGAAACTCCCTCAATAGTTTCTGGTGGTGGAAGATTTAGTGTTTTATTTGCCAGAGCTTTCTTTAAAGAACAATCTCCGAACACACCTGCATCTCCTGCCCGTCCAGTAGCTCCAACATTCACATATAAGAACTTGTAGTTGGCATCGACCAGGGCAAGGAGAAGGACACTAAAGAAGTGTTTATAGTTAAAAAAATTCTGAACCACTATCTGCAGGTTGTTTAATTGCTATGTGCTTTCCATCTAATGCCCCAATACAACAGGGATAATTCCACTGTGCTTGGAACTCAGCAATTTTTAGCCACTCTTCTGCTGTTGATGGGACCTATTAAAATAGTTTGATATTTGCTTTAGCTCTTCATTTATTTTGCAAAACGATAAATCATAGCATTTTATGTTGTGTGCAGGATTAGCTGTAACTAGATAACAAGGCTGGCAAGAGGCCGGCGAGAGGGAGGGGGCAAAATACCCAGGGCCTGGAGTGCTCAGAGGGTCCCGGAAATGTCTGTAAAATGGTCGCATCACTTTATGTTTGCCCTAAATGAAGTATGCCTACTTGCTCACTGTCCGCTGATGTACTAATGTAACATAAACGATTTTTCGAGAATCAAAGGGGGGGGGGGGGATGTGGGGCATGTTCACCAATTTGTCTCAGGGTCCGGTTTCGAAGGCCTACTAGATAATCTGTCTATGCATGAAAATTAGACCTCACCATACACATTTCAATTCCTCTGTTTTGGCAAAAGTATATCAAAGTTGTTTCAAATGTATTACTGTATTTCTACGAACTATTTATTAAATAAGCTGCATTTTAATTATTTATTAGACAGCTCCCATAACACCAACTGATGTATGTGACAGTGATAATGATGAGACTGGTGACATTTTGGGGGATCTTGATCCAGATGGTGATGATAATTTGCTCGATGATGTAAATGATACAACCACACCTAGGTCAACAAAGCAACCTCTAAAATCAAGGCCTAAATCCCTGAAGAAGAAACTACAAGAGGAAGAATTTGAAGTCATGAAGGGATTAGCCTCTTCGATTGCTCAAAATAATAAGAAAACGAAAAATGCTAAACCTGAAGGAGGAGAGTCTGAAGCCTTTGGAAACTTTGTAATAGAGTCTATGAAAAAACTAGACCCTACAATGCAGCACATTGTGCAGTATCATATAAATAATATTTTGTTTCAGGCCCAAATGGGAATGTTGGGGTAGGGGCAAACCCAAATGTCTGTTCCCAAACAGCAAAGTAGCCGTCAAGTACAACAGTTCTCTCCTTGGTTCAACCGTGATGAAAACATACTTAATTCCTGACACTTTTACTGTGTTTTTGTTCATTTAACAAGATGAATTGTTGATATTTTGATATACAGTGCTATTTAGTTATATGATAAAGTTCTGGTAAATATATTATGAAGGTCCGACTAGTGATGTGATAAAGTTCCAGTTATTTTTGTAAAGATATTATAAAGTTTTACTTCTAGTAATCTAGTAAAGTTCTTTTTATTTTAATATTATAAAGTTCTAGTTTGTTGTTATACACATTTAGTTATATGCAAGTGACCACCTACTTTTAGATATTGCTGTTTCATTGCTTCGTACAAAGCTTGACATGTCTCACTGATAATATTTGATACAGTTCGTTCTCCTATCCTGTACTGAAATGATAAACTTCGAAATGACTCTCCTAAAAAAAATATTACTCATTGACATTGCCAATTTTTTATATATCATCCAAAACAGGCAATAGCGCTTTGTTTTGTATTTTGACTCACCTGAGGCAAGGAATCGTAAAGTAACCGACAATCTCTCTCCAGGACTGATACTTGCTCGCATTACTGTGTCTTTCTTTTTAATATATGGTCTCACCATCCTTAAAATTTTTCTAAAAGAATTTATGTCAAAGCGATGGTATTGTCGAAGTTTTTCAGGGTCCTCTTCTTCGAGTTCGCGAAGGAGGTTGATAAATACACCGCGCCTTTGGCGTCTTTGTATCCAAGTTCTACTCCAAATTGTTCGACATGCAGCTCTCATGCGGCGACGGCGACGACGCATCAGTAAAATGAAAAGAAAAACAATGCGAAGAAGATTTGTACTTGCCGCCATCTTGAATTTGCCGCGAAATTCAATCGTCATCTCAGCAAACAGCTCAGCACTTTGCTCAACGTGTGCGACCAGGCTTGTCGAGGCCAAGGAACTGAAGTAGTCGCCTCGCGAGGTCGGGTGTTCAGCTAAGAGCTCTCGTGTGCGCCGGGCTTAACTTATCCATTCAGACCATGCTTTCTCGAGATGGAAATCGCAGAGGAAAACCTTGCTCTCTAAATATAGAAAATATGTTGTGGTGTAGAATAAGGGAACAGGGCCAGGCTCTGAGTCCTTCTAACAGAAACAGGACTGAGCCCTTCCTTTCTTTTTGATGCATAAAAATGTAAAAAAATGTTGTCCACATGTGTACATATATGCACAGTACATTAAATAAATAATTATATAGTTAAATCAGTTAAATTGTGACTTTTAATTTATTCTGGAAATGGAATTTCACAAAGTACCCAATTTATAGACTTTGTAATGGCACTCATTTTATTTTGTCATATTATTATTATCATAACAATATTGATCATTATCACTATCACTACTGTATGTCATCATTATTATATAAAGATCTTCATCATTATTAATTTTTTATCATAATTGTCATTGATATTGCTACAATTAGCATGTATTAATCATTGTTGTCATCATTATTATCATAATTTTTTGTTCAAGGATTTATAAAAATGAAGATAAAAAATGGTCCGAGTGCTGTAGCTGCTTATAATTGTGTGTACATGTACCTGGAAAAACTGCTTCAAGAGCCTGTATTTCCTCATCTGCAAAATCAACCATAATGTTTTTCGGCTTCCATCTGGAGTTCCACTGTTTAAACATTCCCAGAGCTTCTTGTATGCTTTCAATATCTTCATATTGTACCACAAACAGACCGACTACTTGGTACCCAACATGTGTGGGGACACAGAGGAAGAAAAGAGGAAGTGCGTACCGAGTGGTTCGATAAGTAGCATCAAGCAGACACATTGAATTTCCATACCGTGCTAATAACCGGGCCTGTTGTTCAGACTGGTAGCAGAACAAGAATTTATTCTTTAAATTGATGGATGTTCGCTTAGCTTTTATATCTTCAACATCATCTACTTCACAGTCAGAATCATCATCACTTTTATCATCAGAATCTTCTTGTAAAGAGTGTGGGCGAAAGAAGAAGCTATCATTTGGCCTTTCAACTTTGCATTTTCGAACAAGTTCTCCAATGTAGTCCTGGTCAATCTAGGTAAATCTCTTTGCTCTTTTGATTTTGCTGATGTGATTTGCTGTGTCTTTTCTTCTTGGATAGTAACGCCGTCTTGTCTTAGGTGGGACAGCTTTTCCACGGAAAAGGTCATTCTTGACATAATGTTCAAGATATCTTTTTATGTCACTAACTTTTCTGACACTCATGCCAACAAGCTCTGTAATCTTGTCTTTTATTGCTTCATCAAGAGGTTCAGAAATTCTTGCAGCCTGTTTTTAGGCAAATCCAGTAAAGAAAACTAAATCAATTTGCAGTAATAATAAATAAATAACCTCCCTTACCAGTACATGGTTCCATTTTGCTCACTTTTATGTTTTACTCTGTCTAATGCCAGACGATTTTACTCGTCAGGGGAAGACCTGACATGGTGGGAGGTACAGCAGATACTGTACACATAAAATAATATGTACCAGTGCATTGCATATTAGTACAGTGTTACCGTATTTGAAAAATATGTGCAGATTTATGGAATAGCTGTACAGTACTTACTTTAGCAGCTCTTTACATGTACATCACCTCTTTGTAGTGAGTCTAGCCTAGGACAGACCACCACTGCCAATGGTGAGTAAAATAATCTGGCATTAGCCATGGAGGCATGCATGCATGCCCAGGCTATAATGGGTTAACAAGTCATCTAATTGATGATTTTATTACAATGACTATACATAATTATAGTGCAATAGAAAACTTACTTCTCCTACTATGTGTCTCACATGGTCATTAGGATTTGGCAGTTTAATGTAAAATCTGGATTCATATTTCATAGTACCATCAGCAAAAGAACTCTTCAGATTCTTTGCACTTTGCTTCCTTAGCCATTCTGAATTGCGGGTTATCTAGAGCATAAATAAAGAAATAAATATCTCACCACTGTATCAGGGTTTCCTTCAGAAAATGTAACAAGGGAAACCCAATACTTAAAATTTGGGGAGGAGGGGGGGGGGGCAGGGGAGTACCGAAGGTGCAACAAACTGCTAGGGCCTAGGTGTGTCCAAGCATGCTTCCATGCTTATACATGCAGGGGGTCCAGGCATGCTTCCATGGAATTTGAATTACAGTCTCTGTAATAGCATTTCCTGCATCTTGAGGGGGGGGGGAGGGTGCCTGAAAGAGTTTTGAAGGATATAAATTCAGATTGAGGTTGTATAATATTAAATACTAATCACACTATATCAGTATACTGTCACAGTATGTCTCTAATTTTGATTCTTGGTGTTTTAAAATCAGGATTTCAAATTTACAGAGGGGGAAATATTTTTAAAGGGGCAGCAGCCCCCATTTGCCCCCTCCCCCCAAAAAAAACAAAAAAAAAAAAAAAAAAAAAAAACCAACCTGACTGTATACTTCAAATAAGCCATAAATACCAGACAAAAGGATATATTGCAAATGAAATTATTAAGCCATCACTGAACCTTATAGTTTGGAAATTTGAACATATGTTTTACAGAAATTACAGCTGGACAGTTCTTTTTTGTGTTTTGTATAGGTAATCGCATGGGGCCGAGGAAAATTACGGTTTAATTTCACGAGTGTTTTCAAAATTTTACAAAATTGCCCGAGTCGCGAAGCGACGAGGGTAATTTGTAAGATTTTGAAAACACGAGTGAAATTAAACCGTAATTTTACGAGAACTCATGCGATTATGTGTTAATAATATAGAGGGGGAAATTAAATCATAATTATAATTATGAACATAATTATTTTACGTACGTCATGACTGCAAGGAAGCCCGCTAAATGCCAAAGCCAAACTGATAAACAAGTTCACTGCACTGAGGCAATAAATAAAATCTCTTAAAGAGTTTAATTCAAACAAACATCAAAATATAACAAGTGAAACTATATTAAGTATAAGAGCTTTAACTTTATTGAAATGTCAACAGTCATCGTCAATCAGAATCTGAATCGGAGTGCAAAATAAACCTCTTGAACGGTCGTTTGCCTTTGGTATTGGTGCTGAAACTCGAGCTTGCCTGTGCTGAATTATTACCAGCCGTGTTGAAAGTTACCTGGCAGTTGTTGAAGTTGTAGATGTTGCGTGGGGAAAGCGGTGAAGACAACAATGATGATCGTCGATTAGCCTCTGACACTTGCCGTTGTCGGGAAAATTCAGACGCGCCGTCTATTACATGTGATAAAACTTGCTGCTCTTTTTCATCTCCCGAGTCATAGTCGTCGAGGCCTTTCTCCGATTTGTGACCCGTGATATTTTTTATTTCACACTTTGGTACTCCCGAGCTTTTTAACTTCTTTACGACGGTTTTCCTGGCACTGTGGTTGGTTAGCTTTTTCTCGGGACAAGCAACTTTCAAAGGTGAGTTTTCCTTCATCTTTTTCATGATATTATCGATAGTATTTTTGCCCATTGGTGTTTTTTTGTACCAAATATCCGTGGTAGGGGTTTCGATAACTGATAAGTAGAAAGGGCCCGTTCTTTTCATTTCGCTGGGACGCCGTTGGATGTATTGTTTAAAAAGAGACACTGGACATCTTCTTTCGTCTCCAGTAGCAAACATTTTTGGCTTAACAAGTCTGGGTTTTTCTCGCAAGCCGCTCTGTCTTGTCTTCGTTATTCCTTCAGCAAATGTGATGAACTCGATGCCGTTGTCATCCTTTTGTAAACAATAATCTTCAACCTTCATTTCGTGGTGCTCTTGTCGACCGCGTAAGCCGAAATGCTGTGTAAGAAGCCACCACAATGTATTTATTAACGAGCGAGGTGTTTTTCCTCCTAACTGGCCGCTTGTCCACAATATTTCTTCTTCTTCTTCGGTGAGACTCTTTGCTTTGTTTGGTCGTTTTCCTAAGCCGTTTCTTCGCAACTTTCTTGCTTTTCCTTCGAGCACTTTTCTGGAATTGAGGAATTCAGTGTCTTTTAATATAGATTTTGGATAGGCCTTTTCTTTGAGAAAACGGTGCAATGATGCTTGCATTACTCTAAGGCAGTCCGGTTCGTAATCTTCACCATTTGCTTTGCGTAGTTCGGCGTAAAACCGCGACAGTACCTTGTCAATTTCTTCACTTTCGTACGCTTCAAGGTTTTCACAGACGTTTCTGAGCACTGCCCATTTTTGAAAAATTCCAACCCAGAAGATAGTGCTTTTCTTTGTGTTTACATTGTCACTTGATATCTTTAATTCTTCAATTTCTTCATTATTTGCCTCAACAAAACGGGAAGCCATGACCCTTTTCAAAACATTACGCCATGATAATTTATTTTTTACAACATCACAAATGTTTCCCGCGCTGGTGTATCGACCAATCAGAGGCAAGTAATTTTGCCCTGAATTACAGAAAAATGCCCTCTTCATTACCCAATCATATTCAAGTAATTTTGCCCTCTATATTATTAGGACACGAAACCTCCTTTTTACTTTTTTCTCCAATCTATAATATATTTAATATGAAAGTACTTGGTACATGTATAATTTGTAGTGGGTGCAGTATACACTATAGTGGGGTCTTACGTTTTATACAACTGAGACAATATACCTAGACAAATAAGAATACAATAATGCATCCCCACCCCTCACCCCCATGTCCCAACTCCCACATCCACATATTGTATTGTTACAGTATGTTATCTGAAAACTGGTTGGGGACAAAAAATTTAATTTAAAAATACTACTCAGTCCAGGGCCTCTTTTAGCTAAGAAATCAAAGTTGGGGGTATTGCTGTACAAGGTCTCAGGGTTTTTCGAAAAGATTTTCCAGGGAGAGCAATGCTTGCTGATAACCCAGTGGGTGGGCAGAACAACTGAACACCTTCTCCATTACAAAGAGGCCCCTGTAAAATGTATAATTCGAGGCATGTATGTTTACAAAGGCCTTTGTACGGGAACGCCTATTGGGGGTGGGGGGGGGGGGGGCAGTGGCCCCCAATCATATTGTTAAGAGGCCATGCCCTGCTGTAACTAACTATACTACTAAACCCAAACATCGTACTTTGGTGGTATTCGCATCATTTTGATTCTTCAACTTGTCACATTTATGTTTGTCTTTTCCTTGGTGACACCAATACACCTTGTTTCCACTTGGAATGAATGGGATTCCGTCATATTCTACGTGATGGGAAGCTCCTTTCGGTGACTCCCAGAATACTTGTTTATTCTCAAATTTTGCATCTTAAAGGTAAAATAAGTGATGTCATGTAAACAGCAAAGTGTGGCTTTATACCAGCTATATACCGTTATTCGTTACGTACCTTTTACATCAAATGCTGCCTCTTTTTTGTAAACAATATAATGACTTTTTGTTGTCACTGGAAGTTCTTCTATCACTTGATCTACTTCTTCAAATGAAAATACGTATCCTTCCTCCTTAGAAAACCAAACACCCGGCCTGTTCAGAGATTCCAGTCCCGCCATATTTTAATATTATTAAAAATTCCCGACGAACACGCGCAGGAACGCACAAGCACACGCGCGAGACATACGTGGGTAATACCCAGTCCCTGGCGGTCACCTCCTTATCGCGTATACCATTTAGCCACAACCGTAGTCAACCCCGTAGTAGCGTGTGGGGGGTGTGACACCCCCGACTTTTTTGAAAACGTGTTGGTAAAACAGATATTTTGTAGAGAAAAACGTGATTTTCTCAGTAAATTGATGGGAAATTGGTTGGTAAATTGATCATAAAAATTAGTTCATCGGTCATTGAGGAAGCGAAATAGAGGTACACCCCCCGCTCCGAATGTTCACGCTACGCCACTGCATACATATCATATCATCATATATCATATACATATATATATATTTATTATATAGCATGCTATCGGATATGAGCTTTTGCGTAATCTGATTGGTTCCCTACTACTAGGCTATCAGCTCATATCCTGCTAGTAGAGGAAAAACAAGATGGCGGCGGTTTTTTTAAACTGCCGAAAAGAGTTGAAATTGACGGATTTTTATACAGAAAAACATCAACACCCTCAAACCAATGTATAAAAAAAAAACATTGTGTAAAAATACATTAACAAATACACAATTTAGCATGTCAAATGGTAAAATTCACCTAAAAATTACGTCTTTTTACTTCAGAAACACGACTAAATTAGCGGGTTGATATTAATTTGTTGCCAAACAAAGAAACTCACGGTTAAAATCAAGCTTATACAACACACATTTCGTAGGAGATCACCAGTAAAGAGACTTTTTTTATTTAGATAAGCATTTGGAGTAGTAAAAAGCATGTTCTTTTTCAAAAACAACCAACCAAGTAATTTAGTTTCACTGCCGAAGGTGTTTCAGTTTCATTTTTGCATGAAATCAAAACCTTTTTCACGACAGCAACGCTAATATAAACAACTGACCCACCTTTTGACTTCATAAAGGTACCTTTTAATCTTTTTTGTTGATCTGCTTAACACATTTTTTGCCTCTCGAGCAACATTTATGCAACATTTCACTGAAGCTGTTTACCGAACAGCTCAGCGAGAAACTCTGTGTGAATGCATGGCGGAAGTATTAGTTGCCTATGCCGGAAGTTTGTCGTTTCAAACATTTCGCTGTAATTTTGTCTCTTGTACAGTGCTTGGCTATATAATAAAACAGTTATACCATTCGCTCTCGTCGTATACGAACTAATAGCCAACTCGGCGAAGCGCCTCGTTGGCTATGAGCTCATATACGACTCGAGCTCATGGTATAACTGTTAAATATATATATATGATATGATATACGATATATGATATGATATGATATGTACCAGTGTGAAGGTAGCCTCAGATTCGGCCTCGGATTCGCAAAGCAAATATTCCACCTTAAATAATACACCAAATTAAAGCTTATTATTCTATCTTTCGGGTCCAAGATTAATGGCGTTCGTTTGAACAATTTGTTACGGGAAAAAATAACGATTTAATAACCACTGTGAAGTATGCACCACATTCAGCCTTCGATTCAGCCTTTGATTCGGCCTTCGATTCATATGGGCGGCCGTTGCCACCAAAAATACCTCGGTGGTGAAACCAACTAACGTATTACGAACTGACGTAACAAAAATACAAATGATTCAATCATTATGAGTGAAATGACTCAACTAGTTGTGAAATGATTCAAGCAGTTGTGGAATGATTCAACCAGTTGTGAAATGATTCGATCAATACACGTGGAATGACTCAACCAGTTGAGAATTGATTCAATAAATGTGCGTAAAATGATCCGACTAGTTGTGAATTGACTCATCTGGTTGTGAAATTATTCAAATGCTTAGAGGCGGCGTGCTTACCGTGTTTACCGTCGCCTGTAGAAGTCGGTGACGTAGGCATATATAATGAGTTTATGGCGCGGCACGCCCGTGTTATGTGCGTGGATATGAAATGCAAAGTAATGCAAACACATCAATCATAACGATCTTTTACCACGCTCATACATACTTTATTTGACGAATTAAAACATGTAACGTTTGCCACCATTCTGCACTATTTTAACAGCAAAAACACGTCTATGTTTCGAAATGGCATTTTCAGACTGTCTGAAAATATTATTTTGAAAGAAACATGTATTTTGGCTGTTAAAACAAAGCAGAATGGCGAGAGACATTACATAGTTTAATTCTACGAGGTAGAACAAAACAAACAGCGCTCAAATGTTGGCAATATCATTGAGCGGCGTTAATAGAATTTCTGAAGAACGATGTGTTCGCACCACTTTGAATTTAATGTCTACGCACGTCGCACGCAATACGTTTGTGCCAAAATCATCTTGACAAGAAACAAACAGTGAACAGCGGTTATAAACTCATTATATATGCCTACGTCAGATTCTAGTGGCGACGGTGAACAACCGATTTTTAGCTCTTTGACGGTAAACAAACCACTTCCACGGTACTTTTAGCACGCAGCAACGCTACGATTGTGCGCATTAAACGTGTGTGTTATAGAAAAACAATATAACTTGATTCCCAACTTGTAAACGACTACTAATGGCAACAAACGAAAAATATACGACGGTAAACATATGTATGGCTTTACATAAAAGAAATATGACCTCTAACTCTTAATTATTCAAGAACTGTTTTTCGATGTTTACCGTGGGGATTCTTAACATGCGCGTTTATTATGGCTGCGTTTCTACTTTATCTAACCACTTGTAGTAGGAGAACATTCTGAAAAGCACGAACGTTGTGTAGTTCTTTCGTTCGTGCGCTAATCGTTAGACAAAGAGGTAAAATTGGCGTGTTGACCGTGCTTACCGTGTTTACCGTCGCCTGTAGAAGTCGGTGACGTAGGCATATATAATGAGTTTATGGCGCGGCACGCCCGTGTTATGTGCGTGGATATGAAAGGCAAAGTAATGCAAACACATCAATCATAACGATCTTTTACCACGCTCATACATACTTTATTTGACGAATTAAAACATGTAACGTTTGCCACCATTCTGCACTATTTTAACAGCAAAAACACGTGTATGTTTCGAAATGGCATTTTCAGACTGTCTGAAAATATTATTTTGAAAGAAACATGTATTTTGGCTGTTAAAACAAACCAGAATGGCGAGAGACATTACATAGTTTAATTCTACGAGGTAGAACAAAACAAACAGCGCTCAAATTTTGGCAATATCATTGAGCGGCGTTAATAGAATTCCTGAAGAACGATGTGTTCGCACCACTTTGAATTTAATGTCTACGCACGTCGCACGCAATACGTTTGTGCCAAAATCATCTTGACAAGAAACAAACAGTGAACAGCGGTTATAAACTCATTATATATGCCTACGTCAGATTCTAGTGGCGACGGTGAACAACCGATTTTTAGCTCTTTGACGGTAAACAAACCACTTCCACGGTACTTTTAGCACGCAGCAACGCGACGATTGTGCGCATTAAACGTGTGTGTTATAGAAAAACAATATAACTTGATTCCCAACTTGTAAACGACTACTAATGGCAACAAACGAAAAATATACGACGGTAAACATATGTATGGCTTTACATAAAAGAAATATGACCTCTAACTCTTAATTATTCAAGAACTGTTTTTCGATGTTTACCGTGGGGATTCTTAACATGCGCGTTTATTATGGCTGCGTTTCTACTTTATCTAACCACTTGTAGTAGGAGAACATTCTGAAAAGCACGAACGTTGTGTAGTTCTTTCGTTCATGCGCTAATCGTTAGACAAAGAGGTAAAATTGGCGTGTTGACCGTGCTTACCGTGTTTACCGTCGCCTGTAGAAGTCGGTGACGTAGGCATATATAATGAGTTTATGGCGCGGCACGCCCGTGTTATGTGCGTGGATATGAAATGCAAAGTAATGCAAACACATCAATCATAACGATCTTTTACCACGCTCATACATACTTTATTTGACGAATTAAAACATGTAACGTTTGCCACCATTCTGCACTATTTTAACAGCAAAAACACGTCTATGTTTCGAAATGGCATTTTCAGACTGTCTGAAAATATTATTTTGAAAGAAACATGTATTTTGGCTGTTAAAACAAAGCAGAATGGCGAGAGACATTACATAGTTTAATTCTACGAGGTAGAACAAAACAAACAGCGCTCAAATTTTGGCAATATCATTGAGCGGCGTTAATAGAATTCCTGAAGAACGATGTGTTCGCACCACTTTGAATTTAATGTCTACGCACATCGCACGCAATACGTTTGTGCCAAAATCATCTCGACAAGAAACAAACAGTGAACAGCGGTTATAAACTCATTATATATGCCTACGTCAGATTCTAGTGGCGACGGTGAACAACCGATTTTTAGCTCTTTGACGGTAAACAAACCACTTCCACGGTACTTTTAGCACGCAGCAACGCTACGATTGTGCGCATTAAACGTGTGTGTTATAGAAAAACAATATAACTTGATTCCCAACTTGTAAACGACTACTAATGGCAACAAGCGAAAAATATACGACGGTAAACATATGTATGGCTTTTCATAAAAGAAATATGACCTCTAACTCTTAATTATTCAAGAACTGTTTTTCGATGTTTACCGTGGGGATTCTTAACATGCGCGTTTATTATGGCTGCGTTTCTACTTTATCTAACCACTTGTAGTAGGAGAACATTCTGAAAAGCATGAACGTTGTGTAGTTCTTTCGTTCATGCGCTAATCGTTAGACAAAGAGGTAAAATTGGCGTGTTGACCGTGCTTACAACAAAACAAAGCACAAACAACAAAAATATGAGCGCACAAATCAAGGACTATAGGTACAAGCAGAAGCAGTAGTTCCGTAAGTTAACCAAGACGAAAGATGAAGAAAGACAAAGAAAACCTCAACACCCAAACCAACCAAGAAAAATCGAGAGAAAGACCCTGGTCATTGGCGACTCCATGACTAAACATATCGAGAAAAAGAAAATTGAAAGGGCGGCCAGAAGTAAGTCTGTGTGTCACTCGTACAGTGGTGCCACTGTTAGTCAGCTCCACCAAAAGTTCAAAGAAAATTGCCACAACGACGAGTTTGAAAATATCATTGTTCACGTGGGAACAAACGACCTGGTGCACGAGGATGCAGACAAGGTAGCAGAGAAGATGGAGGGGCTTATAGAAGTAGTAAAGCATCAAGCAGAAAGAGTTGCCGTTTCCAGTGTCGTCAAAAGGTACGATGACCGAGTGTCATCAAGTAAATTAGCCTACTATAATAATTTAGTTTATCATTTATGTTTAAAACATAGCATAGATTATATTGATAATGATGGTATAGACCAATCTCATTTAAATCGCTCAAATTTACATTTGAACAAAGCTGGAGATAAATCACTGGGAAGTGCCTTTTGCACATTCCTAAAGTCAAGTCGAGCTAAGAATACAAACTCAGTACATGATCAGTCATTTTTTCAACTAGCTGGACAGCACAGGAAAGAGTGGACAAACTACCTGAAATATGTCAGTCAAGTACTGAAGAATTAATTAGTATAAATCATGTATCTGAACTATGTCAACCAAATGACGAACTGATACCTAATATAAATAATGATAATGTTAACGATGTTAATAATACGAGTAGCGATTTTTACACTTCCCTGAATTCAATCCCTAAAGAAAGAGGTTTTAAGATGGCTTTTCTTAACATTGTCAGTTTAACTAAGAAATTGGATGAAATGAGATTTTCAATGCAAAACAAACATATTGATTTAATAGGTCTTAGTGAAACCAGACTTGATGAAACTAAAACTGATAATATGATCAACCTGGATGGTTATGACATTGTCAGAAATGACCGTACAAGAAATGGGGGTGGTGTTTGTATTTACCTGCGTAGCTCCATTAATTATATTATTAGGTCAAATCTAATTCCTCCTGAATTAGAGGCTATTTGCGTGGAAATTATTAAACCACATAGCCGGCCATTTCTTGTCGCAACAGTTTACAGACCACCAAATACACCATCTGAATTTTTTGATAAATTTGAAAATTTAATCCAAGCTATGGATGATGAAAACAAGGAGATATATATTCTTGGTGATTTAAACTGTGATATGTTAAAAACAGTGTCTGATGCTCCAACCAAAAAATTAAAAGCATTACTTGAGGTATACCAGTTATCTCAATTGATTGATGAACCTACTAGAGTAACCATGACAACATCTACACTCATTGACCATATAATTACAAATAAACCAGAGAAAATCTCTGATTCTGGTGTTATCCATACAGGAATCAGCGACCATAGTTTGGTGTTTGGAATTCGGAAAATATATGTTACTCAAAAGAAACAAGAAAATATTACTGAGATTAGGAACATGAAAAATTTTGATAATCAAAAATTCATTGATGAATTACTAAATCAACATTGGGAATATGTTTACTTTTTTGGTGATGATCCAGATACTATGTGGGAAATTTGGAAACAATTATTCTTTGAAATTTTAGATAAGCATGCACCACTTCAACAAAAAAAAGTAAAATCAAAAAAACTCCCCTGGGTTACAAGCAATATTAAAATGCTTATAAACACAAGGGATAAATTAAAAAGAAAAGCCATTATTACAGGCCTTGAAATGGATTGGATAAATTATAAAAATGCCAGAAATAAAGCAAATATAGAATTAAGAAATGCTAAAAAAGAGTATTATTCCAAGCGAATTGCTGGTCAAAAATTCAATCCTAAAGAGGCTTAGAAAACAATAAATAGCTTACTAGGCCGGAAAAATAAACCAACAATAGTAAATGAACTTACTATAAATGGAAATAAACTGACAAATACTAAAGACATTGCAGACGGCTTTAACAATTTCTTTACTGATATAGGCCCTGATTTAGCTAGCAAAATTGATTCTTCAAATCACAACTTTCAGGACTATATTAAGAGTTCAGAGTCAGAATTCAGTGTATTCAAGCCAATAACAACTGACATACTTTATCAACTACTTCATGGCCTTTGCAGTGCTAAAGCTACTGGCATTGATAAAATTTCAAATAAAATTCTCAAGATTGCAGCACCAATCATCTCAGATTCATTAACATTCATCTTTAATCAGGCTATTACACTATGTTCTTTTCCAAATGAATGGAAAATAGCTAGAGTAACACCACTTTATAAAAATGGTCTTCGGAACTTGCCTGGGAACTATAGGCCAATTTCAGTCCTACCAGCTATAAGTAAAATTATGGAACGGATTCTCTATAATCAACTATATGACTACTTGACAGAAAATGAGCTACTTTCAGAACATCAGTTTGGTTTTCGTAAGTTTCATTCTACTTCAACTGCATTACTAGACTGTACAAACAGCTGGTATATAAATATGGACAAAAAACTGTTTAATTTAGTAGTATTCATAGACCTAAAAAAGGCTTTCGATACAGTTGATCACCAAATTTTACTAAAAAAATTAGAGCTATATGGAATCAAAGGGAAAGCACTTTCCCTATTAAAATCTTATTTAGAAGAACGTAGCCAAAAATGTCAAATTAATGGCATTGTTTCATCAGGACGGAAAATTAAATGTGGTGTTCCCCAAGGCTCGATCTTGGGGCCACTATTCTTTTTATTATACATAAACGATTTAGCTGAATGCCTAAACGAAACTAAGCCACGATTATTTGCTGATGACACAAACTTAACAGCCTCTGGTGAGACGATAAATGATGTCGAGAGTGCAATGAATTCTGACTTAGAGAATCTAAGGAAATGGTTAATAGCTAACAAACTTAGTCTGAATGTAGCAAAAACTGAATTTATGTTAATTGGCTCAAAACAAATGATAAGAAATGTCTCACAACCAAATGTCAGTATAGAAAATAACTCGATTAAACAAGTATTTGAAAGCAAAACTCTAGGAGTAACTGTTGACCAGCATTTGACATGGAAAAATAATACTGGGCATATCTGTAAGAAAATCACATCAGGGTTAGGTGCTCTCCGACATGTAAGAGAATTTGTTGACAGAGACACTCTTCTTGCCATCTACAATGCCCTTGTTCAACCATATTTCAACTATTGCTGTGAAGTATGGGATGTATTTGGTGCGACTCAATCAACGCGTTTACAGAAGCTCCATAACAGAGCAGCTAGAATTATAGGAAATATGAGCAATGATGTAGACCACAAAATTGCATTAAATGCACTAAGGTGGCAGCCTCTTCAAATGCAAAGAAAAAAATCAAAAGCTAAAATCATGTTCAAAGTTTTGAATAACATGGGACCAAAGAGTCTAGCAAAACATTTTACTTATAAGAAAGAAAAAACAGATTACAATCTTCGTAATACTTCAAATGCTGTTTGTTTGCCAAAACCACGTACGAATAATATGAAAAAGAGTTTTATATATGATGGGGCATCTATGTGGAACTCTTTGCCCACAGAAATTAGGGAGAGCAAGACCCTGTCATACTTCAAACATAAAATCGCTACTCATACCTTTGAATAAGCTTTATGTAAATATAATGACCATGTAAATATTGACACTTCTAAATAGCCTTTAAATTTACTATATATAGTAAATTATAAATTATCTTGTTCTTTACTTGGTGTGCACTCCACTGACCTATATATAACTATGAATGTTTAAAACTGTTATGTGTGGGTTAGTGGTGCACACCAGTTACTTACTTTTTACTATATTCAGTATAGCATATAAATTATCTATTCTGTACTTGGTGTGCACTCCACTGACCTATGTATAACTATGAAAGGTCTGTTTGAAACTGTTATATATATAGGTCAGTGGAGCACACCCACTACTTACTTTGTACTATAGCTTATAAATTTTCTTTACTTAGTGTGCACTCCACTGACCCATGTATGATCGTTATATAACCGTTACATGTGAGTGGTCGGTTGTATAACTGTTATATATGGGTCAGTGGAACACGCCCATCGTGGAAATCAGCTTTTGTTGACGTTGTAAGCGTGTTTAAATAAAGTTATCTATCTATCTATCTATCTTACCGTGTTTACCGTCGCCTGTAGAAGTCGGTAACGGAGGCATATATAATGAGTTTATGGCGCGGCACGCGCGTGTTATGTGCGTGGATATGAAATGCAAAGTAATGCAAACACATCAATCATAACGATCTTTTACCACGCTCATACATACTTTATTTGACGAATTAAAACATGTAACGTTTGCCACCATTCTGCACTATTTTAACAGCAAAAACACGTCTATGTTTCAAAATGGCATTTTCAGACTGTCTGAAAATATTATTTTGAAAGAAACATGTATTTTGGCTGTTAAAACAAAGCAGAATGGCGAGAGACATTACATAGTTTAATTCTACGAGGTAGAACAAAACAAACAGCGCTCAAATTTTGGCAATATCATTGAGCGGCGTTAATAGAATTCCTGAAGAACGATGTGTTCGCACCACTTTGCATTTAATGTCTACGCACGTCGCACGCAATACGTTTGTGCCAAAATCATCTTGACAAGAAACAAACAGTGAACAGCGGTTATAAACTCATTATATATGCCTACGTCAGATTCTAGTGGCGACGGTGAACAACCGATTTTTAGCTCTTTGACGGTAAACGAACCACTTCCACGGTACTTTTAGCACGCAGCAACGCTACGATTGTGCGCATTAAACGTGTGTGTTATAGAAAAACAATATAACTTGATTCCCAACTTGTAAACGACTACTAATGGCAACAAACGAAAAATATACGACGGTAAACATATGTATGGCTTTACATAAAAGAAATATGACCTCTAACTCTTAATTATTCAAGAACTGTTTTTCGATGTTTACAGTGGGGATTCTTAACATGCGCGTTTATTATGGCTGCGTTTCTACTTTATCTAACCACTTGTAGTAGGAGAACATTCTGAAAAGCACGAACGTTGTGTAGTTCTTTCGTTCATGCGCTAATCGTTAGACAAAGAGGTAAAATTGGCGTGTTGACCGTGCTTACCGTGTTTACCGTCACCTGTAGAAGTCGGTGACGTAGGCATATATAATGAGTTTATGGCGCGGCACGCCCGTGTTATGTGCGTGGATATGAAATGCAAAGTAATGCAAACACATCAATCATAACGATCTTTTACCACGCTCATACATACTTTATTTGACGAATTAAAACATGTAACGTTTGCCACCATTCTGCACTATTTTAACAGCAAAAACACGTCTATGTTTCGAAATGGCATTTTCAGACTGTCTGAAAATATTATTTTGAAAGAAACATGTATTTTGGCTGTTAAAACAAAGCAGAATGGCGAGAGACATTACATAGTTTAATTCTACGAGGTAGAACAAAACAAACAGCGCTCAAATTTTGGCAATATCATTGAGCGGCGTTAATAGAATTCCTGAAGAACGATGTGTTCGCACCACTTTGAATTTAATGTCTACGCACGTCGCACGCAATACGTTTGTGCCAAAATCATCTTGACAAGAAACAAACAGTGAACAGCGGTTATAAACTCATTATATATGCCTACGTCAGATTCTAGTGGCGACGGTGAACAACCGATTTTTAGCTCTTTGACGGTAAACGAACCACTTCCACGGTACTTTTAGCACGCAGCAACGCTACGATTGTGCGCATTAAACGTGTGTGTTATAGAAAAACAATATAACTTGATTCCCAACTTGTAAACGACTACTAATGGCAACAAACGAAAAATATACGACGGTAAACATATGTATGGCTTTACATAAAAGAAATATGACCTCTAACTCTTAATTATTCAAGAACTGTTTTTCGATGTTTACCGTGGGGATTCTTAACATGCGCGTTTATTATGGCTGCGTTTCTACTTTATCTAATCACTTGTAGTAGGAGAACATTCTGAAAAGCACGAACGTTGTGTAGTTCTTTCGTTCATGCGCTAATCGTTAGACAAAGAGGTAAAATTGGCGTGTTGACCGTGCTTACCGTGTTTACCGTCACCTGTAGAAGTCGGTGACGTAGGCATATATAATGAGTTTATGGCGCGGCACGCCCGTGTTATGTGCGTGGATATGAAATGCAAAGTAATGCAAACACATCAATCATAACGATCTTTTACCACGCTCATACATACTTTATTTGACGAATTAAAACATGTAACGTTTGCCACCATTCTGCACTATTTTAACAGCAAAAACACGTCTATGTTTCGAAATGGCATTTTCAGACTGTCTGAAAATATTATTTTGAAAGAAACATGTATTTTGGCTGTTAAAACAAAGCAGAATGGCGAGAGACATTACATAGTTTAATTCTACGAGGTAGAACAAAACAAACAGCGCTCAAATTTTGGCAATATCATTGAGCGGCGTTAATAGAATTCCTGAAGAACGATGTGTTCGCACCACTTTGAATTTAATGTCTACGCACGTCGCACGCAATACGTTTGTGCCAAAATCATCTTGACAAGAAACAAACAGTGAACAGCGGTTATAAACTCATTATATATGCCTACGTCAGATTCTAGTGGCGACGGTGAACAACCGATTTTTAGCTCTTTGACGGTAAACGAACCACTTCCACGGTACTTTTAGCACGCAGCAACGCTACGATTGTGCGCATTAAACGTGTGTGTTATAGAAAAACAATATAACTTGATTCCCAACTTGTAAACGACTACTAATGGCAACAAACGAAAAATATACGACGGTAAACATATGTATGGCTTTACATAAAAGAAATATGACCTCTAACTCTTAATTATTCAAGAACTGTTTTTCGATGTTTACCGTGGGGATTCTTAACATGCGCGTTTATTATGGCTGCGTTTCTACTTTATCTAACCACTTGTAGTAGGAGAACATTCTGAAAAGCACGAACGTTGTGTAGTTCTTTCGTTCATGCGCTAATCGTTAGACAAAGAGGTAAAATTGGCGTGTTGACCTTGCTTACCGTGTTTACCGTCGCCTGTAGAAGTCGGTGACGTAGGCATATATAATGAGTTTATGGCGCGGCACGCCCGTGTTATGTGCGTGGATATGAAATGCAAAGTAATGCAAACACATCAATCATAACGATCTTTTACCACGCTCATACATACTTTATTTGACGAATTAAAACATGTAACGTTTGCCACCATTCTGCACTATTTTAACAGCAAAAACACGTCTATGTTTCGAAATGGCATTTTCAGACTGTCTGAAAATATTATTTTGAAAGAAACATGTATTTTGGCTGTTAAAACAAAGCAGAATGGCGAGAGACATTACATAGTTTAATTCTACGAGGTAGAACAAAACAAACAGCGCTCAAATTTTGGCAATATCATTGAGCGGCGTTAATAGAATTCCTGAAGAACGATGTGTTCGCACCACTTTGAATTTAATGTCTACGCACGTCGCACGCAATACGTTTGTGCCAAAATCATCTTGACAAGAAACAAACAGTGAACAGCGGTTATAAACTCATTATATATGCCTACGTCAGATTCTAGTGGCGACGGTGAACAACCGATTTTTAGCTCTTTGACGGTAAACGAACCACTTCCACGGTACTTTTAGCACGCAGCAACGCTACGATTGTGCGCATTAAACGTGTGTGTTATAGAAAAACAATATAACTTGATTCCCAACTTGTAAACGACTACTAATGGCAACAAACGAAAAATATACGACGGTAAACATATGGCTTTACATAAAAGAAATATGACCTCTAACTCTTAATTATTCAAGAACAGTTTTTCGATGTTTACCGTGGGGATTCTTAACATGCGCGTTTATTATGGCTGCGTTTCTACTTTATCTAACCACTTGTAGTAGGAGAACATTCTGAAAAGCACGAACGTTGTGTAGTTCTTTCGTTCATGCGCTAATCGTTAGACAAAGAGGTAAAATTGGCGTGTTGACCGTGCTTACCGTGTTTACCGTCGCCTGTAGAAGTCGGTGACGTAGGCATATATAATGAGTTTATGGCGCGGCACGCGCGTGTTATGTGCGTGGATATGAAATGCAAAGTAATGCAAACACATCAATCATAACGATCTTTTACCACGCTCATACATACTTTATTTGACGAATTAAAACATGTAACGTTTGCCACCATTCTGCACTATTTTAACAGCAAAAACACGTCTATGTTTCGAAATGGCATTTTCAGACTGTCTGAAAATATTATTTTGAAAGAAACATGTATTTTGGCTGTTAAAACAAAGCAGAATGGCGAGAGACATTACATAGTTTAATTCTACGAGGTAGAACAAAACAAACAGCGCTCAAATTTTGGCAATATCATTGAGCGGCGTTAATAGAATTCCTGAAGAACGATGTGTTCGCACCACTTTGAATTTAATTTCTACGCACGTCGCACGCAATACGTTTGTGCCAAAATCATGTTGACAAGAAACAAACAGTGAACAGCGGTTATAAACTCATTATATATGCCTACGTCAGATTCTAGTGGCGACGGTGAACAACCGATTTTTAGCTCTTTGACGGTAAACGAACCACTTCCACGGTACTTTTAGCACGCAGCAACGCTACGATTGTGCGCATTAAACGTGTGTGTTATAGAAAAACAATATAACTTGATTCCCAACTTGTAAACGACTACTAATGGCAACAAACGAAAAATATACGACGGTAAACATATGTATGGCTTTACATAAAAGAAATATGACCTCTAACTCTTAATTATTCAAGAACTGTTTTTCGATGTTTACCGTGGGGATTCTGAACATGCGCGTTTATTATGGCTGCGTTTCTACTTTATCTAACCACTTGTAGTAGGAGAACATTCTGAAAAGCACGAACGTTGTGTAGTTCTTTCGTTCATGCGCTAATCGTTAGACAAAGAGGTAAAATTGGCGTGTTGACCGTGCTTACCGTGTTTACCGTCGCCTGTAGAAGTCGGTGACGTAGGCATATATAATGAGTTTATGGCGCGGCACGCGCGTGTTATGTGCGTGGATATGAAATGCAAAGTAATGCAAACACATCAATCATAACGATCTTTTACCACGCTCATACATACTTTATTTGACGAATTAAAACATGTAACGTTTGCCACCATTCTGCACTATTTTAACAGCAAAAACACGTCTATGTTTCGAAATGGCATTTTCAGACTGTCTGAAAATATTATTTTGAAAGAAACATGTATTTTGGCTGTTAAAACAAAGCAGAATGGCGAGAGACATTACATAGTTTAATTCTACGAGGTAGAACAAAACAAACAGCGCTCAAATTTTGGCAATATCATTGAGCGGCGTTAATAGAATTCCTGAAGAACGATGTGTTCGCACCACTTTGAATTTAATGTCTACGTACATCGCACGCAATACGTTTGTGCCAAAATCATCTCGACAAGAAACAAACAGTGAACAGCGGTTATAAACTCATTATATATGCCTACGTCAGATTCTAGTGGCGACGGTGAACAACCGATTTTTAGCTCTTTGACGGTAAACAAACCACTTCCACGGTACTTTTAGCACGCAGCAACGCTACGATTGTGCGCATTAAACGTGTGTGTTATAGAAAAACAATATAACTTGATTCCCAACTTGTAAACGACTACTAATGGCAACAAGCGAAAAATATACGACGGTAAACATATGTATGGCTTTTCATAAAAGAAATATGACCTCTAACTCTTAATTATTCAAGAACTGTTTTTCGATGTTTACCGTGGGGATTCTTAACATGCGCGTTTATTATGGCTGCGTTTCTACTTTATCTAACCACTTGTAGTAGGAGAACATTCTGAAAAGCATGAACGTTGTGTAGTTCTTTCGTTCATGCGCTAATCGTTAGACAAAGAGGTAAAATTGGCGTGTTGACCGTGCTTACCGTGTTTACCGTCGCCTGTAGAAGTCGGTGACGTAGGCATATATAATGAGTTTATGGCGCGGCACGCGCGTGTTATGTGCGTGGATATGAAATGCAAAGTAATGCAAACACATCAATCATAACGATCTTTTACCACGCTCATACATACTTTATTTGACGAATTAAAACATGTAACGTTTGCCACCATTCTGCACTATTTTAACAGCAAAAACACGTCTATGTTTCGAAATGGCATTTTCAGACTGTCTGAAAATATTATTTTGAAAGAAACATGTATTTTGGCTGTTAAAACAAAGCAGAATGGCGAGAGACATTACATAGTTTAATTCTACGAGGTAGAACAAAACAAACAGCGCTCAAATTTTGGCAATATCATTGAGCGGCGTTAATAGAATTCCTGAAGAACGATGTGTTCGCACCACTTTGAATTTAATTTCTACGCACGTCGCACGCAATACGTTTGTGCCAAAATCATGTTGACAAGAAACAAACAGTGAACAGCGGTTATAAACTCATTATATATGCCTACGTCAGATTCTAGTGGCGACGGTGAACAACCGATTTTTAGCTCTTTGACGGTAAACGAACCACTTCCACGGTACTTTTAGCACGCAGCAACGCTACGATTGTGCGCATTAAACGTGTGTGTTATAGAAAAACAATATAACTTGATTCCCAACTTGTAAACGACTACTAATGGCAACAAACGAAAAATATACGACGGTAAACATACACTGTAAAAACTGACTGGTTGAAACAACTCATTTTTTTGGTTGCGACCAATATGGAATGGTTAGTACAACCAATTATTAATTGGTTCCAACCATTAAAAATGGTTATTTTAACCAAATAAAATTGGTTACAACCTTTACAAATTGGTTATTTTAACCAAATAAAATTGGTTACAACCTTTACAAATGGTTATTTTAACCAATTGTGAATTGGTTGAAATTGAGTTATTAAAACTACTTTGTCAACATAACCATTCTAAATTGGTAGCGACCAATATGGAATGGTTATTTCAACCAATTAATAATTGGTTGACTAACACCATTCTAAATTGGTAGCGACCAAGATGGAATGGTTATTTCAACCAATTGTTAGTCAACCAATTATTAATTGGTTGAAATAACCATTCCATATTGGTCGCTACCAATTTAGAATGGTTATGTTGACAAAGTAATAATCTTATAAAAAAACACACCTTTAAAAAAACACACCTTTCACAATAACACACCTTCTTAAGAATAAGACGAAAAACATAGCACATCTTTTGAAATAATTCGCTGTTCAAATAGAATACTTTCGGTAGTAATAACAAACGCTTTGGTAGTAATAATAAAACGCATCTTTTAAATATAATACAACATTTGTTTAGCTTAAATATCCCTACGTTTAAAACTTTATATCTATACCTAAATGTGCATGAAGTAATTCCGAATCAATATGTGTGTAATTTCGAAACAGAATATATAGCATATCAGAATTCAGAAAGAAAGGCTACAGGTAATAAAAATCCTGGCTAAATAGCGCCGTCACCAGTGCAGAGACCCCCTGGCTACATGCGCCTGAGTCCTGGGTACGACACTGGCTAGACGATACCGCGCATGCTCCGCGCAGCTAGCGAGCGCGCATTGACACTTGGGATAGCGTCATCCCATCTGAAATAGTGAAATGATCTCTGATCTCAGCGCGCCACGTTTGAAATTCATTTGTGATGGTGTTTTGAGATTCAAGCTACATAAACCCTTGGAAATAAGACTTTTTGTTTGCGAAGAGATCAGGAAGACAGTCTTCACTGAAATAACATGTTCTTCTACGGAAAGATTTAACTAAAAGCCATGGAAATCGAGTTGAACCAAGAAAGTCCTAGAAGCTTCTCTCGCACGAGGCTACGAACGAGCAAGGTAAAGAGATTCAGTAATCGTTTGTTTTATATTGTCCTACTTATTGTAATGTGAAATTTTCTCTGGCTCTCGTTGTCAATTTTCCTGTTTGATTGTTCAATACATACCATTTTATACTGATCGAAGTTAGTGTAGTTAAGTCAATGTTTATTATTAAAGTGATCATCTTTTGTCGTCAACAATATTTGGCTTAATCTCTTCTTGTCTTCTCAATTTTACAGTAATAGTCAATTGTAGTTCTTAACAAACTCTCAAATCATTCTTTCTTTTTTTACCATTCTTTAGCCACCGTTGCTTTCACGATAAGGATTTATCTTATGTAAAACTAAAGCATTCAGATTTTGAGGTAAAAGTTATTTGTGATTATGAAATATTAAATTGTTGGTATTAAACAGACTAACAGTAACTTAACTTATGTTTTGTGTGCGTTTGTTTGTTTGTTTGTTTGTTTGTTTGTTTGTTTGTTAATTTGCTTATTCATTAATATATTATTTTCTCTTATTTTCTAGTCCATAGGGAAGAGTTACCATGTTCAGTTGTGTTCAGCCATTCCACTTGCTGTCTATATTGGTAAGTAAAATCCTTAAATAATACTGGTAGTTTATTTATTGATATAATGATCTATTCCAATAGGCATGTTTATATCTCAAAATACTATTAGCAGGTTATATATTGGTCTAATAATAAAGTTTAATATTGGTCTATATACTGTATATCAGTATCATGGATATGCGAAGAACACATATCACACATCTGGATATTTTAGAAAGTTGACTGGTTTGATAAAATATATCTATTCCAATAGGCATGTTTATATCTATATTATATTATAATGATCTATTCCATATTATATTGGTCTATTCCATATTATATTGGTCTAATAATAAAGTTTAATATTGGTCTATATATATATATACAAAGTATGAAGTATAGTTTTACCTTAAAGGACATTGGCAACGAAAAATTTTATTCCTTATATCTATTAAACTTACCTACGGAATACCTAATTTCATGTTTCCGTGTGTCTATCGCTTTTAGTTGTAGAGAAAATTTGTGAAAATGTTGAACAGTCGTCCGCCATTTTGAAAAAAAACGCGTATGCTAATTTATGCATGCATACATTTGCTGACGTCATTAGATGGGTTAGGCCAAATCTGACAATACAAATTATATTGTATTTACACGTTGTAAGAACATTTTGTTAAAAAAATGATAGATACAGAGCAAATGCAATTAAATAATTGTGCACTAGCTAAGTATCACTGTTCTGCGGATATGTTTTCGACAATATTTGCAATAAACGCGTATATTTGAACTGTTAAATGCGCTTAGATTTTCACCCCATATAAGATTTTAATACTTCGAAGTATTTCTATAAAAAAACATCGAACACAACTACCGACAATATGCAATTTAGACTTTGTGCTGAAATTGTATTACGGAAGGGCGAACCACCTGTCTTGAAGATAGTATTGAAAATCTTGTTTTGACTTGTGTGGGCTTTCACTGACCCTGGCCACCAAGTTTGAAAGTCTTTAGCCATAAATGATGTCGGCTAGGGCAACAACAATAGGACATTAGCGCATTAGAAATATATTATGGCGGCATACTTAGCTCATGTAAACAGCCCTTAATGTTGAGTTTTTTTCGGTGAGGCCTGACCAAGAAATCAAAATTATAACTGTTGCCGCGTCGGTGCTGACAGGTTCTAATACAGCATTGTTTGCGGAATAGCTATAAGGCCCATAAACAAATTTTGCTGCTTCATTATTGCAAGCCGAAGCGAAGGTGAAAACATGTCGTACTGCCCGGTATACGGTTGT
Source organism: Paragorgia papillata (assembly GCA_035771165.1). NCBI lineage: Eukaryota > Metazoa > Cnidaria > Anthozoa > Scleralcyonacea > Coralliidae > Paragorgia > Paragorgia papillata. Next base: position 1,247,686 of record JAWNZC010000088.1, read on the forward strand.
AATAGTGACGCCAAAAAAAATCCTAGTGGGATACATTTCTTTGCGTTTCCAAACGGAAAATCGGTATCAAATTAGAAGAAAGGCATGGGTTGAATTCTGCAAACGCAAAGCATTTAAGCCATTGTCTAACAGTAGAATTTGCTCGCTTCATTTTGCTGAAGACGCGTACGAACCTGGACATTCGCCACAGTTCCTGGAACGTATAGAGTGCGACGAAACGTTTCGAGTACGATTGAAAAGTGATGCCTTGCCAGCCTTGAACAAACCATTACTTGATACAAGCGCAAGTAAAGCAAGGACTTTTACGGAAAGAAGACAACGAGAAAAGGTAATTCGAATTCTCGATCGACAAATTACCGTCATTGCCAGATTGCCATTGCCCCCCAAATATTTATTATAAATATTTACTTACAATTATAGGGACTATCTGAACTTCTAAATCCCGGAGAACTACCAAAGGAAGAAGAATGTTCAACAGAAGAAGCCGAAACTGTGTCAGACGAAATGCCAGATCAGCCAATCGAACCAAGCGAAGAGCCGAGTACGTCAGCGACATTCGAGACCGAATTGTTTCTTCCCAACTCTCGAGAAAGATCGACACAAACATATAAGAAACAAGCAACAAGATCAGTTAAAACGCAGACAGTTATGACAGCAACTTCCACGTTCTTTCAAATGAAACCCGCGGTGCCTGTGGCTGTGGAATATCCGTCTACTGTATTTCGGAAGCGCAAGCGGTCGGTAAAGTTACAGACGAGGTTACAGACATAGCCATAGACAACACTCAGGGAAAATCCCGTAATGTCGAAACAGATCCTACACAAACAACAACAACAGAAGTTGACGTTCGAAGAAGCAATACTGGATGTGTTTGGTAAATGCGGCCAGTGTGGATCAAAATGTATTGTGACGATGGAAAACCAAATTGGCTCATCGTGCAAAATTTGCAGCTCGTGTACGACTCAAAACGAACATTACTTTGAGTGGACAACTGGTCCGTCTGTGTTCAAAATGCCAGCATTTCATCTGCTGTTAGCATCTGGCATTCTCGCAACAGGAATGGAATCAGCGAAAGTTCTTCGACTCTTCAATGCATATACTTATTTTTGTGTATTCTTTCCAGATCCCCATCATCAATAGGCCAGTTTTCCTCAAGATAACGACAAACATCTATCTTGAGTACGCCTTCTGATAGCATGTTGTCTTTAAAGTCCGGATGTGTTGTCAAACATTTTTCGCCTTGTGCCTCTGTTTGGTCAAGAAGTACTTCATATTCGTCGTACTCTAACGCTTTCTCATGGCAACAAAAACATTCAATAGCCTTTGTTGATAAAGCGCAATGTCCACATTTACACCAACTAAGACTTTGAAGGCGCCAAGCATTTGCTCTTTCAAACTCGTGATCGACTTCCTCGTCAGACGAAGACAAATCACTGCCTTGTTCGGAATCGCTTTCATCGCTTAAATTACTTGTTTTTGCCTCCGCTTCTGGTTCATATTGGTAAGGGAACACTTCTCCTACTTGGTTCTCGTGAATATTTTCCATCACAATAATAAAAACCTACAATTTCATTATCAAAACGCAACAAATCTCGATAAACACACTACAAAATATATTTCTGTCTTCGTTCAACCCATCTAATGACGTCACATCCGGCAATTTGACCCGAAGATAATTTTTTTAAAATTTTGTCCAATATGGCGGACGATATATAGATTTTCGGTGAATTAAGATGCACATAACTCATGAACAAAAGACTTTGGTAAGGAATTAATACCATATCCATTGTTAGATGGTGCAACACTTTTAAAATAGGCAATAAAAATTTTCGTTGCCAATGTCCTTTAAAGTCTTCGCTACCAGAGGTATATATATATATATATATATATCAGTATCATGGATATGCTAAGAACACATATCAGTGATATCACACATCTGGATATTTTAGAGAGTTGACCGGTTTAATAAAATATAAGACTCAAACTGGTATAATGTCATACTAATAATACTGGTATAATTTTAGTGATATATAGATACTGCATATTCCTTATACATTACTGAACATCTCTATATTCTAATTGTGTTAAAAAATACAAGAATTCTGCTAGGAAAGTAGAATTTTCTGTCCAAATTGTTTGTTCGGTAACTGCAATCTTGTAGTTAGGAATTATGTATGAGCATGTGACCTTTGGAGGGAATCTTACTCTTGACCCTTGGAAGCTAGTCAGCTAGTAGGTCATTATCACATCTGAGAGCCCATCTGTGATACAGTGTATGATGGAAGATAGTCCCTAAATATACTTTCTTATTATAAAGTTTAATATTGACATTAATTCACACTCCAGCAGATGATTTTACTCTCTAAGGGGTGGTAGCAACGGTATTGGGTCAAGTGATTATTACTTATTCCTGCCTGAGCCAGCCAAAAATGTATCTTTTATTGTTTTACTAAGTTTATCAGCAGCTGATGATTCCTATTGCAGGCATCAATGGGTTAAATGGAATGAATATTAAAAGAAACAAACAAACAAAAATTACAACTGAACAAAATCAAAATTTTAACTTATAAATTGAAATTTTGAGTTTAAATATTTGAGTTACAGTTATTAAATATTATTTAACAAATTGTTGAACTAATTTAAATTCTCATTTTACAGGACTGGACCAGTACACATTGAGTGATGCAAAAGCCGACTTCTCAATGAAAGAAAAGGATTGTTGATCTTCAAGATGATTCCTCTGATGTTCCCTTGTGCCATTGCCGATTGGATTGTTGTTAAGTACACTTTGAAAATAACCAACATTCTAAATATCTCGTGTAGTATCCTAAATGCTGAATGATGTATTTTGGATGTATATATATGTATGTATGTATGTATATATATAGATGCAGAACCACATACATTGTTAAGTTGTTAGTCTAGGAGTTTTAGCTATCAGTTAATATTTGGGAATTTGAACTGCCAAAAATGGTTTGCATATGACCATTTTCCTGTATACCATGTATATAATTAGTAGTTATTATAGTAAGTGACTGTATACATGTACTTTAATGTCATCCTGATGTAAACACTCACAGTTCCTATGTTAATTAAAATATATTAAATATGTTGACAATGTTAAATGTTTTTAAAAATGTTTATTTTCTCTTAGTCATTGTGTTGAGTGACATGTTTCAAGGTGTGTTATTATGCACACCTACATGTGTAAGATAACACATATCAGGGCATGTTGCATAGCACACCTTTGTATTAACACACCTATACGGTAACACATCTTAACATGTGTTAATATAATACACCAAGGTGTGTTAAATAACCAACTCTTAAGGTGTGTTAGAAAACGTAACTTGAGGTGTGTTAAAATTTGGACAAAAAGGTGTGTTAATTATTTAACATACCTTTTTTTTAGAGAGTGTTATTCTAATTTGTGGGTCCAACAAGATGGTGTGATCTCTGAGGTTTTTTTTGGATAAAAGAAAGTTTCACTTGTACCAATTAGCTTTGACATATTCTGTCACAACCTTAATTATTTATTTAAATGTACAACCAATATTTATAGGTTGTTTGGTAACAACCATTGTTTATTGGTTAAAATGACGAATAAATTTTTGGTTATAATAACCAATGTTTTTAGGTTGAAATGACCAATATTGGTTGGTTAAAATAACCAATGTTTTTTTGGTTAAAATAACCAATAATATTGGTTGTTTCAACCAATAATATTGGTTGTTTCAACCAGTCAAATATTGGTCATTTCTACCAAAACGATTTTGGTTGAAACAACCCATTTTAAATTGGTTCTCTCAGACTCATCCAGGTAACCTTTTTTTTTTGGTTGTTTCAACCAGTCAGTTTTTACAGTGTATGTATGGCTTTACATAAAAGAAATATGACCTCTAACTCTTAATTATTCAAGAACTGTTTTTCGATGTTTACCGTGGGGATTCTTAACATGCGCGTTTATTATGGCTGCGTTTCTACTTTATCTAACCACTTGTAGTAGGAGAACATTCTGAAAAGCACGAACGTTGTGTAGTTCTTTCGTTCATGCGCTAATCGTTAGACAAAGAGGTAAAATTGGCGTGTTGACCGTGCTTACCGTGTTTACCGTCGCCTGTAGAAGTCGGTGACGTAGGCATATATAATGAGTTTATGGCGCGGCACGCGCGTGTTATGTGCGTGGATATGAAATGCAAAGTAATGCAAACACATCAATCATAACGATCTTTTACCACGCTCATACATACTTTATTTGACGAATTAAAACATGTAACGTTTGCCACCATTCTGCACTATTTTAACAGCAAAAACACGTCTATGTTTCGAAATGGCATTTTCAGACTGTCTGAAAATATTATTTTGAAAGAAACATGTATTTTGGCTGTTAAAACAAAGCAGAATGGCGAGAGACATTACATAGTTTAATTCTACGAGGTAGAACAAAACAAACAGCGCTCAAATTTTGGCAATATCATTGAGCGGCGTTAATAGAATTCCTGAAGAACGATGTGTTCGCACCACTTTGAATTTAATGTCTACGCACGTCGCACGCAATACGTTTGTGCCAAAATCATCTTGACAAGAAACAAACAGTGAACAGCGGTTATAAACTCATTATATATGCCTACGTCAGATTCTAGTGGCGACGGTGAACAACCGATTTTTAGCTCTTTGACGGTAAACGAACCACTTCCACGGTACTTTTAGCACGCAGCAACGCTACGATTGTGCGCATTAAACGTGTGTGTTATAGAAAAACAATATAACTTGATTCCCAACTTGTAAACGACTACTAATGGCAACAAACGAAAAATATACGACGTTAAACATATGTATGGCTTTACATAAAAGAAATATGACCTCTAACTCTTAATTATTCAAGAACTGTTTTTCGATGTTTACCGTGGGGATTCTTAACATGCGCGTTTATTATGGCTGCGTTTCTACTTTATCTAACCACTTGTAGTAGGAGAACATTCTGAAAAGCACGAACGTTGTGTAGTTCTTTCGTTCATGCGCTAATCGTTAGACAAAGAGGTAAAATTGGCGTGTTGACCGTGCTTACCGTGTTTACCGTCGCCTGTAGAAGTCGGTGACGTAGGCATATATAATGAGTTTATGGCGCGGCACGCGCGTGTTATGTGCGTGGATATGAAATGCAAAGTAATGCAAACACATCAATCATAACGATCTTTTACCACGCTCATACATACTTTATTTGACGAATTAAAACATGTAACGTTTGCCACCATTCTGCACTATTTTAACAGCAAAAACACGTCTATGTTTCGAAATGGCATTTTCAGACTGTCTGAAAATATTATTTTGAAAGAAACATGTATTTTGGCTGTTAAAACAAAGCAGAATGGCGAGAGACATTACATAGTTTAATTCTACGAGGTAGAACAAAACAAACAGCGCTCAAATTTTGGCAATATCATTGAGCGGCGTTAATAGAATTCCTGAAGAACGATGTGTTCGCACCACTTTGAATTTAATTTCTACGCACGTCGCACGCAATACGTTTGTGCCAAAATCATGTTGACAAGAAACAAACAGTGAACAGCGGTTATAAACTCATTATATATGCCTACGTCAGATTCTAGTGGCGACGGTGAACAACCGATTTTTAGCTCTTTGACGGTAAACGAACCACTTCCACGGTACTTTTAGCACGCAGCAACGCTACGATTGTGCGCATTAAACGTGTGTGTTATAGAAAAACAATATAACTTGATTCCCAACTTGTAAACGACTACTAATGGCAACAAACGAAAAATATACGACGGTAAACATATGTATGGCTTTACATAAAAGAAATATGACCTCTAACTCTTAATTATTCAAGAACTGTTTTTCGATGTTTACCGTGGGGATTCTTAACATGCGCGTTTATTATGGCTGCGTTTCTACTTTATCTAACCACTTGTAGTAGGAGAACATTCTGAAAAGCACGAACGTTGTGTAGTTCTTTCGTTCATGCGCTAATCGTTAGACAAAGAGGTAAAATTGGCGTGTTGACCGTGCTTACCGTGTTTACCGTCGCCTGTAGAAGTCGGTGACGTAGGCATATATAATGAGTTTATGGCGCGGCACGCGCGTGTTATGTGCGTGGATATGAAATGCAAAGTAATGCAAACACATCAATCATAACGATCTTTTACCACGCTCATACATACTTTATTTGACGAATTAAAACATGTAACGTTTGCCACCATTCTGCACTATTTTAACAGCAAAAACACGTCTATGTTTCGAAATGGCATTTTCAGACTGTCTGAAAATATTATTTTGAAAGAAACATGTATTTTGGCTGTTAAAACAAAGCAGAATGGCGAGAGACATTACATAGTTTAATTCTACGAGGTAGAACAAAACAAACAGCGCTCAAATTTTGGCAATATCATTGAGCGGCGTTAATAGAATTCCTGAAGAACGATGTGTTCGCACCACTTTGAATTTAATTTCTACGCACGTCGCACGCAATACGTTTGTGCCAAAATCATGTTGACAAGAAACAAACAGTGAACAGCGGTTATAAACTCATTATATATGCCTACGTCAGATTCTAGTGGCGACGGTGAACAACCGATTTTTAGCTCTTTGACGGTAAACGAACCACTTCCACGGTACTTTTAGCACGCAGCAACGCTACGATTGTGCGCATTAAACGTGTGTGTTATAGAAAAACAATATAACTTGATTCCCAACTTGTAAACGACTACTAATGGCAACAAACGAAAAATATACGACGGTAAACATATGTATGGCTTTACATAAAAGAAATATGACCTCTAACTCTTAATTATTCAAGAACTGTTTTTCGATGTTTACCGTGGGGATTCTTAACATGCGCGTTTATTATGGCTGCGTTTCTACTTTATCTAACCACTTGTAGTAGGAGAACATTCTGAAAAGCACGAACGTTGTGTAGTTCTTTCGTTCATGCGCTAATCGTTAGACAAAGAGGTAAAATTGGCGTGTTGACCGTGCTTACCGTGTTTACCGTCGCCTGTAGAAGTCGGTGACGTAGGCATATATAATGAGTTTATGGCGCGGCACGCGCGTGTTATGTGCGTGGATATGAAATGCAAAGTAATGCAAACACATCAATCATAACGATCTTTTACCACGCTCATACATACTTTATTTGACGAATTAAAACATGTAACGTTTGCCACCATTCTGCACTATTTTAACAGCAAAAACACGTCTATGTTTCGAAATGGCATTTTCAGACTGTCTGAAAATATTATTTTGAAAGAAACATGTATTTTGGCTGTTAAAACAAAGCAGAATGGCGAGAGACATTACATAGTTTAATTCTACGAGGTAGAACAAAACAAACAGCGCTCAAATTTTGGCAATATCATTGAGCGGCGTTAATAGAATTCCTGAAGAACGATGTGTTCGCACCACTTTGAATTTAATGTCTACGCACGTCGCACGCAATACGTTTGTGCCAAAATCATCTTGACAAGAAACAAACAGTGAACAGCGGTTATAAACTCATTATATATGCCTACGTCAGATTCTAGTGGCGACGGTGAACAACCGATTTTTAGCTCTTTGACGGTAAACGAACCACTTCCACGGTACTTTTAGCACGCAGCAACGCTACGATTGTGCGCATTAAACGTGTGTGTTATAGAAAAACAATATAACTTGATTCCCAACTTGTAAACGACTACTACACTGTAAAAACTGACTGGTTGAAACAACCAAAAAAAAAAGGTTACCTGGATGAGTCTGAGAGAACCAATTTAAAATGGGTTGTTTCAACCAAAATCGTTTTGGTAGAAATGACCAATATTTGACTGGTTGAAACAACCAATATTATTGGTTATTTTAACCAAAAAAACATTGGTTATTTTAACCAACCAATATTGGTCATTTCAACCTAAAAACATTGGTTATTATAACCAAAAATTTATTCGTCATTTTAACCAATAAACAATGGTTGTTACCAAACAACCAATAAATATTGGTCGTTGTAACCAATAAAAATTGGTCAAGCAAATGCATTGGTCAAGAGAAACTCAAATGGTAGATTCAACCAACTTTTAATTGGTTGAAATAGTAACTATAACAAATACCAGTAACATGAAAAAGTATCAGTTTTGCATGTTTTACTCACTGCTTACTTGCAAGAAACATTGTCTACAATTCACATACATTTAAATAAATAATTAAGGTTGTGACAGAATATGTCAAAGCTAATTGGTACAAGTGAAACTTTCTTTTATCCAAAAAAATGCTAACTCAGAGATCACACCATCTTGTTGGACCCACAAATTAGAATAACACTCTCTAAAAAAAGGTATGTTAAATAATTAACACACCTTTTTGTCCAAATTTTAACACACCTCAAGTTACGTTTTCTAACACACCTTAAGAGTTGGTTATTTAACACACCTTGGTGTATTATATTAACACATGTTAAGATGTGTTACCGTATAGGTGTGTTAATACAAAGGTGTGCTATGCAACATGCCCTGATATGTGTTATCTTACACATGTAGGTGTGCATAATAACACACCTTGAAACATGTCATTCAACACAATGACTAAGAGAAAATAAACATTTTAAAAAACATTTAACATTGTCAACATATTTAATATATTTTAATTAACATAGGAACTGTGAGTGTTTACATCAGGATGACATTAAAGTACATGTATACAGTCACTTACTATAATAACTACTAATTATATACATGGTATACAGGAAAATGGTCATATGCAAACCATTTTTGGCAGTTCAAATTCCCAAATATTAACTGATAGCTAAAACTCCTAGACTAACAACTTAACAATGTATGTGGTTCTGCATCTATATCCAAAATACATCATTCAGCATTTAGGATACTACACGAGATATTTAGAATGTTGGTTATTTTCAAAGTGTACTTAACAACAATCCAATCGGCAATGGCACAAGGGAACATGAGAGGAATCATCTTGAAGATCAACAATCCTTTTCTTTCATTGAGAAGTCGGCTTTTGCATCACTCAATGTGTACTGGTCCAGTCCTGTAAAATGAGAATTTAAATTAGTTCAACAATTTGTTAAATAATATTTAATAACTGTAACTCAAATATTTAAACTCAAAATTTCAATTTATAAGTTAAAATTTTGATTTTGTTCAGTTGTAATTTTTGTTTGTTTGTTTCTTTTAATATTCATTCCATTTAACCCATTGATGCCTGCAATAGGAATCATCAGCTGCTGATAAACTTAGTAAAACAATAAAAGATACATTTTTGGCTGGCTCAGGCAGGAATAAGTAATAATCACTTGACCCAATACCGTTGCTACCACCCCTTAGAGAGTAAAATCATCTGCTGGAGTGTGAATTAATGTCAATATTAAACTTTATAATAAGAAAGTATATTTAGGGACTATCTTCCATCATACACTGTATCACAGATGGGCTCTCAGATGTGATAATGACCTACTAGCTGACTAGCTTCCAAGGGTCAAGAGTAATTAAGATTCCCTCCAAAGGTTACATGCTCATACATAATTCCTAACTACAAGATTGCAGTTACTGAACAAACAATTTGGACAGAAAATTCTGCTTTCCTAGCAGAATTCTTGTATTTTTGAACACAATTAGAATATAGAGATGTTCAGTAATGTATAAGGAATATGCAGTATCTATATATCACTAAAATTATACCAGTATTATTAGTATGACATTATACCAGTTTGAGTCTTATATTTTATTAAACCGGTCAACTTTCTAAAATATCCAGATGTGTGATATCACTGATATGTGTTCTTAGCATATCCATGATACTGATATATATATATATATATATATATATATATATATATATATATCAGTATCATGGATATGCTAAGAACACATATCAGTGATATCACACATCTGGATATTTTAGAAAGTTGACCGGTTTAATAAAATATAAGAATATATATATATATATATATATCGCCTGATGATCCCGTTTAGGGTGAAACCTCTGGTAGCGAAGACTTTAAGGTAAAACTATACTTCATACTTTGTATATATATATATAGACCAATATTAAACTTTATTATTAGACCAATATAATATGGAATAGACCAATATAATATGGAATAGATCATTATAATATAATATAGATATAAACATGCCTATTGGAATAGATATATTTTATCAAACCAGTCAACTTTCTAAAATATCCAGATGTGTGATATGTGTTCTTCCTCAAAATCTGAATGCTTTAGTTTTACATAAGATAAATCCTTATCGTGAAAGCAACGGTGGCTAAAGAATGGTAAAAAAAGAAAGAATGATTTGAGAGTTTGTTAAGAACTACAATTGACTATTACTGTAAAATTGAGAAGACAAGAAGAGATTAAGCCAAATATTGTTGACGACAAAAGATGATCACTTTAATAATAAACATTGACTTCAACTACACTAACTTCGATCAGTATAAAATGGTATGTATTGAACAATCAAACAGGAAAATTGACAACGAGAGCCAGAGAAAATTTCACATTACAATAAGTAGGACAATATAAAACAAACGATTACTGAATCTCTTTACCTTGCTCGTTCGTAGCCTCGTGCGAGAGAAGCTTCTAGGACTTTCTTGGTTCAACTCGATTTCCATGGCTTTTAGTTAAATCTTTCCGTAGAAGAACATGTTATTTCAGTGAAGACTGTCTTCCTGATCTCTTCGCAAACAAAAAGTCTTATTTCCAAGGGTTTATGTAGCTTGAATCTCAAAACACCATCACAAATGAATTTCAAACGTGGCGCGCTGAGATCAGATCATTTCAGATGGGATGACGCTATCCCAAGTGTCAATGCGCGCTCGCTAGCTGCGCGGAGCATGCGCGGTATTGTCTAGCCAGTGTCGTACCCAGGACCCAGGCGCATGTAGCCAGGGGGTCTCTGCACTGGTGACGGCGCTATTTAGCCAGGATTTTTATTACCTGTAGCCTTTCTTTCTGAATTCTGATATGCTATATATTCTGTTTCGAAATTACACACATATTGATTCGGAATTACTTCATGCACATTTAGGTATAGATATAAAGTTTTAAACGTAGGGATATTTAAGCTAAACAAATGTTGTATTATATTTAAAAGTGCGTTTTATTATTACTACCAAAGCGTTTGTTATTACTACCGAAAGTATTCTATTTGAACAGCGAATTATTTCAAAAGATGTGCTATGTTTTTCGTCTTATTCTTAAGAAGGTGTGTTAGTGTGAACGGTGTGTTTTTTGAAAGGTGTGTTTTTTTATAAGTGATTATTACTTTGTCAACATAACCATTCTAAATTGGTAGCGACCAATATGGAATGGTTATTTCAACCAATTAATAATTGGTTGACTAACAATTGGTTGAAATAACCATTCCATATTGGTCGCTACCAATTTAGAATGGTGTTAGTCAACCAATTATTAATTGGTTGAAATAACCATTCCATATTGGTCGCTACCAATTTAGAATGGTTATGTTGACAAAGTAGTTTTAATAACTCAATTTCAACCAATTCACAATTGGTTAAAATAACCATTTGTAAAGGTTGTAACCAATTTTATTTGGTTAAAATAACCAATTTGTAAAGGTTGTAACCAATTTTATTTGGTTAAAATAACCATTTTTAATGGTTGGAACCAATTAATAATTGGTTGTAATAACCATTCCATATTGGTCGCAACCAAAAAAATGAGTTGTTTCAACCAGTCAGTTTTTACAGTGTAATGGCAACAAACGAAAAATATACGACGGTAAACATATGTATGGCTTTACATAAAAGAAATATGACCTCTAACTCTTAATTATTCAAGAACTGTTTTTCGATGTTTACCGTGGGGATTCTTAACATGCGCGTTTATTATGGCTGCGTTTCTACTTTATCTAACCACTTGTAGTAGGAGAACATTCTGAAAAGCACGAACGTTGTGTAGTTCTTTCGTTCATGCGCTAATCGTTAGACAAAGAGGTAAAATTGGCGTGTTGACCGTGCTTACCGTGTTTACCGTCGCCTGTAGAAGTCGGTGACGTAGGCATATATAATGAGTTTATGGCGCGGCACGCGCGTGTTATGTGCGTGGATATGAAATGCAAAGTAATGCAAACACATCAATCATAACGATCTTTTACCACGCTCATACATACTTTATTTGACGAATTAAAACATGTAACGTTTGCCACCATTCTGCACTATTTTAACAGCAAAAACACGTCTATGTTTCGAAATGGCATTTTCAGACTGTCTGAAAATATTATTTTGAAAGAAACATGTATTTTGGCTGTTAAAACAAAGCAGAATGGCGAGAGACATTACATAGTTTAATTCTACGAGGTAGAACAAAACAAACAGCGCTCAAATTTTGGCAATATCATTGAGCGGCGTTAATAGAATTCCTGAAGAACGATGTGTTCGCACCACTTTGAATTTAATGTCTACGCACGTCGCACGCAATACGTTTGTGCCAAAATCATCTTGACAAGAAACAAACAGTGAACAGCGGTTATAAACTCATTATATATGCCTACGTCAGATTCTAGTGGCGACGGTGAACAACCGATTTTTAGCTCTTTGACGGTAAACGAACCACTTCCACGGTACTTTTAGCACGCAGCAACGCTACGATTGTGCGCATTAAACGTGTGTGTTATAGAAAAACAATATAACTTGATTCCCAACTTGTAAACGACTACTAATGGCAACAAACGAAAAATATACGACGGTAAACATATGTATGGCTTTACATAAAAGAAATATGACCTCTAACTCTTAATTATTCAAGAACTGTTTTTCGATGTTTACCGTGGGGATTCTTAACATGCGCGTTTATTATGGCTGCGTTTCTACTTTATCTAACCACTTGTAGTAGGAGAACATTCTGAAAAGCACGAACGTTGTGTAGTTCTTTCGTTCATGCGCTAATCGTTAGACAAAGAGGTAAAATTGGCGTGTTGACCGTGCTTACCGTGTTTACCGTCGCCTGTAGAAGTCGGTGACGTAGGCATATATAATGAGTTTATGGCGCGGCACGCGCGTGTTATGTGCGTGGATATGAAATGCAAAGTAATGCAAACACATCAATCATAACGATCTTTTACCACGCTCATACATACTTTATTTGACGAATTAAAACATGTAACGTTTGCCACCATTCTGCACTATTTTAACAGCAAAAACACGTCTATGTTTCGAAATGGCATTTTCAGACTGTCTGAAAATATTATTTTGAAAGAAACATGTATTTTGGCTGTTAAAACAAAGCAGAATGGCGAGAGACATTACATAGTTTAATTCTACGAGGTAGAACAAAACAAACAGCGCTCAAATTTTGGCAATATCATTGAGCGGCGTTAATAGAATTCCTGAAGAACGATGTGTTCGCACCACTTTGAATTTAATGTCTACGCACGTCGCACGCAATACGTTTGTGCCAAAATCATCTTGACAAGAAACAAACAGTGAACAGCGGTCATTATATATGCCTACGTCAGATTCTAGTGGCGACGGTGAACAACCGATTTTTAGCTCTTTGACGGTAAACGAACCACTTCCACGGTACTTTTAGCACGCAGCAACGCTACGATTGTGCGCATTAAACGTGTGTGTTATAGAAAAACAATATAACTTGATTCCCAACTTGTAAACGACTACTAATGGCAACAAACGAAAAATATACGACGGTAAACATATGTATGGCTTTACATAAAAGAAATATGACCTCTAACTCTTAATTATTCAAGAACTGTTTTTCGATGTTTACCGTGGGGATTCTTAACATGCGCGTTTATTATGGCTGCGTTTCTACTTTATCTAACCACTTGTAGTAGGAGAACATTCTGAAAAGCACGAACGTTGTGTAGTTCTTTCGTTCATGCGCTAATCGTTAGACAAAGAGGTAAAATTGGCGTGTTGACCGTGCTTACCGTGTTTACCGTCGCCTGTAGAAGTCGGTGACGTAGGCATATATAATGAGTTTATGGCGCGGCACGCGCGTGTTATGTGCGTGGATATGAAATGCAAAGTAATGCAAACACATCAATCATAACGATCTTTTACCACGCTCATACATACTTTATTTGACGAATTAAAACATGTAACGTTTGCCACCATTCTGCACTATTTTAACAGCAAAAACACGTCTATGTTTCGAAATGGCATTTTCAGACTGTCTGAAAATATTATTTTGAAAGAAACATGTATTTTGGCTGTTAAAACAAAGCAGAATGGCGAGAGACATTACATAGTTTAATTCTACGAGGTAGAACAAAACAAACAGCGCTCAAATTTTGGCAATATCATTGAGCGGCGTTAATAGAATTCCTGAAGAACGATGTGTTCGCACCACTTTGAATTTAATGTCTACGCACGTCGCACGCAATACGTTTGTGCCAAAATCATCTTGACAAGAAACAAACAGTGAACAGCGGTTATAAACTCATTATATATGCCTACGTCAGATTCTAGTGGCGACGGTGAACAACCGATTTTTAGCTCTTTGACGGTAAACGAACCACTTCCACGGTACTTTTAGCACGCAGCAACGCTACGATTGTGCGCATTAAACGTGTGTGTTATAGAAAAACAATATAACTTGATTCCCAACTTGTAAACGACTACTAATGGCAACAAACGAAAAATATACGACGGTAAACATATGTATGGCTTTACATAAAAGAAATATGACCTCTAACTCTTAATTATTCAAGAACTGTTTTTCGATGTTTACCGTGGGGATTCTTAACATGCGCGTTTATTATGGCTGCGTTTCTACTTTATCTAACCACTTGTAGTAGGAGAACATTCTGAAAAGCACGAACGTTGTGTAGTTCTTTCGTTCATGCGCTAATCGTTAGACAAAGAGGTAAAATTGGCGTGTTGACCGTGCTTACCGTGTTTACCGTCGCCTGTAGAAGTCGGTGACGTAGGCATATATAATGAGTTTATGGCGCGGCACGCGCGTGTTATGTGCGTGGATATGAAATGCAAAGTAATGCAAACACATCAATCATAACGATCTTTTACCACGCTCATACATACTTTATTTGACGAATTAAAACATGTAACGTTTGCCACCATTCTGCACTATTTTAACAGCAAAAACACGTCTATGTTTCGAAATGGCATTTTCAGACTGTCTCAAAATATTATTTTGAAAGAAACATGTATTTTGGCTGTTAAAACAAAGCAGAATGGCGAGATACATTACATAGTTCAATTCTACGAGGTAGAACAAAACAAACAGCGCTCAAATTTTGGCAATATCATTGAGCGGCGTTAATAGAATTCCTGAAGAACGATGTGTTCGCACCACTTTGAATTTAATGTCTACGCACGTCGCACGCAATACGTTTGTGCCAAAATCATCTTGACAAGAAACAAACAGTGAACAGCGGTTATAAACTCATTATATATGCCTACGTCAGATTCTAGTGGCGACGGTGAACAACCGATTTTTAGCTCTTTGACGGTAAGCGAACCACTTCCACGGTACTTTTAGCACGCAGCAACGCTACGATTGTGCGCATTAAACGTGTGTCTTATAGAAAAACAATATAACTTGATTCCCAACTTGTAAACGACTACTAATGGCAACAAACGAAAAATATACGACGGTAAACATATGTATGGCTTTACATAAAAGAAATATGACCTCTAACTCTTAATTATTCAAGAACTGTTTTTCGATGTTTACCGTGGGGATTCTTAACATGCGCGTTTATTATGGCTGCGTTTCTACTTTATCTAACCACTTGTAGTAGGAGAACATTCTGAAAAGCACGAACGTTGTGTAGTTCTTTCGTTCATGCGCTAATCGTTAGACAAAGAGGTAAAATTGGCGTGTTGACCGTGCTTACCGTGTTTACGGTCGCCTGTAGAAGTCGGTGACGTAGGCATATATAATGTTTATGGCGCGGCACGCCCGTGTTATGTGCGTGGATATGAAATGCAAAGTAATGCAAACACATCAATCATAACGATCTTTTACCACGCTCATACATACTTTATTTGACGAATTAAAACATGTAACGTTTGCCACCATTCTGCACTATTTTAACAGCAAAAACACGTCTATGTTTCGAAATGGCATTTTCAGACTGTCTGAAAATATTATTTTGAAAGAAACATGTATTTTGGCTGTTAAAACAAAGCAGAATGGCGAGAGACATTACATAGTTTAATTCTACGAGGTAGAACAAAACAAACAGCGCTCAAATTTTGGCAATATCATTGAGCGGCGTTAATAGAATTTCTGAAGAACGATGTGTTCGCACCACTTTGAATTTAATGTCTACGCACGTCGCACGCAATACGTTTGTGCCAAAATCATCTTGACAAGAAACAAACAGTGAACAGCGGTTATAAACTCATTATATATGCCTACGTCAGATTCTAGTGGCGACGGTGAACAACCGATTTTTAGCTCTTTGACGGTAAACAAACCACTTCCACGGTACTTTTAGCACGCAGCAACGCTACGATTGTGCGCATTAAACGTGTGTGTTATAGAAAAACAATATAACTTGATTCCCAACTTGTAAACGACTACTAATGGCAACAAACGAAAAATATACGACGGTAAACATATGTATGGCTTTACATAAAAGAAATATGACCTCTAACTCTTAATTATTCAAGAACTGTTTTTCGATGTTTACCGTGGGGATTCTTAACATGCGCGTTTATTATGGCTGCGTTTCTACTTTATCTAACCACTTGTAGTAGGAGAACATTCTGAAAAGCACGAACGTTGTGTAGTTCTTTCGTTCATGCGCTAATCGTTAGACAAAGAGGTAAAATTGGCGTGTTGACCGTGCTTACCGTGTTTACCGTCGCCTGTAGAAGTCGGTGACGTAGGCATATATAATGAGTTTATGGCGCGGCACGCGCGTGTTATGTGCGTGGATATGAAATGCAAAGTAATGCAAACACATCAATCATAACGATCTTTTACCACGCTCATACATACTTTATTTGACGAATTAAAACATGTAACGTTTGCCACCATTCTGCACTATTTTAACAGCAAAAACACGTCTATGTTTCGAAATGGCATTTTCAGACTGTCTGAAAATATTATTTTGAAAGAAACATGTATTTTGGCTGTTAAAACAAAGCAGAATGGCGAGAGACATTACATAGTTTAATTCTACGAGGTAGAACAAAACAAACAGCGCTCAAATTTTGGCAATATCATTGAGCGGCGTTAATAGAATTTCTGAAGAACGATGTGTTCGCAGCACTTTGAATTTAATGTCTACGCACGTCGCACGCAATACGTTTGTGCCAAAATCATCTTGACAAGAAACAAACAGTGAACAGCGGTTATAAACTCATTATATATGCCTACGTCAGATTCTAGTGGCGACGGTGAACAACCGATTTTTAGCTCTTTGACGGTAAACAAACCACTTCCACGGTACTTTTAGCACGCAGCAACGCTACGATTGTGCGCATTAAACGTGTGTGTTATAGAAAAACAATATAACTTGATTCCCAACTTGTAAACGACTACTAATGGCAACAAACGAAAAATATACGACGGTAAACATATGTATGGCTTTACATAAAAGAAATATGACCTCTAACTCTTAATTATTCAAGAACTGTTTTTCGATGTTTACCGTGGGGATTCTTAACATGCGCGTTTATTATGGCTGCGTTTCTACTTTATCTAACCACTTGTAGTAGGAGAACATTCTGAAAAGCACGAACGTTGTGTAGTTCTTTCGTTCATGCGCTAATCGTTAGACAAAGAGGTAAAATTGGCGTGTTGACCGTGCTTACCGTGTTTACCGTCGCCTGTAGAAGTCGGTGACGTAGGCATATATAATGAGTTTATGGCGCGGCACGCGCGTGTTATGTGCGTGGATATGAAATGCAAAGTAATGCAAACACATCAATCATAACGATCTTTTACCACGCTCATACATACTTTATTTGACGAATTAAAACATGTAACGTTTGCCACCATTCTGCACTATTTTAACAGCAAAAACACGTCTATGTTTCGAAATGGCATTTTCAGACTGTCTGAAAATATTATTTTGAAAGAAACATGTATTTTGGCTGTTAAAACAAAGCAGAATGGCGAGAGACATTACATAGTTTAATTCTACGAGGTAGAACAAAACAAACAGCGCTCAAATTTTGGCAATATCATTGAGCGGCGTTAATAGAATTCCTGAAGAACGATGTGTTCGCACCACTTTGAATTTAATGTCTACGCACGTCGCACGCAATACGTTTGTGCCAAAATCATGTTGACAAGAAACAAACAGTGAACAGCGGTTATAAACTCATTATATATGCCTACGTCAGATTCTAGTGGCGACGGTGAACAACCGATTTTTAGCTCTTTGACGGTAAACGAACCACTTCCACGGTACTTTTAGCACGCAGCAACGCTACGATTGTGCGCATTAAACGTGTGTGTTATAGAAAAACAATATAACTTGATTCCCAACTTGTAAACGACTACTAATGGCAACAAACGAAAAATATACGACGGTAAACATATGTATGGCTTTACATAAAAGAAATATGACCTCTAACTCTTAATTATTCAAGAACTGTTTTTCGATGTTTACCGTGGGGATTCTTAACATGCGCGTTTATTATGGCTGCGTTTCTACTTTATCTAACCACTTGTAGTAGGAGAACATTCTGAAAAGCACGAACGTTGTGTAGTTCTTTCGTTCATGCGCTAATCGTTAGACAAAGAGGTAAAATTGGCGTGTTGACCGTGCTTACCGTGTTTACCGTCGCCTGTAGAAGTCGGTGACGTAGGCATATATAATGAGTTTATGGCGCGGCACGCGCGTGTTATGTGCGTGGATATGAAATGCAAAGTAATGCAAACACATCAATCATAACGATCTTTTACCACGCTCATACATACTTTATTTGACGAATTAAAACATGTAACGTTTGCCACCATTCTGCACTATTTTAACAGCAAAAACACGTCTATGTTTCGAAATGGCATTTTCAGACTGTCTGAAAATATTATTTTGAAAGAAACATGTATTTTGGCTGCTAAAACAAAGCAGAATGGCGAGAGACATTACATAGTTTAATTCTACGAGGTAGAACAAAACAAACAGCGCTCAAATTTTGGCAATATCATTGAGCGGCGTTAATAGAATTTCTGAAGAACGATGTGTTCGCAGCACTTTGAATTTAATGTCTACGCACGTCGCACGCAATACGTTTGTGCCAAAATCATCTTGACAAGAAACAAACAGTGAACAGCGGTTATAAACTCATTATATATGCCTACGTCAGATTCTAGTGGCGACGGTGAACAACCGATTTTTAGCTCTTTGACGGTAAACAAACCACTTCCACGGTACTTTTAGCACGCAGCAACGCTACGATTGTGCGCATTAAACGTGTGTGTTATAGAAAAACAATATAACTTGATTCCCAACTTGTAAACGACTACTAATGGCAACAAACGAAAAATATACGACGGTAAACATATGTATGGCTTTACATAAAAGAAATATGACCTCTAACTCTTAATTATTCAAGAACTGTTTTTCGATGTTTACCGTGGGGATTCTTAACATGCGCGTTTATTATGGCTGCGTTTCTACTTTATCTAACCACTTGTAGTAGGAGAACATTCTGAAAAGCACGAACGTTGTGTAGTTCTTTCGTTCATGCGCTAATCGTTAGACAAAGAGGTAAAATTGGCGTGTTGACCGTGCTTACCGTGTTTACCGTCGCCTGTAGAAGTCGGTGACGTAGGCATATATAATGAGTTTATGGCGCGGCACGCGCGTGTTATGTGCGTGGATATGAAATGCAAAGTAATGCAAACACATCAATCATAACGATCTTTTTCCACGCTCATACATACTTTATTTGACGAATTAAAACATGTAACGTTTGCCACCATTCTGCACTATTTTAACAGCAAAAACACGTCTATGTTTCGAAATGGCATTTTCAGACTGTCTGAAAATATTATTTTGAAAGAAACATGTATTTTGGCTGTTAAAACAAAGCAGAATGGCGAGAGACATTACATAGTTTAATTCTACGAGGTAGAACAAAACAAACAGCGCTCAAATTTTGGCAATATCATTGAGCGGCGTTAATAGAATTCCTGAAGAACGATGTGTTCGCACCACTTTGAATTTAATGTCTACGCACGTCGCACGCAATACGTTTGTGCCAAAATCATGTTGACAAGAAACAAACAGTGAACAGCGGTTATAAACTCATTATATATGCCTACGTCAGATTCTAGTGGCGACGGTGAACAACCGATTTTTAGCTCTTTGACGGTAAACGAACCACTTCCACGGTACTTTTAGCACGCAGCAACGCTACGATTGTCCGCATTAAACGTGTGTGTTATAGAAAAACAATATAACTTGATTCCCAACTTGTAAACGACTACTAATGGCAACAAACGAAAAATATACGACGGTAAACATATGTATGGCTTTACATAAAAGAAATATGACCTCTAACTCTTAATTATTCAAGAACTGTTTTTCGATGTTTACCGTGGGGATTCTTAACATGCGCGTTTATTATGGCTGCGTTTCTACTTTATCTAACCACTTGTAGTAGGAGAACATTCTGAAAAGCACGAACGTTGTGTAGTTCTTTCGTTCATGCGCTAATCGTTAGACAAAGAGGTAAAATTGCCGTGTTGACCGTGCTTACCGTGTTTACCGTCGCCTGTAGAAGTCGGTGACGTAGGCATATATAATGAGTTTATGGCGCGGCACGCGCGTGTTATGTGCGTGGATATGAAATGCAAAGTAATGCAAACACATCAATCATAACGATCTTTTACCAGGCTCATACATACTTTATTTGACGAATTAAAACATGTAACGTTTGCCACCATTCTGCACTATTTTAACAGCAAAAACACGTCTATGTTTCGAAATGGCATTTTCAGACTGTCTGAAAATATTATTTTGAAAGAAACATGTATTTTGGCTGTTAAAACAAAGCAGAATGGCGAGAGACATTACATAGTTTAATTCTACGAGGTAGAACAAAACAAACAGCGCTCAAATTTTGGCAATATCATTGAGCGGCGTTAATAGAATTCCTGAAGAACGATGTGTTCGCACCACTTTGAATTTAATGTCTACGCACGTCGCACGCAATACGTTTGTGCCAAAATCATGTTGACAAGAAACAAACAGTGAACAGCGGTTATAAACTCATTATATATGCCTACGTCAGATTCTAGTGGCGACGGTGAACAACCGATTTTTAGCTCTTTGACGGTAAACGAACCACATCCACGGTACTTTTAGCACGCAGCAACGCTACGATTGTGCGCATTAAACGTGTGTCTTATAGAAAAACAATATAACTTGATTCCCAACTTGTAAACGACTACTAATGGCAACAAACGAAAAATATACGACGGTAAACATATGTATGGCTTTACATAAAAGAAATATGACCTCTAACTCTTAATTATTCAAGAACTGTTTTTCGATGTTTACCGTGGGGATTCTTAACATGCGCGTTTATTATGGCTGCGTTTCTACTTTATCTAACCACTTGTAGTAGGAGAACATTCTGAAAAGCACGAACGTTGTGTAGTTCTTTCGTTCATGCGCTAATCGTTAGACAAAGAGGTAAAATTGGCGTGTTGACCGTGCTTACCGTGTTTACCGTCGCCTGTAGAAGTCGGTGACGTAGGCATATATAATGAGTTTATGGCGCGGCACGCGCGTGTTATGTGCGTGGATATGAAATGCAAAGTAATGCAAACACATCAATCATAACGATCTTTTACCACGCTCATACATACTTTATTTGACGAATTAAAACATGTAACGTTTGCCACCATTCTGCACTATTTTAACAGCAAAAACACGTCTATGTTTCGAAATGGCATTTTCAGACTGTCTGAAAATATTATTTTGAAAGAAACATGTATTTTGGCTGTTAAAACAAAGCAGAATGGCGAGAGACATTACATAGTTTAATTCTACGAGGTAGAACAAAACAAACAGCGCTCAAATTTTGGCAATATCATTGAGCGGCGTTAATAGAATTTCTGAAGAACGATGTGTTCGCACCACTTTGAATTTAATGTCTACGCACGTCGCACGCAATACGTTTGTGCCAAAATCATCTTGACAAGAAACAAACAGTGAACAGCGGTTATAAACTCATTATATATGCCTACGTCAGATTCTAGTGGCGACGGTGAACAACCGATTTTTAGCTCTTTGACGGTAAACAAACCACTTCCACGGTACTTTTAGCACGCAGCAACGCTACGATTGTGCGCATTAAACGTGTGTGTTATAGAAAAACAATATAACTTGATTCTCAACTTGTAAACGACTACTAATGGCAACAAACGAAAAATATACGACGGTAAACATATGTATGGCTTTACATAAAAGAAATATGACCTCTAACTCTTAATTATTCAAGAACTGTTTTTCGATGTTTACCGTGGGGATTCTTAACATGCGCGTTTATTATGGCTGCGTTTCTACTTTATCTAACCACTTGTAGTAGGAGAACATTCTGAAAAGCACGAACGTTGTGTAGTTCTTTCGTTCATGCGCTAATCGTTAGACAAAGAGGTAAAATTGGCGTGTTGACCGTGCTTACCGTGTTTACCGTCGCCTGTAGAAGTCGGTGACGTAGGCATATATAATGAGTTTATGGCGCGGCACGCGCGTGTTATGTGCGTGGATATGAAATGCAAAGTAATGCAAACACATCAATCATAACGATCTTTTACCACGCTCATACATACTTTATTTGACGAATTAAAACATGTAACGTTTGCCACCATTCTGCACTATTTTAACAGCAAAAACACGTCTATGTTTCGAAATGGCATTTTCAGACTGTCTGAAAATATTATTTTGAAAGAAACATGTATTTTGGCTGTTAAAACAAAGCAGAATGGCGAGAGACATTACATAGTTTAATTCTACGAGGTAGAACAAAACAAACAGCGCTCAAATTTTGGCAATATCATTGAGCGGCGTTAATAGAATTTCTGAAGAACGATGTGTTCGCAGCACTTTGAATTTAATGTCTACGCACGTCGCACGCAATACGTTTGTGCCAAAATCATCTTGACAAGAAACAAACAGTGAACAGCGGTTATAAACTCATTATATATGCCTACGTCAGATTCTAGTGGCGACGGTGAACAACCGATTTTTAGCTCTTTGACGGTAAACAAACCACTTCCACGGTACTTTTAGCACGCAGCAACGCTACGATTGTGCGCATTAAACGTGTGTGTTATAGAAAAACAATATAACTTGATTCCCAACTTGTAAACGACTACTAATGGCAACAAACGAAAAATATACGACGGTAAACATATGTATGGCTTTACATAAAAGAAATATGACCTCTAACTCTTAATTATTCAAGAACTGTTTTTCGATGTTTACCGTGGGGATTCTTAACATGCGCGTTTATTATGGCTGCGTTTCTACTTTATCTAACCACTTGTAGTAGGAGAACATTCTGAAAAGCACGAACGTTGTGTAGTTCTTTCGTTCATGCGCTAATCGTTAGACAAAGAGGTAAAATTGGCGTGTTGACCGTGCTTACCGTGTTTACCGTCGCCTGTAGAAGTCGGTGACGTAGGCATATATAATGAGTTTATGGCGCGGCACGCGCGTGTTATGTGCGTGGATATGAAATGCAAAGTAATGCAAACACATCAATCATAACGATCTTTTACCACGCTCATACATACTTTATTTGACGAATTAAAACATGTAACGTTTGCCACCATTCTGCACTATTTTAACAGCAAAAAACACGTCTATGTTTCGAAATGGCATTTTCAGACTGTCTGAAAATATTATTTTGAAAGAAACATGTATTTTGGCTGTTAAAACAAAGCAGAATGGCGAGAGACATTACATAGTTTAATTCTACGAGGTAGAACAAAACAAACAGCGCTCAAATTTTGGCAATATCATTGAGCGGCGTTAATAGAATTCCTGAAGAACGATGTGTTCGCACCACTTTGAATTTAATGTCTACGCACGTCGCACGCAATACGTTTGTGCCAAAATCATGTTGACAAGAAACAAACAGTGAACAGCGGTTATAAACTCATTATATATGCCTACGTCAGATTCTAGTGGCGACGGTGAACAACCGATTTTTAGCTCTTTGACGGTAAACGAACCACTTCCACGGTACTTTTAGCACGCAGCAACGCTACGATTGTGCGCATTAAACGTGTGTGTTATAGAAAAAACAATATAACTTGATTCCCAACTTGTAAACGACTACTAATGGCAACAAACGAAAAATATACGACGGTAAACATATGTATGGCTTTACATAAAAGAAATATGACCTCTAACTCTTAATTATTCAAGAACTGTTTTTCGATGTTTACCGTGGGGATTCTTAACATGCGCGTTTATTATGGCTGCGTTTCTACTTTATCTAACCACTTGTAGTAGGAGAACATTCTGAAAAGCACGAACGTTGTGTAGTTCTTTCGTTCATGCGCTAATCGTTAGACAAAGAGGTAAAATTGGCGTGTTGACCGTGCTTACCGTGTTTACCGTCGCCTGTAGAAGTCGGTGACGTAGGCATATATAATGAGTTTATGGCGCGGCACGCGCGTGTTATGTGCGTGGATATGAAATGCAAAGTAATGCAAACACATCAATCATAACGATCTTTTACCACGCTCATACATACTTTATTTGACGAATTAAAACATGTAACGTTTGCCACCATTCTGCACTATTTTAACAGCAAAAACACGTCTATGTTTCGAAATGGCATTTTCAGACTGTCTGAAAATATTATTTTGAAAGAAACATGTATTTTGGCTGTTAAAACAAAGCAGAATGGCGAGAGACATTACATAGTTTAATTCTACGAGGTAGAACAAAACAAACAGCGCTCAAATTTTGGCAATATCATTGAGCGGCGTTAATAGAATTCCTGAAGAACGATGTGTTCGCACCACTTTGAATTTAATGTCTACGCACGTCGCACGCAATACGTTTGTGCCAAAATCATGTTGACAAGAAACAAACAGTGAACAGCGGTTATAAACTCATTATATATGCCTACGTCAGATTCTAGTGGCGACGGTGAACAACCGATTTTTAGCTCTTTGACGGTAAACGAACCACTTCCACGGTACTTTTAGCACGCAGCAACGCTACGATTGTGCGCATTAAACGTGTGTGTTATAGAAAAACAATATAACTTGATTCCCAACTTGTAAACGACTACTAATGGCAACAAACGAAAAATATACGACGGTAAACATATGTATGGCTTTACATAAAAGAAATATGACCTCTAACTCTTAATTATTCAAGAACTGTTTTTCGATGTTTACCGTGGGGATTCTTAACATGCGCGTTTATTATGGCTGCGTTTCTACTTTATCTAACCACTTGTAGTAGGAGAACATTCTGAAAAGCACGAACGTTGTGTAGTTCTTTCGTTCATGCGCTAATCGTTAGACAAAGAGGTAAAATTGGCGTGTTGACCGTGCTTACCGTGTTTACCGTCGCCTGTAGAAGTCGGTGACGTAGGCATATATAATGAGTTTATGGCGCGGCACGCGCGTGTTATGTGCGTGGATATGAAATGCAAAGTAATGCAAACACATCAATCATAACGATCTTTTACCACGCTCATACATACTTTATTTGACGAATTAAAACATGTAACGTTTGCCACCATTCTGCACTATTTTAACAGCAAAAACACGTCTATGTTTCGAAATGGCATTTTCAGACTGTCTGAAAATATTATTTTGAAAGAAACATGTATTTTGGCTGTTAAAACAAAGCAGAATGGCGAGAGACATTACATAGTTTAATTCTACGAGGTAGAACAAAACAAACAGCGCTCAAATTTTGGCAATATCATTGAGCGGCGTTAATAGAATTCCTGAAGAACGATGTGTTCGCACCACTTTGAATTTAATGTCTACGCACGTCGCACGCAATACGTTTGTGCCAAAATCATGTTGACAAGAAACAAACAGTGAACAGCGGTTATAAACTCATTATATATGCCTACGTCAGATTCTAGTGGCGACGGTGAACAACCGATTTTTAGCCCTTTGACGGTAAACGAACCACTTCCACGGTACTTTTAGCACGCAGCAACGCTACGATTGTGCGCATTAAACGTGTGTGTTATAGAAAAACAATATAACTTGATTCCCAACTTGTAAACGACTACTAATGGCAACAAACGAAAAATATACGACGGTAAACATATGTATGGCTTTACATAAAAGAAATATGACCTCTAACTCTTAATTATTCAAGAACTGTTTTTCGATGTTTACCGTGGGGATTCTTAACATGCGCGTTTATTATGGCTGCGTTTCTACTTTATCTAACCACTTGTAGTAGGAGAACATTCTGAAAAGCACGAACGTTGTGTAGTTCTTTCGTTCATGCGCTAATCGTTAGACAAAGAGGTAAAATTGGCGTGTTGACCGTGCTTACCGTGTTTACCGTCGCCTGTAGAAGTCGGTGACGTAGGCATATATAATGAGTTTATGGCGCGGCACGCGCGTGTTATGTGCGTGGATATGAAGTGCAAAGTAATGCAAACACATCAATCATAACGATCTTTTACCACGCTCATACATACTTTATTTGACGAATTAAAACATGTAACGTTTTGCCACCATTCTGCACTATTTTAACAGCAAAAACACGTCTATGTTTCGAAATGGCATTTTCAGACTGTCTGAAAATATTATTTTGAAAGAAACATGTATTTTGGCTGTTAAAACAAAGCAGAATGGCGAGAGACATTACATAGTTTAATTCTACGAGGTAGAACAAAAGAAACAGCGCTCAAATTTTGGCAATATCATTGAGCGGCGTTAATAGAATTTCTGAAGAACGATGTGTTCGCACCACTTTGAATTTAATGTCTACGCACGTCGCACGCAATACGTTTGTGCCAAAATCATCTTGACAAGAAACAAACAGTGAACAGCGGTTATAAACTCATTATATATGCCTACGTCAGATTCTAGTGGCGACGGTGAACAACCGATTTTTAGCTCTTTGACGGTAAACAAACCACTTCCACGGTACTTTTAGCACGCAGCAACGCTACGATTGTGCGCATTAAACGTGTGTGTTATAGAAAAACAATATAACTTGATTCCCAACTTGTAAACGACTACTAATGGCAACAAACGAAAAATATACGACGGTAAACATATGTATGGCTTTACATAAAAGAAATATGACCTCTAACTCTTAATTATTCAAGAACTGTTTTTCGATGTTTACCGTGGGGATTCTTAACATGCGCGTTTATTATGGCTGCGTTTCTACTTTATCTAACCACTTGTAGTAGGAGAACATTCTGAAAAGCACGAACGTTGTGTAGTTCTTTCGTTCATGCGCTAATCGTTAGACAAAGAGGTAAAATTGGCGTGTTGACCGTGCTTACCGTGTTTACCGTCGCCTGTAGAAGTCGGTGACGTAGGCATATATAATGAGTTTATGGCGCGGCACGCGCGTGTTATGTGCGTGGATATGAAATGCAAAGTAATGCAAACACATCAATCATAACGATCTTTTACCACGCTCGTACATACTTTATTTGACGAATTAAAACATGTAACGTTTGCCACCATTCTGCACTATTTTAACAGCAAAAACACGTCTATGTTTCGAAATGGCATTTTCAGACTGTCTGAAAATATTATTTTGAAAGAAACATGTATTTTGGCTGTTAAAACAAAGCAGAATGGCGAGAGACATTACATAGTTTAATTCTACGAGGTAGAACAAAACAAACAGCGCTCAAATTTTGGCAATATCATTGAGCGGCGTTAATAGAATTTCTGAAGAACGATGTGTTCGCAGCACTTTGAATTTAATGTCTACGCACGTCGCACGCAATACGTTTGTGCCAAAATCATCTTGACAAGAAACAAACAGTGAACAGCGGTTATAAACTCATTATATATGCCTACGTCAGATTCTAGTGGCGACGGTGAACAACCGATTTTTAGCTCTTTGACGGTAAACAAACCACTTCCACGGTACTTTTAGCACGCAGCAACGCTACGATTGTGCGCATTAAACGTGTGTGTTATAGAAAAACAATATAACTTGATTCCCAACTTGTAAACGACTACTAATGGCAACAAACGAAAAATATACGACGGTAAACATATGTATGGCTTTACATAAAAGAAATATGACCTCTAACTCTTAATTATTCAAGAACTGTTTTTCGATGTTTACCGTGGGGATTCTTAACATGCGCGTTTATTATGGCTGCGTTTCTACTTTATCTAACCACTTGTAGTAGGAGAACATTCTGAAAAGCACGAACGTTGTGTAGTTCTTTCGTTCATGCGCTAATCGTTAGACAAAGAGGTAAAATTGGCGTGTTGACCGTGCTTACCGTGTTTACCGTCGCCTGTAGAAGTCGGTGACGTAGGCATATATAATGAGTTTATGGCGCGGCACGCGCGTGTTATGTGCGTGGATATGAAATGCAAAGTAATGCAAACACATCAATCATAACGATCTTTTACCACGCTCATACATACTTTATTTGACGAATTAAAACATGTAACGTTTGCCACCATTCTGCACTATTTTAACAGCAAAAACACGTCTATGTTTCGAAATGGCATTTTCAGACTGTCTGAAAATATTATTTTGAAAGAAACATGTATTTTGGCTGTTAAAACAAAGCAGAATGGCGAGAGACATTACATAGTTTAATTCTACGAGGTAGAACAAAACAAACAGCGCTCAAATTTTGGCAATATCATTGAGCGGCGTTAATAGAATTCCTGAAGAACGATGTGTTCGCACCACTTTGCATTTAATGTCTACGCACGTCGCACGCAATACGTTTGTGCCAAAATCATCTTGACAAGAAACAAACAGTGAACAGCGGTTATAAACTCATTATATATGCCTACGTCAGATTCTAGTGGCGACGGTGAACAACCGATTTTTAGCTCTTTGACGGTAAACGAACCACTTCCACGGTACTTTTAGCACGCAGCAACGCTACGATTGTGCGCATTAAACGTGTGTGTTATAGAAAAACAATATAACTTGATTCCCAACTTGTAAACGACTACTAATGGCAACAAACGAAAAATATACGACGGTAAACATATGTATGGCTTTACATAAAAGAAATATGACCTCTAACTCTTAATTATTCAAGAACTGTTTTTTCGATGTTTACCGTGGGGATTCTTAACATGCGCGTTTATTATGGCTGCGTTTCTACTTTATCTAACCACTTGTAGTAGGAGAACATTCTGAAAAGCACGAACGTTGTGTAGTTCTTTCGTTCATGCGCTAATCGTTAGACAAAGAGGTAAAATTGGCGTGTTGACCGTGCTTACCGTGTTTACCGTCGCCTGTAGAAGTCGGTGACGTAGGCATATATAATGAGTTTATGGCGCGGCACGCGCGTGTTATGTGCGTGGATATGAAATGCAAAGTAATGCAAACACATCAATCATAACGATCTTTTACCACGCTCGTACATACTTTATTTGACGAATTAAAACATGTAACGTTTGCCACCATTCTGCACTATTTTAACAGCAAAAACACGTCTATGTTTCGAAATGGCATTTTCAGACTGTCTGAAAATATTATTTTGAAAGAAACATGTATTTTGGCTGTTAAAACAAAGCAGAATGGCGAGAGACATTACATAGTTTAATTCTACGAGGTAGAACAAAACAAACAGCGCTCAAATTTTGGCAATATCATTGAGCGGCGTTAATAGAATTTCTGAAGAACGATGTGTTCGCAGCACTTTGAATTTAATGTCTACGCACGTCGCACGCAATACGTTTGTGCCAAAATCATCTTGACAAGAAACAAACAGTGAACAGCGGTTATAAACTCATTATATATGCCTACGTCAGATTCTAGTGGCGACGGTGAACAACCGATTTTTAGCTCTTTGACGGTAAACAAACCACTTCCACGGTACTTTTAGCACGCAGCAACGCTACGATTGTGCGCATTAAACGTGTGTGTTATAGAAAAACAATATAACTTGATTCCCAACTTGTAAACGACTACTAATGGCAACAAACGAAAAATATACGACGGTAAACATATGTATGGCTTTACATAAAAGAAATATGACCTCTAACTCTTAATTATTCAAGAACTGTTTTTCGATGTTTACCGTGGGGATTCTTAACATGCGCGTTTATTATGGCTGCGTTTCTACTTTATCTAACCACTTGTAGTAGGAGAACATTCTGAAAAGCACGAACGTTGTGTAGTTCTTTCGTTCATGCGCTAATCGTTAGACAAAGAGGTAAAATTGGCGTGTTGACCGTGCTTACCGTGTTTACCGTCGCCTGTAGAAGTCGGTGACGTAGGCATATATAATGAGTTTATGGCGCGGCACGCGCGTGTTATGTGCGTGGATATGAAATGCAAAGTAATGCAAACACATCAATCATAACGATCTTTTACCACGCTCATACATACTTTATTTGACGAATTAAAACATGTAACGTTTGCCACCATTCTGCACTATTTTAACAGCAAAAACACGTCTATGTTTCGAAATGGCATTTTCAGACTGTCTGAAAATATTATTTTGAAAGAAACATGTATTTTGGCTGTTAAAACAAAGCAGAATGGCGAGAGACATTACATAGTTTAATTCTACGAGGTAGAACAAAACAAACAGCGCTCAAATTTTGGCAATATCATTGAGCGGCGTTAATAGAATTCCTGAAGAACGATGTGTTCGCACCACTTTGCATTTAATGTCTACGCACGTCGCACGCAATACGTTTGTGCCAAAATCATCTTGACAAGAAACAAACAGTGAACAGCGGTTATAAACTCATTATATATGCCTACGTCAGATTCTAGTGGCGACGGTGAACAACCGATTTTTAGCTCTTTGACGGTAAACGAACCACTTCCACGGTACTTTTAGCACGCAGCAACGCTACGATTGTGCGCATTAAACGTGTGTGTTATAGAAAAACAATATAACTTGATTCCCAACTTGTAAACGACTACTAATGGCAACAAACGAAAAATATACGACGGTAAACATATGTATGGCTTTACATAAAAGAAATATGACCTCTAACTCTTAATTATTCAAGAACTGTTTTTTCGATGTTTACCGTGGGGATTCTTAACATGCGCGTTTATTATGGCTGCGTTTCTACTTTATCTAACCACTTGTAGTAGGAGAACATTCTGAAAAGCACGAACGTTGTGTAGTTCTTTCGTTCATGCGCTAATCGTTAGACAAAGAGGTAAAATTGGCGTGTTGACCGTGCTTACCGTGTTTACCGTCGCCTGTAGAAGTCGGTGACGTAGGCATATATAATGAGTTTATGGCGCGGCACGCGCGTGTTATGTGCGTGGATATGAAGTGCAAAGTAATGCAAACACATCAATCATAACGATCTTTTACCACGCTCATACATACTTTATTTGACGAATTAAAACATGTAACGTTTGGCACCATTCTGCACTATTTTAACAGCAAAAACACGTCTATGTTTCGAAATGGCATTTTCAGACTGTCTGAAAATATTATTTTGAAAGAAACATGTATTTTGGCTGTTAAAACAAAGCAGAATGGCGAGAGACATTACATAGTTTAATTCTACGAGGTAGAACAAAACAAACAGCGCTCAAATTTTGGCAATATCATTGAGCGGCGTTAATAGAATTTCTGAAGAACGATGTGTTCGCAGCACTTTGAATTTAATGTCTACGCACGTCGCACGCAATACGTTTGTGCCAAAATCATCTTGACAAGAAACAAACAGTGAACAGCGGTTATAAACTCATTATATATGCCTACGTCAGATTCTAGTGGCGACGGTGAACAACCGATTTTTAGCTCTTTGACGGTAAACAAACCACTTCCACGGTACTTTTAGCACGCAGCAACGCTACGATTGTGCGCATTAAACGTGTGTGTTATAGAAAAACAATATAACTTGATTCCCAACTTGTAAACGACTACTAATGGCAACAAACGAAAAATATACGACGGTAAACATATGTATGGCTTTACATAAAAGAAATATGACCTCTAACTCTTAATTATTCAAGAACTGTTTTTCGATGTTTACCGTGGGGATTCTTAACATGCGCGTTTATTATGGCTGCGTTTCTACTTTATCTAACCACTTGTAGTAGGAGAACATTCTGAAAAGCACGAACGTTGTGTAGTTCTTTCGTTCATGCGCTAATCGTTAGACAAAGAGGTAAAATTGGCGTGTTGACCGTGCTTACCGTGTTTACCGTCGCCTGTAGAAGTCGGTGACGTAGGCATATATAATGAGTTTATGGCGCGGCACGCGCGTGTTATGTGCGTGGATATGAAATGCAAAGTAATGCAAACACATCAATCATAACGATCTTTTACCACGCTCATACATACTTTATTTGACGAATTAAAACATGTAACGTTTGCCACCATTCTGCACTATTTTAACAGCAAAAACACGTCTATGTTTCGAAATGGCATTTTCAGACTGTCTGAAAATATTATTTTGAAAGAAACATGTATTTTGGCTGTTAAAACAAAGCAGAATGGCGAGAGACATTACATAGTTTAATTCTACGAGGTAGAACAAAACAAACAGCGCTCAAATTTTGGCAATATCATTGAGCGGCGTTAATAGAATTCCTGAAGAACGATGTGTTCGCACCACTTTGAATTTAATGTCTACGCACGTCGCACGCAATACGTTTGTGCCAAAATCATCTTGACAAGAAACAAACAGTGAACAGCGGTTATAAACTCATTATATATGCCTACGTCAGATTCTAGTAGCGACGGTGAACAACAGATTTTTAGCTCTTTGACGGTAAACGAACCACTTCCACGGTACTTTTAGCACGCAGCAACGCTACGATTGTGCGCATTAAACGTGTGTGTTATAGAAAAACAATATAACTTGATTCCCAACTTGTAAACGACTACTAATGGCAACAAACGAAAAATATACGACGGTAAACATATGTATGGCTTTACATAAAAGAAATATGACCTCTAACTCTTAATTATTCAAGAACTGTTTTTCGATGTTTACCGTGGGGATTCTTAACATGCGCGTTTATTATGGCTGCGTTTCTACTTTATCTAACCACTTGTAGTAGGAGAACATTCTGAAAAGCACGAACGTTGTGTAGTTCTTTCGTTCATGCGCTAATCGTTAGACAAAGAGGTAAAATTGGCGTGTTGACCGTGCTTACCGTGTTTACCGTCGCCTGTAGAAGTCGGTGACGTAGGCATATATAATGAGTTTATGGGGCGGCACGCGCGTGTTATGTGCG
The DNA here is from genome assembly GCA_035771165.1 of Paragorgia papillata. Classification (NCBI taxonomy): domain Eukaryota; kingdom Metazoa; phylum Cnidaria; class Anthozoa; order Scleralcyonacea; family Coralliidae; genus Paragorgia; species Paragorgia papillata. The sequence continues at coordinate 1,281,015 of JAWNZC010000088.1, forward strand.
TGGATATGAAATGCAAAGTAATGCAAACACATCAATCATAACGATCTTTTACCACGCTCATACATACTTTATTTGACGAATTAAAACATGTAACGTTTGCCACCATTCTGCACTATTTTAACAGCAAAAACACGTCTATGTTTCGAAATGGCATTTTCAGACTGTCTGAAAATATTATTTTGAAAGAAACATTAATTTTGGCTGTTAAAACAAAGCAGAATGGCGAGAGACATTACATAGTTTAATTCTACGAGGTAGAACAAAACAAACAGCGCTCAAATTTTGGCAATATCATTGAGCGGCGTTAATAGAATTCCTGAATAACGATGTGCTCGCAGCACTTTGAATTTAATGTCTACGCACGTCGCACGCAATACGTTTGTGCCAAAATCATCTTGACAAGAAACAAACAGTGAACAGCGGTTATAAACTCATTATATATGCCTACGTCAGATTCTAGTGGCGACGGTGAACAACCGATTTTTAGCTCTTTGACGGTAAACAAACCACTTCCACGGTACTTTTAGCACGCAGCAACGCTACGATTGTGCGCATTAAACGTGTGTGTTATAGAAAAACAATATAACTTGATTCCCAACTTGTAAACGACTACTAATGGCAACAAACGAAAAATATACGACGGTAAACATATGTATGGCTTTACATAAAAGAAATATGACCTCTAACTCTTAATTATTCAAGAACTGTTTTTCGATGTTTACCGTGGGGATTCTTAACATGCGCGTTTATTATGGCTGCGTTTCTACTTTATCTAACCACTTGTAGTAGGAGAACATTCTGAAAAGCACGAACGTTGTGTAGTTCTTTCGTTCATGCGCTAATCGTTAGACAAAGAGGTAAAATTGGCGTGTTGACCGTGCTTACCGTGTTTACCGTCGCCTGTAGAAGTCGGTGACGTAGGCATATATAATGAGTTTATGGCGCGGCACGCGCGTGTTATGTGCGTGGATATGAAATGCAAAGTAATGCAAACACATCAATCATAACGATCTTTTACCACGCTCATACATACTTTATTTGACGAATTAAAACATGTAACGTTTGCCACCATTCTGCACTATTTTAACAGCAAAAAACACGTCTATGTTTCGAAATGGCATTTTCAGACTGTCTGAAAATATTATTTTGAAAGAAACATGTATTTTGGCTGTTAAAACAAAGCAGAATGGCGAGAGACATTACATAGTTTAATTCTACGAGGTAGAACAAAACAAACAGCGCTCAAATTTTGGCAAGATCATTGAGCGGCGTTAATAGAATTCCTGAAGAACGATGTGTTCGCACCACTTTGAATTTAATGTCTACGCACGTCGCACGCAATACGTTTGTGCCAAAATCATCTTGACAAGAAACAAACAGTGAACAGCGGTTATAAACTCATTATATATGCCTACGTCAGATTCTAGTGGCGACGGTGAACAACAGATTTTTAGCTCTTTGACGGTAAACGAACCACTTCCACGGTACTTTTAGCACGCAGCAACGCTACGATTGTGCGCATTAAACGTGTGTGTTATAGAAAAACAATATAACTTGATTCCCAACTTGTAAACGACTACTAATGGCAACAAACGAAAAATATACGACGGTAAACATATGTATGGCTTTACATAAAAGAAATATGACCTCTAACTCTTAATTATTCAAGAACTGTTTTTCGATGTTTACCGTGGGGATTCTTAACATGCGCGTTTATTATGGCTGCGTTTCTACTTTATCTAACCACTTGTAGTAGGAGAACATTCTGAAAAGCACGAACGTTGTGTAGTTCTTTCGTTCATGCGCTAATCGTTAGACAAAGAGGTAAAATTGGCGTGTTGACCGTGCTTACCGTGTTTACCGTCGCCTGTAGAAGTCGGTGACGTAGGCATATATAATGAGTTTATGGCGCGGCACGCGCGTGTTATGTGCGTGGATATGAAATGCAAAGTAATGCAAACACATCAATCATAACGATCTTTTACCACGCTCATACATACTTTATTTGACGAATTAAAACATGTAACGTTTGCCACCATTCTGCACTATTTTAACAGCAAAAACACGTCTATGTTTCGAAATGGCATTTTCAGACTGTCTGAAAATATTATTTTGAAAGAAACATTAATTTTGGCTGTTAAAACAAAGCAGAATGGCGAGAGACATTACATAGTCTAATTCTACGAGGTAGAACAAAACAAACAGCGCTCAAATTTTGGCAAGATCATTGAGCGGCGTTAATAGAATTCCTGAAGAACGATGTGTTCGCACCACTTTGAATTTAATGTCTACGCACGTCGCACGCAATACGTTTGTGCCAAAATCATGTTGACAAGAAACAAACAGTGAACAGCGGTTATAAACTCATTATATATGCCTACGTCAGATTCTAGTGGCGACGGTGAACAACCGAGTTTTAGCTCTTTGACGGTAAACGAACCACTTCCACGGTACTTTTAGCACGCAGCAACGCTACGATTGTGCGCATTAAACGTGTGTGTTATAGAAAAACAATATAACTTGATTCCCAACTTGTAAACGACTACTAATGGCAACAAACGAAAAATATACGACGGTAAACATATGTATGGCTTTACATAAAAGAAATATGACCTCTAACTCTTAATTATTCAAGAACTGTTTTTCGATGTTTACCGTGGGGATTCTTAACATGCGCGTTTATTATGGCTGCGTTTCTACTTTATCTAACCACTTGTAGTAGGAGAACATTCTGAAAAGCACGAACGTTGTGTAGTTCTTTCGTTCATGCGCTAATCGTTAGACAAAGAGGTAAAATTGGCGTGTTGACCGTGCTTACCGTGTTTACCGTCGCCTGTAGAAGTCGGTGACGTAGATGAAATGCAAAGTAATGCAAACACATCAATCATAACGATCTTTTACCACGCTCATACATACTTTATTTGACGAATTAAAACATGTAACGTTTGCCACCATTCTGCACTATTTTAAAAGCAAAAACCCGTCTATGTTTCGAAATGGCATTTTCAGACTGTCTGAAAATATTATTTTGAAAGAAACATGTATTTTGGCTGTTAAAACAAAGCAGAATGGTGAGAGACATTACATAGTTTAATTCTACGAGGTAGAACAAAACAAACAGCGCTCAAATTTTGGCAATATCATTGAGCGGCGTTAATAGAATTCCTGAAGAACGATGTGTTCGCACCACCTTGAATTTAATGTGTACGCACGTCGCACGCAATACGTTTGTGCCAAAATCATCTTGACAAGAAACAAACAGTGAACAGCGGTTATAAAATCATTATACATGCCTACGTCAGATTCTAGTGGCGACGGTGAACAACCGATTTTTAGCTCTTTGACGGTAAACGAACCACTTCCGCGGTACTTTTAGCACGCAGCAACGCTACGATTGTGCGCATTAAACGTGTGTGTTATAGAAAAACAATATAACTTGATTCCCAACTTGTAAACGACTACTAATGGCAACAAACGAAAAATATACGACGGTAAACATATGTATGGCTTTACATAAAAGAAATATGACCTCTAACTCTTAATTATTCAAGAACTGTTTTTCGATGTTTACCGTGGGGATTCTGAACATGCGCGTTTATTATGGCTGCGTTTCTACTTTATCTAACCACTTGTAGTAGGAGAACATTCTGAAAAGCACGAACGTTGTGTAGTTCTTTCGTTCATGCGCTAATCGTTAGACAAAGAGGTAAAATTGGCGTGTTGACCGTGCTTACCGTGTTTACCGTCGCCTGTAGAAGTCGGTGACGTAGGCATATATAATGATTTTATGGCGCGGCACGCGCGTGTTATGTGCGTGGATATGAAATGCAAAGTAATGCAAACACATCAATCATAACGATCTTTTACCACGCTCATACATACTTTATTTGACGAATTAAAACATGTAACGTTTGCCACCATTCTGCACTATTTTAACAGCAAAAACACGTCTATGTTTCGAAATGGCATTTTCAGACTGTCTGAAAATATTATTTTGAAAGAAACATGTATTTTGGCTGTTAAAACAAAGCAGAATGGCGAGAGACATTATATAGTTTAATTCTAAGAGGTAGAACAAAACAAACAGCGCTCAAATTTTGGCAATATCATTGAGCGGCGTTAATAGAATTCCTGAAGAACGATGTGTTCGCACAACTTTGAATTTAATGTCTACGCACGTCGCACGCAATACGCTTGTGCCAAAATCATGTTGACAAGAAACAAACAGTGAACAGCGGTTATAAACTCATTATATATGCCTACGTCAGATTCTAGTGGCGACGGTGAACAACTGATTTTTAGCTCTTTGACGGTAAACAAACCACTTCCACGGTACTTTTAGCACGCAGCAACGCTACGATTGTGCGCATTAAACGTGTGTGTTATAGAAAAACAATATAACTTGATTCCCAACTTGTAAACGACTACTAATGGCAACAAACGAAAAATATACGACGGTAAACATATGTATGGCTTTACATAAAAGAAATATGACCTCTAACTCTTAATTATTCAAGAACTGTTTTTCGATGTTTACCGTGGGGATTCTTAACATGCGCGTTTATTATGGCTGCGTTTCTACTTTATCTAACCACTTGTAGTAGGAGAACATTCTGAAAAGCACGAACGTTGTGTAGTTCTTTCGTTCATGCGCTAATCGTTAGACAAAGAGGTAAAATTGGCGTGTTGACCGTGCTTACCGTGTTTACCGTCGCCTGTAGAAGTCGGTGACGTAGGCATATATAATGAGTTTATGGCACGGCACGCGCGTGTTATGTGCGTGGATATGAAATGCAAAGTAATGCAAACACATCAATCATAACGATCTTTTACCACGCTCATACATACTTTATTTGACGAATTAAAACATGTAACGTTTGCCACCATTCTGCACTATTTTAACAGCAAAAACACGTCTATGTTTCGAAATGGCATTTTCAGACTGTCTGAAAATATTATTTTGAAAGAAACATGTATTTTGGCTGTTAAAACAAAGCAGAATGGCGAGAGACATTACATAGTTTAATTCTACGAGGTAGAACAAAACAAACAGCGCTCAAATTTTGGCAATATCATTGAGCGGCGTTAATAGAATTTCTGAAGAACGATGTGTTCGCACCACTTTGAATTTAATGTCTACGCACGTCGCACGCAATACGTTTGTGCCAAAATCATCTTGACAAGAAACAAACAGTGAACAGCGGTTATAAACTCATTATATATGCCTACGTCAGATTCTAGTGGCGACGGTGAACAACCGATTTTTAGCTCTTTGACGGTAAACAAACCACTTCCACGGTACTTTTAGCACGCAGCAACGCTACGATTGTGCGCATTAAACGTGTGTGTTATAGAAAAAACAATATAACTTGATTCCCAACTTGTAAACGACTACTAATGGCAACAAACGAAAAATATACGACGGTAAACATATGTATGGCTTTACATAAAAGAAATATGACCTCTAACTCTTAATTATTCAAGAACTGTTTTTCGATGTTTACCGTGGGGATTCTTAACATGCGCGTTTATTATGGCTGCGTTTCTACTTTATCTAACCACTTGTAGTAGGAGAACATTCTGAAAAGCACCAACGTTGTGTAGTTCTTTCGTTCATGCGCTAATCGTTAGACAAAGAGGTAAAATTGGCGTGTTGACCGTGCTTACCGTGTTTACCGTCGCCTGTAGAAGTCGGTGACGTAGGCATATATAATGAGTTTATGGCGCGGCACGCGCGTGTTATGTGCGTGGATATGAAATGCAAAGTAATGCAAACACATCAATCATAACGATCTTTTACCACGCTCATACATACTTTATTTGACGAATTAAAACATGTAACGTTTGCCACCATTCTGCACTATTTTAACAGCAAAAATACGTCTATGTTTCGAAATGGCATTTTCAGACTGTCTGAAAATATTATTTTGAAAGAAACATGTATTTTGGCTGTTAAAACAAAGCAGAATGGCGAGAGACATTACATAGTTTAATTCTACGAGGTAGAACAAAACAAACAGCGCTCAAATTTTGGCAATATCATTGAGCGGCGTTAATAGAATTTCTGAAGAACGATGTGTTCGCACCACTTTGAATTTAATGTCTACGCACGTCGCACGCAATACGTTTGTGCCAAAATCATCTTGACAAGAAACAAACAGTGAACAGCGGTTATAAACTCATTATATATGCCTACGTCAGATTCTAGTGGCGACGGTGAACAACCGATTTTTAGCTCTTTGACGGTAAACAAACCACTTCCACGGTACTTTTAGCACGCAGCAACGCTACGATTGTGCGCATTAAACGTGTGTGTTATAGAAAAACAATATAACTTGATTCCCAACTTGTAAACGACTACTAATGGCAACAAACGAAAAATATACGACGGTAAACATATGTATGGCTTTACATAAAAGAAATATGACCTCTAACTCTTAATTATTCAAGAACTGTTTTTCGATGTTTACCGTGGGGATTCTTAACATGCGCGTTTATTATGGCTGCGTTTCTACTTTATCTAACCACTTGTAGTAGGAGAACATTCTGAAAAGCACGAACGTTGTGTAGTTCTTTCGCTCATGCGCTAATCGTTAGACAAAGAGGTAAAATTGGCGTGTTGACCGTGCTTACCGTGTTTACCGTCGCCTGTAGAAGTCGGTGACGTAGGCATATATAATGAGTTTATGGCGCGGCACGCGCGTGTAATGTGCGTGGATATGAAATGCAAAGTAATGCAAACACATCAATCATAACGATCTTTTACCACGCTCATACATACTTTATTTGACGAATTAAAACATGTAACGTTTGCCACCATTCTGCACTATTTTAACAGCAAAAACACGTCTATGTTTCGAAATGGCATTTTCAGACTGTCTGAAAATATTATTTTGAAAGAAACATGTATTTTGGCTGTTAAAACAAAGCAGAATGGCGAGAGACATTACATAGTTTAATTCTACGAGGTAGAACAAAACAAACAGCGCTCAAATTTTGGCAATATCATTGAGCGGCGTTAATAGAATTCCTGAAGAACGATGTGTTCGCACCACTTTGAATTTAATGTCTACGCACGTCGCACGCAATACGTTTGTGCCAAAATCATCTTGACAAGAAACAAACAGTGAACAGCGGTTATAAACTCATTATATATGCCTACGTCAGATTCTAGTGGCGACGGTGAACAACAGATTTTTAGCTCTTTGACGGTAAACGAACCACTTCCACGGTACTTTTAGCACGCAGCAACGCTACGATTGTGCGCATTAAACGTGTGTGTTATAGAAAAACAATATAACTTGATTCCCAACTTGTAAACGACTACTAATGGCAACAAACGAAAAATATACGACGGTAAACATATGTATGGCTTTACATAAAAGAAATATGACCTCTAACTCTTAATTATTCAAGAACTGTTTTTCGATGTTTACCGTGGGGATTCTTAACATGCGCGTTTATTATGGCTGCGGTTCTACTTTATCTAACCACTTGTAGTAGGAGAACATTCTGAAAAGCACGAACGTTGTGTAGTTCTTTCGTTCATGCGCTAATCGTTAGACAAAGAGGTAAAATTGGCGTGTTGACCGTCCTTACCGTGTTTACCGTCGCCTGTAGAAGTCGGTGACGTTGGCATATATAATGAGTTTATGGGGCGGCACGCGCGTGTTATGTGCGTGGATATGAAATGCAAAGTAATGCAAACACATCAATCATAACGATCTTTTACCACGCTCATACATACTTTATTTGACGAATTAAAACATGTAACGTTTGCCACCATTCTGCACTATTTTAACAGCAAAAACACGTCTATGTTTCGAAATGGCATTTTCAGACTGTCTGAAAATATTATTTTGAAAGAAACATTAATTTTGGCTGTTAAAACAAAGCAGAATGGCGAGAGACATTACATAGTTTAATTCTACGAGGTAGAACAAAACAAACAGCGCTCAAATTTTGGCAAGATCATTGAGCGGCGTTAATAGAATTCCTGAAGAACGATGTGTTCGCACCACTTTGAATTTAATGTCTACGCACGTCGCACGCAATACGTTTGTGCCAAAATCATGTTGACAAGAAACAAACAGTGAACAGCGGTTATAAAATCATTATATATGCCTACGTCAGATTCTAGTGGCGACGGTGAACAACCGAGTTTTAGCTCTTTGACGGTAAACGAACCACTTCCACGGTACTTTTAGCACGCAGCAACGCTACGATTGTGCGCATTAAACGTGTGTGTTATAGAAAAACAATATAACTTGATTCCCAACTTGTAAACGACTACTAATGGCAACAAACGAAAAATATACGACGGTAAACATATGTATGGCTTTACATAAAAGAAATATGACCTCTAACTCTTAATTATTCAAGAACTGTTTTTCGATGTTTACCGTGGGGATTCTTAACATGCGCGTTTATTATGGCTGCGTTTCTACTTTATCTAACCACTTGTAGTAGGAGAACATTCTGAAAAGCACGAACGTTGTGTAGTTCTTTCGTTCATGCGCTAATCGTTAGACAAAGAGGTAAAATTGGCGTGTTGACCGTGCTTACCGTGTTTACCGTCGCCTGTAGAAGTCGGTGACGTAGATGAAATGCAAAGTAATGCAAACACATCAATCATAACGATCTTTTACCACGCTCATACATACTTTATTTGACGAATTAAAACATGTAACGTTTGCCACCATTCTGCACTATTTTAAAAGCAAAAACCCGTCTATGTTTCGAAATGGCATTTTCAGACTGTCTGAAAATATTATTTTGAAAGAAACATGTATTTTGGCTGTTAAAACAAAGCAGAATGGTGAGAGACATTACATAGTTTAATTCTACGAGGTAGAACAAAACAAACAGCGCTCAAATTTTGGCAATATCATTGAGCGGCGTTAATAGAATTCCTGAAGAACGATGTGTTCGCACCACCTTGAATTTAATGTGTACGCACGTCGCACGCAATACGTTTGTGCCAAAATCATCTTGACAAGAAACAAACAGTGAACAGCGGTTATAAAATCATTATACATGCCTACGTCAGATTCTAGTGGCGACGGTGAACAACCGATTTTTAGCTCTTTGACGGTAAACGAACCACTTCCACGGTACTTTTAGCACGCAGCAACGCTACGATTGTCCGCATTAAACGTGTGTGTTATAGAAAAACAATATAACTTGATTCCCAACTTGTAAACGACTACTAATGGCAACAAACGAAAAATATACGACGGTAAACATATGTATGGCTTTACATAAAAGAAATATGACCTCTAACTCTTAATTATTCAAGAACTGTTTTTCGATGTTTACCGTGGGGATTCTGAACATGCGCGTTTATTATGGCTGCGTTTCTACTTTATCTAACCACTTGTAGTAGGAGAACATTCTGAAAAGCACGAACGTTGTGTAGTTCTTTCGTTCATGCGCTAATCGTTAGACAAAGAGGTAAAATTGGCGTGTTGACCGTGCTTACCGTGTTTACCGTCGCCTGTAGAAGTCGGTGACGTAGGCATATATAATGAATTTATGGCGCGGCACGCGCGTGTTATGTGCGTGGATATGAAATGCAAAGTAATGCAAACACATCAATCATAACGATCTTTTACCACGCTCATACATACTTTATTTGACGAATTAAAACATGTAACGTTTGCCACCATTCTGCACTATTTTAACAGCAAAAACACGTCTATGTTTCGAAATGGCATTTTCAGACTGTCTGAAAATATTATTTTGAAAGAAACATGTATTTTGGCTGTTAAAACAAAGCAGAATGGCGAGAGACATTATATAGTTTAATTCTAAGAGGTAGAACAAAACAAACAGCGCTCAAATTTTGGCAATATCATTGAGCGGTGTTAATAGAATTCCTGAAGAACGATGTGTTCGCACCACTTTGAATTTAATGTCTACGCACGTCGCACGCAATACGTTTGTGCCAAAATCATCTTGACAAGAAACAAACAGTGAACAGCGGTTATAAACTCATTATATATGCCTACGTCAGATTCTAGTGGCGACGGTGAACAACCGATTTTTAGCTCTTTGACGGTAAACAAACCACTTCCACGGTACTTTTAGCACGCAGCAACGCTACGATTGTGCGCATTAAACGTGTGTGTTATAGAAAAACAATATAACTTGATTCCCAACTTGTAAACGACTACTAATGGCAACAAACGAAAAATATACGACGGTAAACATATGTATGGTTTTACATAAAAGAAATATGACCTCTAACTCTTAATTATTCAAGAACTGTTTTTCGATGTTTACCGTGGGGATTCTTAACATGCGCGTTTATTATGGCTGCGTTTCTACTTTATCTAACCACTTGTAGTAGGAGAACATTCTGAAAAGCACGAACGTTGTGTAGTTCTTTCGTTCATGCGCTAATCGTTAGACAAAGAGGTAAAATTGGCGTGTTGACCGTGCTTACCGTGTTTACCGTCGCCTGTAGAAGTCGGTGACGTAGGCATATATAATGAGTTTATGGCGCGGCACGCGCGTGTTATGTGCGTGGATATGAAATGCAAAGTAATGCAAACACATCAATCATAACGATCTTTTACCACGCTCGTACATACTTTATTTGACGAATTAAAACATGTAACGTTTGCCACCATTCTGCACTATTTTAACAGCAAAAATACGTCTATGTTTCGAAATGGCATTTTCAGACTGTCTGAAAATATTATTTTGAAAGAAACATGTATTTTGGCTGTTAAAACAAAGCAGAATGGCGAGAGACATTACATAGTTTAATTCTACGAGGTAGAACAAAACAAACAGCGCTCAAATTTTGGCAATATCATTGAGCGGCGTTAATAGAATTTCTGAAGAACGATGTGTTCGCACCACTTTGAATTTAATGTCTACGCACGTCGCACGCAATACGTTTGTGCCAAAATCATCTTGACAAGAAACAAACAGTGAACAGCGGTTATAAACTCATTATATATGCCTACGTCAGATTCTAGTGGCGACGGTGAACAACCGATTTTTAGCTCTTTGACGGTAAACAAACCACTTCCACGGTACTTTTAGCACGCAGCAACGCTACGATTGTGCGCATTAAACGTGTGTGTTATAGAAAAACAATATAACTTGATTCCCAACTTGTAAACGACTACTAATGGCAACAAACGAAAAATATACGACGGTAAACATATGTATGACTTTACATAAAAGAAATATGACCTCTAACTCTTAATTATTCAAGAACTGTTTTTCGATGTTTACCGTGGGGATTCTTAACATGCGCGTTTATTATGGCTGCGTTTCTACTTTATCTAACCACTTGTAGTAGGAGAACATTCTGAAAAGCACGAACGTTGTGTAGTTCTTTCGTTCATGCGCTAATCGTTAGACAAAGAGGTAAAATTGGCGTGTTGACCGTGCTTACCGTGTTTACCGTCGCCTGTAGAAGTCGGTGACGTAGGCATATATAATGAGTTTATGGCGCGGCACGCGCGTGTTATGTGCGTGGATATGAAATGCAAAGTAATGCAAACACATCAATCATAACGATCTTTTACCACGCTCATACATACTTTATTTGACGAATTAAAACATGTAACGTTTGCCACCATTCTGCACTATTTTAACAGCAAAAACACGTCTATGTTTCGAAATGGCATTTTCAGACTGTCTGAAAATATTATTTTGAAAGAAACATGTATTTTGGCTGTTAAAACAAAGCAGAATGGCGAGAGACATTACATAGTTTAATTCTACGAGGTAGAACAAAACAAACAGCGCTCAAATTTTGGCAATATCATTGAGCGGCGTTAATAGAATTCCTGAAGAACGATGTGTTCGCACCACTTTGAATTTAATGTCTACGCACGTCGCACGCAATACGTTTGTGCCAAAATCATGTTGACAAGAAACAAACAGTGAACAGCGGTTATAAACTCATTATATATGGCTACGTCAGATTCTAGTGGCGACGGTGAACAACCGATTTTTAGCTCTTTGACGGTAAACGAACCACTTCCACGGTACTTTTAGCACGCAGCAACGCTACGATTGTGCGCATTAAACGTGTGTGTTATAGAAAAACAATATAACTTGATTCCCAACTTGTAAACGACTACTAATGGCAACAAACGAAAAATATACGACGGTAAACATATGTATGGCTTTACATAAAAGAAATATGACCTCTAACTCTTAATTATTCAAGAACTGTTTTTCGATGTTTACCGTGGGGATTCTTAACATGCGCGTTTATTATGGCTGCGTTTCTACTTTATCTAACCACTTGTAGTAGGAGAACATTCTGAAAAGCACGAACGTTGTGTAGTTCTTTCGTTCGTGCGCTAATCGTTAGACAAAGAGGTAAAATTGGCGTGTTGACCGTGCTTACCGTGTTTACAGTCGCCTGTAGAAGTCGGTGACGTAGGCATATATAATGAGTTTATGGCGCGGCACGCGCGTGTTATGTGCGTGGATATGAAATGCAAAGTAATGCAAACACATCAATCATAACGATCTTTTACCACGCTTATACATACTTTATTTGACGAATTAAAACATGTAACGTTTGCCACCATTCTGCACTATTTTAACAGCAAAAACACGTCTATGTTTCGAAATGGCATTTTCAGACTGTCTGAAAATATTATTTTGAAAGAAACATGTATTTTGGCTGTTAAAACAAAGCAGAATGGCGAGAGACATTACATAGTTTAATTCTACGAGGTAGAACAAAACAAACAGCGCTCAAATTTTGGCAATATCATTGAGCGGCGTTAATAGAATTTCTGAAGAACGATGTGTTCGCAGCACTTTGAATTTAATGTCTACGCACGTCGCACGCAATACGTTTGTGCCAAAATCATCTTGACAAGAAACAAACAGTGAACAGCGGTTATAAACTCATTATATATGCCTACGTCAGATTCTACACAGGACGAAATCCAAACCTTTTTTCACATTTACACATTGTGTTAAATTCATTAAAGCCATCTATAAATATTTAATACATCCATTAAAAATATTAAAGGACCAATAATGCTTTACTCACGTTTAATTGCATTTAAATATATATTTAATCCCAGAATGTCTTTAATTACATTTTAGCATGAATTAAAGTTGTTTTAAAGCTATACCGAACTTTATTTCAATTTATGCGTGATGTTTAAAGAAGATTAAAGCTATACGGAACTTTATTTCAATTTATGCGTGATGTTTAAAGAAGATTAAAGCTATACCGAACTTTATTTCAATTTATACGTGATGTTGTAAAGGTCACTTTAATTAATTTCAGGGACTCAGGGAGATCGGATAGATGGCGAGGGGTTAACTGGAACGTGTGTTTCCGGCGTTTCCTAGATTACCTAGGTAACCGAAAAACATTGGAAAAACATTTCAGGCCTTTGTCTCGAAAGTGTTCACACGTGTGGTTGTTGCTCGCTAATAAATTTGTTCGTTTTCGCTGGTTTATCTTTTTTCTTGGTGAGCCAGAAGTTCAATGATGAATACATCTGTGAATTCAGGTTACATTTTCTGCCCTCACTGCAACGAAGATGTCTCGGAATCGACATACAGGCGTCATTTGTCTTTGCTGGCGAGAAAGAAACACGAGCGACTGAATTCATCATCATCTGATTCAGACAGCAATGAATCAAATGTACAAGGTAACAGTAGTGACTATTAACCAGATTTACAACTTGTTATGTTACATATTGTTATAAACAGGCGAAGTTTAATTGTTTCTTCTGCGATTACAACTTAATTTTTCCTTACTTTATTAAATTAGCTTTAAACGAAATCGTAAATCCTCAGGGGCGACCACACCGACCAGAAGCTTCTGCCAGTGCTAACTGCCAGGTAAATGAAAATAACACTTTTACTTTCAATTGTTGTATTTTGCAAAAAGTAAAGCGATTAAGTAAAACGATTAACTGTTTATAAGCTGTGTATGTTAGTCATGATAACAATGGTTGCCTTGTAATTTTTTTTTTTTTTTGGGGGGGGGGGGGGGAGGAAAGAAAGCAATGCTCATTATTCAGGGGCAGGGCAGAGAATGGCTGGTTGTGTCAATTTTTACACTTTATTAAATATTATTAAATATTGGAGTATCCAACCTCAATCAGGTGATTGAATGAACTATAGTAATTGGCTGATTATCTCGTGAATTATTAATGAGTTTGAGATATAAATAGGACACATTTTGTTGATCTGTTGGTCATTTATAATTATGTTACCTGTCGAAGATTGCAGACTGGCAATCGAAAGCTTGTGAGAAATAAAATTCATTGCTCAAAGAACTTTTGCTTAATTATTAGTTATTCTCAACTGACAGATTTTGGAAATTACATGTATGTACTTCACCAAAATTGGCCTTGGCTTACCTTGCAATTGGAGATAATTTTCTGTTTACCAGCAGCCAAGGCCTTGGTGGCCTCAGTTAAATTTGAGGCATGTGATGTTATAATAATATTGCAACTTCTGGGGAAGGGTCACTTTTACTTTATCTAATGTCTATACAGTATATGAAAAAAACAAAACTAAAACAATTAATTCTTTGAAATTTTTCATCATCCAAGTATCAAATCATTGCAAAACATCGCACTATTTCTCAGGAAGGACAGCCATTAAACAGCACGTGGTGTGCCCTATTCGGAGAACATTCTTGATTTTGTTTTCAAATTAATAAAATTAATGTGATACGCCATTGTTTTCTAACGTGATTTAATTGATCAGTTGCATAGTTTATAAATGACGTGAGCCAACAACTTGTTGTCATTGCTCTGATGAAGGCCTGAGTCAACAGGCCGAAAGCTTAGCAAAGAAATATTTTACGTGGTGTTTCCACAAAACTTATTTATATAAACTAAAACAAATTCCAAAATTGAGAAATACAGAGAAATGAACAGAGTTTCTCTAGACAACTGTTAAATGAAATTATGTTCTTGATGTGAAATTTTGCCTGAGTCCGTAGATAGATAGCAATTTATTAAGATAGCTAAGTAATATATATTTTCTTGGATATTGCAGGAATATAATTATGGTCCTACAGTATATGGTTTTGATTAAGGATACATGTAATAATTAAAATAATTAATTTGCCTTATTTCTTTTTTACAAGGAAAACATCTGTTGTGGAATGGATGTAGCTGAAGAACCAAACTATGCAATGGAAAATGATTCTGAGGACAAGGATTCTGATACTGGTACTGGAGATGATGAAAATTGCTCAGATAGCGATGATGACTCAGATGATGAAGTTTGGACGGATGTTCCAGAAGATCTGTTCCAGCAAGATATTCTTTCAGCCCCTCCACTTCCAGACCCAACACCAAAGCAGAAGAGAATACACTTTGTCAGTTCAATTGTCCAGTGGCTACTTTACTTTCTTTTGATCTGGCAAAGTGTATGTCACATAAGTGATAATGGATTGGCTTGGTTGCTACAAATTAATTTCTCCTCCAGTTCCTAAAAGTAATTAACTTACATGCTCCTACTGATATCTTGGCAGAACTAATTGTGATCTTCCCAACGTCACTATATATGATGAGACAGTTTCTAGCGTTGGACCGTGACAACTTTACAAAATATGTTGTATGCCCAAAATGCACTAAATGTTTTGAATACAATGAGTGTGTTACTGAAGTAAATGGCCATCATGTTGTTAAGCGGTGCAACAACAGGTTTTACTCAAGAGGAAAAGTCCACTTGTGCAATGGGCAGCTGGTGAAGAAAGTAACATTGAAAAATAATACGGTCAAGTACTACCCAATTGTGTATTACTGTTACACTGGCATTGTAAATTCAATTGAAAGATTTGTCCAGAGAAAAGGGTTCCCTGAAAAATGTGAGGAATGGCGGTCTCAACAGGTTACAGACAGTTCCTTACTAACAGATATCTACAGTGGCCAGTTATGGAAAGACTTCATGCAATATAAAGGTGTAGACTTTCTAAATGCTGGAAGAAATTATGGGTTGATGCTGAACTTTGATTTTTTTCAACCAATGAAGCATCGAAAAGATTATTCTGTGGGTGTGTTGTACCTAGTCCTCCTAAATTTGCCTCGTTCCGAGCGCTTTAAATGGGAAAATGTCATCGTGGTTGGAATAATTCCTGCAATGGGTCACGAACCAACTCATTTAAATGAGTTTCTTAAACCAGCAGTTGATGAACTCAAGGCGTTATGGAAAGGAGTGCGTCTCCAATCAAGTCTAAGCCCGATTCCGTTAGTGTTCCGGGCAGCGTTGTTATGTACCTCGTCAGACATTCCAGCATCGAGAAAACTCTGCGGATTCAAAGGGCACAGTGCTCAACTGGGATGCTCAAGGTGCCTCAAGAAATTCCCAGGCTCATTTGGGGAAAAGCGAGATTACTCAGGCTTTGATCGTGATTCATGGGTGAATCGAAAAAATGAAGACCATAGACGACAAGCAAAGAAGATCTTGAACTGCAAGACAAAGTCAGGGAAAGCCAAGCTCTCCAAACAATATGGTATTAAGTACTACAGTGCACTATTGGAACTTGAATATTTTGACATTGTCAGATTCTGTTCGATTGATCCGATGCACAACCTTTTTCTTGGCACAGCAAAATATCAGTTTAAAGTTTGGATTTCGGAAGGTCACCTCAACGCCCAACAGATGAAAACAATTGAAAGTCGGATTGAAAACATGGAAGTTCCAGTTGAAATCGGACGGCTTCCAAAGGCAATATCAACTAACTATGGCTCATATACAGCTGAGCAATGGAAGAACTGGACACTTATTTATTCTCTGTATGCCCTAAAAGGTGTGCTTGGTGAGCAGCAATTGAAATGTTGGCAAAACATATGTCTTGGCTTGCAAATACCTTTGCAAACCTGTACTTTCA
The DNA here is from genome assembly GCA_035771165.1 of Paragorgia papillata. Lineage (NCBI taxonomy): Eukaryota > Metazoa > Cnidaria > Anthozoa > Scleralcyonacea > Coralliidae > Paragorgia > Paragorgia papillata. The sequence continues at coordinate 1,297,870 of JAWNZC010000088.1, forward strand.
CAGGTTGATATTTCAAAGGCAGATATTCTCTTACTTAAATTTTGTTCAAGCTTTCAAGAACTCTATGGAACTACAGCCTGCACTCCCAACATGCATCTTCATTGCCATCTCAAGGAAATCCTTATTGACTATGGCCCAATACATTCTTTCTGGTGTTTCAGTTTTGAGCGCTACAATGGGATTTTAGGAAGCATAAAGACAAACAACCGATCCATTGAACTGCAACTTATGCGAAAAGTAACAGCACTACGGCATACTGATAACGTTTCTCTCAATCAAGATTTCCAACCATACTTTGGTGATGTTCTTTCATTGTTAACAGCAACTAATACATCTGAAGATGGCAATATGTTCTGGGAGACAAAGGAATTTTCTGCCCTTATTGCATTTTATTCAGATGGATACTATGTTCCCTTTAAATGAGATAAATTGGGAAAATATCTCTGCAATCTCCCTTCCTTCCCACTACAAGGAAGGTAGCATTGATTGTGATGATGTTAGTGCACTAAGAGATGTTTATAAAGTCATGTTTCCAGATAGCCAAATTCTTCTTGAACATTTGAGTACGTCAATTCAAAAATATGGAACTATAAGAATCTTTAACCAACAGTTTGGCTCCAAAATGGCATATAGAAGTAAGAGATCCACTGGCATACTAGCAGCATGGCCTAGAGCTGATGGAGGAATTTGTGAAAACAGTATGGAGGCTCAGATCTTTGGATTGGTCAACTTTTATTTTTGCCACTCTCTGAAATCAGATCAAGAATTCACCAAGCATGTTTTTGCTTGTGTGACATGGTATCAAGCAGCCACAGACACAATGTTCCATGACCTTAATCCACTTGTTGTAGCAAGTAAGGTGGATTTATATCCAGGAGGTCCTTCACGATTTTCTACCTGTTCAAAGAATTTCTGCAAAGTGTGGCTTTGCAGTATGCACAGATAATGACCAACAGAGGTATATAGTCAGTCCTCTGACAAGGCATTTTGTATCATAATAATTTAGTTTACTGTTCAAATCTAGGGATGCACCAGAACAAAATTCCTTAGTTCTGGGCATGCAGAACCAGAACTGAACAACTTTAACCCTTTCATTCCCATCAGTGCCATTTGGCACTTTTATTTTTTACTCTGTCTAACACCAGACAATTCTACTCGTCAAGGTGAGACCACCTGACATGGTGGGAGTTAAAGGGTTAAAGTTCTGGCTTAAGCCTGGTTTCCATATAGCCGTAAGAGCCGGTGGCATGTCTGCAGCAAGGGGCAATGGTCCAATCGCATACAGCTTTTTATTGCTGGCTAATTCAACACTCTATGATTGGACCATCGCCCCTTGCCGCAGACATGCCGCTGGCTCTTACGGCTATATGGAAACCAGGCTTTAGAGCTGTGTGCATTCAATTTTGATTTTTGTTATTGTTTGGAGAAAAAAAACTGATAATTTTTGTGCGTTAAACCTTTATTTTTGATTTTTCTATTGTTTAGGTGAAAAATACTTTTTTTGTACATTCAAAATGTTTAAATAAATTGCAGTAATTGCACAAAATATTTCAAATGAAAGTACCACAATAATTTAACTTCATAGATAAAACTGCAGGAAAAAATTCTGGTTCCAGCAGACTATGTATTACATACAGCTGTAAGTAAGTGCTAATAATGTGCTACTGTATACAAGTCTGCCCCTTTATCAAAAATAAAAAATATGAGTCTGACTTGTATTTTTGATTGTTGATAAAGGGCCAATGCCCCAAGGAGATGTGTCCCAGGGACAAGGAGATGTGTCCCAGGGACAAGTCCCCTGTTGCAAATAATCTATTACTAGCATTTGTTTAAATCTTCAAGTAGGTCTATTTACATGTGTACTATGTACAAACTAACCCGAGTATCAGGCTATCATCCTGGAGAGGTTAGTTTCAATGTGGCAGATTATCACATGTGTTGTCAGACAGAGTAAAACACTAAAATAATACTGTATATGCCCAGAACTATAAAGGGTTAATCAAGATAGTATGTAACCTTATATAGCTCGGGGGTTTCCTATTTATGAGTCAAATTGTCTTAGCCAGAGTACAATACTAAAGACACACCTAACCTAATAATATTCTCAAAAATCTTAATAATTTGTAATGGCACAAGTTATTCTAGTCTGGTGGATATCTACCTAAATTTTTATTACAGTCTGACCAGACTGATAAATTCATTTTTTTGAGATAGTGTGGAGTTTGGAAATTATTTCCACAATGTTTGGCCTTTTCTCAGGTGTGCCATGTATGCATTGTTTTGCTATCTTCTGAAGATCATAAGAACGGTGATAGAAGCATACAAGAGAAATAACCTGCCCGAGAGAATAAATATCACTAGCTGTTGATTTGGGATGGCTTCCCCACACAACCTCGGGTGCAACATGCTTGTACATCGTACTGTATTTCTCCTTTTCCTTCAGAGTCAGGTTATACTTCTTAGCCTGACTGATTTTTTTCATTTTACCAAAATCTATAATTACTGGCATATATGAATCAGATTCACTTCTTATGACAATATTGTCACTTTTGATGTCACAGTGGATAAACCCTTTACTGTGAATATGTGAAAGGGCTTCGGATGTCTTTCGTAATACCTTTGCCCATTTTGGAATATCCAAGGACAGTGTACCTTTGGCAGCACTTGCTAATGTAACACATTGTCCATCAATGCCATAAAATTCACTTACAAGAATGTAAGGCTTTCTTGTAAAGTTTATACCAAAAACAAAAGGCAAACCTACAGTAAAGGGAAAATAATGAAATTGTTTCAATAATAGGTATTGTACTGCTTGCTGGTAGTTAAACAAATAAAGTTGCAGCATATTGGTAAATTTAAGTAAAAATTAAAATATTGGTAAATGTAAATAAACATTACACACTATCAAGAACATTCAATAGTAAATAACCTGTGATTTGAAGATAAAATTAATACCTGGATGATCAAACGAATTTATCATCATTGCCTCCTTCTCCACATCTGATGGTAATGAGTTGTTGTTGAAATATTTGACAGCAACAATGTGACCTCTGTAAACCTTTTTCATACAAGTTCCAAATGTTCCTTCACCAATTATATTACTGCCTTCTTCTTTTAAGTCTTCAATATTTTTGTTTTCTATCTGGTGTACATTCCTTAAAATTTAAATCATGTAAGATAAATGCATGTTATTTACCGGTTGGGAGGTCTGTACAGGAGAATATTTGCACAAGGTCTCAGAAACTGACTGAGGCTGTAGGCTAAGAGTTGTTTATGAGACCGAGGGCAAATATTTTTCAGTAAGAACCAAATATATTTATTTTTTTATACCATGCATAACATAGACCTGAAACAAGAACAAGGCTTGTCGGGCTACCTATATTGTAAAAAATCTCAACCTCACCAGCGTTGTACTGTAGCTTAATATAATTGTTTTAATCTAGTTGGATTTCTTCACCACTAGATTATTTAATTTAATTACGATATAATATTAATTAGTCTTGTATATAATAATTATATGTAATTTTGTGATAATTAAATTAACAAACAAAGCAAAACAAAACAACAAAACAAAACAAAACAAAACAACAAAACAAAAACAAAAAAATTTGTTTTTTTGAGGGGGGGGGCACATTTTCAGTCTGTTGGGGGTGGGGTAGTTTAATTACCTCGAACCTCAGCTTTTAACCAAATAAGTCCCTCGGCGTCTGCAGCCCCTCAGACTGTATTTGGCTAAACACCTCAGTTCTCGGTAATTAACTCTTACATAAAAACTATATGGTCTAAGAGACTATAGGACCTAGATGGAAATTATGCTTGTATTAATTCTGTTACCCTGGTTAAATAAAGTATTATTATTGGCTCGTTTACGCGGGCGATTTTAAATTTTGGCGCGATTTTTCTCCTCCTGACTGATGCGATCGAATGGATTGACTTCGTTGCGAAGCATTAATTGGACTTGTACAAAGTACATTCGTGAGACAACCATTCAATCGCATACGTCAGAAGGAGAAAATCGCCTGTATTAAAAGGGGCCTTAAAGAATTGGAATAATGAAGTTGGCAAGTTGCATGATGATTTATGCTATTGCATTTGCTTATGAGACAACATGCTGTACTTACAAGTTGCTTGTAGTGCGAAGCATTTTCTCCTTGTCCCACATTCGCCAGAACTCAACAGCGCGTTGCCTTTCTTTGTTTGCTCGTACAACCAGCTTCTTTATTTTCTTTTCTTGATGGACAAATTTTAGATGCCTTTTCTGTGCCATCTTAGATTGTTTCTCCTCTCGTGACATATTTTTTTTCTTCTCTCGCTCTTTCTTATTGCGCTGGCGTCTTTTGCGACGAATTTCCTCAATCGTATTCGGGCGGGAAAGACGACGTTGCTTCGCAGATAAACACTCTTTCTGACTCACTGATGGCACTGAGATTTCTCCCAGATCGTGACGTATTCCACTGTTAGCAAGTGCGCCACTCACTGTGTGGGATGTCAGGTTAAAATGCGCCATTTCAACCGACTTTACGTAAGCTTATACCACCAGATGAAACAGAAACGAATGATCTTTTGAGCGAGGAAGACAAAGATCAAGTGAAAATTTCCCGCGCCCGCGCTTTGTTTATGTAGTGGTCAATTACCACCCTCCCTCCCTCCCCAGAACTCAAGAAAAGACTGATCTGTTCGGTCGTTCTCTGTCTTTACAAGGGCAAATGCAAAATTTTACACAAGAATAAAAAACTTTTTATAGTCCAACTAACCAAGTAATGTTGGTGATATAAAGGACTTGCTATTATAGCTTTACCGTTGGCCAAGTGTTCGTTGTTTTTATGCTGTGTCTCCTCATCCATGTGACAACTCAATCATGCTGTTCCTGCTGTGTTAATTGTTTGCATCCAATGAAAAAGGTTTTGCCTAGTTCCCGCTCGATTTTTGATTCTGATTGCGAATTCAACCGTCCACATCGTTCAAGGTTCACGGTCGAGTTGGTTCAAGTTTAAAGGTGTGCGTGTATTTGTCTAAAATATGGATGTTTCTCTCTCAGACCAATATGTTCTCTTGCTACAAAACGTTGTTAACGAAAACAGGCTCTTACGAGAGCAAATGAAACACACAGTTGATCAAGCAAAATCGTCGTTGGACGAAATCAACAAGAAGGTGGACAGTCTGAAAGGTTCAACTGCTGGTCCAATGCGACGTGTCCGACAAACTGGCAGGCCTATTCATGTGCCCAAAATATGCAGGGTAAGTCAGTTGTAAGCAATTTTATATAAATATATTTCTAATATCAAGTTTGTGGTATACATGTAGTTGCGTCGGATCGAAGCATAATCCCGCCTGATTATTTGGTGCAACGTTTATATTCCAATTTAATATAATTATATCTTTCGTTATAGTTTGTAGCTACTGGCTTACCCAAATATGAAGCCTTTTAGCATAGGATCATGTATTATTTATAATTATTGTTATTTTATACCATGCAGAGTTACATGTTAATATATGAAGAATTTAGCAGTTAATTAGTAATTTTTTAGTTTGCTGGTCAAGCTGTATTACTCAGCTAGGAAAGGGGAGCAGTCGGGTGGTGTGTGCTGTTAGGGCAGTGCCTCCCACCATTAGTTATTAAGCCCGGTTAGATGGGGTTAGTACTTGGATGGGTGACCATCTCGTAATTAATGGTAATAACCCCATTTTCGAGCTTCAATTAATTGATTGTTCATTGATTGTCAATATCAATCAATTAATTGATATTGTTATCTATTGATATTGATTTCTATCGATTATTGATTTCATAATTTGTATACGCTGGGTAAGGATTACGATTAATTTTAATTTTAATTGAGCCTCGCAAGGCATGCATTTGCTGTTTGGGTCTACTATAAATGTAAGTTGTCTTTTAACCCTTTCACCACCAGTCGTTTTTCCCAAAATTATACCCTGAACACCATCACTTTTGACGGTTTCTCCCAAATTACACATGTTTTCTTTAAAACGCATTATTCACAGAGGGGAACACATATTTTTATAAGGACACCAGGTGTTAGTTTGATCATCAGAAAATGGTCTGTCTTTTAAGCCTATTTAGAGGTACAGGAATTGAATACTGAATGAGAAATATACCTTCAAACTCAGACAACTGGAAATTATCTAAAAATATACACTCTTTTGTCAATTAAAAAAGAGTCTTGTTTATATTATCCATTCAAACATTTCAAAATATGAAAGAAAAACTATTCAAAGATAACCTTTGATAGAAATACACAACTTTGCTCATGAAAAAAATATATATATCACAATATATATCACATAACAATTTTTGTAATTTCCTGTCTTCAGATTGTTCTATCAGGATAAGATGCTCTGTTTTTGTCTTATTTACTATACATGTATGTAATTCATATTTAATGATGTAGTTACCAGTAAGTGAAAAGCTGTTTCTCATTTTCCTTATAGAATAATGTTCGCCGAAAATTAAAATCAATAAAGGCTCATGATGGTGATCTATCCTTCAGATTTATTGAAAGGTAATTATATTAAATGCCAAACTCGTGCACTGTAAATTTTTATAAAAATGAATTCAATGTAAAATATTTTAGATAATTTTGGTAAACTTATAACTTAATCTTTAATTTTCAGTGTTGATTCCCAACATCACAGCATGTTAGTTGGGAAGGTAATAGAAGAACTTGCCCATGAATATGGAGGACCAGAAAAATGTCCCTGGTCTGCTGTTTTAATAAAAGGTATAATATTATTTCTTCATCTAAAAGGTATAATAATTATTGTATGGTATAGACAATAGTTATGAGTCCCCAATTAATTTCTCTATGTTCTTTTATGTGCATAATATATCACACTCTTGTCTTTTTTGGATCATTTGTTTTAAGCGCAATGTTTATATAAAGTACCTAATGCTACAGTTTGGATGAAATATATCTTGTTATTCAATTATTTCACCTTCAAGTCTTTTTTGCTGTCATAGTTGTTGTCAGAAGTGACATTAAATCAGGCCTGGACCGTGTGGAAAAGGCATATAGACTACACATATATTTCCTTTGTAATTATCATTTATGTAAATACACCCATACAAGGAATAATGAAAAAAAAAAGATTAATTCCTTGAATGTTTTGGGGACGAATTGTAATAGTTACACCATGTTTATTAATATTAAATTACCAATGCTTAAGCTTTGGACCTGTTGACTAATAGTCTTCAGGCCTCAGAACTTTCTTTGGTCTCCATGATGAAGACCTGAATCAACAAGTCAAAAGTAATCAGCATTGATTAGTAATAAACATGGTGTTACCACAAATAGTCACTTGCTTTTACTATGTTTTTCTATATAAGCATTTCTGATTTTATGTCACTTCCTGTAACTTCACGTCATAACATAGATAAATTTAGTTGGATGACAAATTGCATTACCGGTACATTTTCTTAAGGAAAATCCAATAGATTGTAAAATAATAGAGTAGTTGTAAAACTTTAAGGTAGAAATGTGAATAGCTGTGACATCACACAAGACACCATGGAATATGGCTCATTTATTTAGAAGGAAATATTACAAACTAGTTAGAAGTACTTTTATTAAATTCAATGTTTCATTTAATTGCAGAAGCATTCAAGACTTACTTCAGGTCTGCCAGAGCGAGCCACATCCGGACTACCAAAGGAACACAACAGGCACACATTACAAGTTGCAGAAGACGGAACAGAAAGGATGAGGTTTGTGTCTATACTTATTAAATTCTAGATCAGTGATTGTCAAATAAACATATATATATATATATATATTTATTCAATACCCTAGTTGCTATGCGTGTTTTCATTGGTTGTTGGCCATGATCTATTAGAGGACAGACACATGGTCAGGTCAGATCACATCAGCTGACTTGCCTTTTTCCTTCTTCATGCCCCAAAATCCGGCACGAGTTTCGACAAAGACCTTTTAAATTTTTATTGTATAAAACAAATAGATTCCATTTTTTTGTTGTCTGTTCAGTTATAGATGCACAGAGGACATCACAACGTGGTAAGAACATCAGTGACCCACTCGACTGCGTCTTGTGGGCCACTTTTTTGTTCTTACCACGTTGTGACGTAATCTGTGCATCTATAACTGAACAGACAACGGCAAAATGGAATCTATTTGTTAAATATATATATATATATATATATATATATATATATATATATATATATATATATATATATTTCAATCTACAGACACGGTGTTTCGCTGTACAACAGCTCATCAGTGTAGCTTGGAACAATCTGAATGAATTTCATCAATTACTTATACACATGTGATTGTCGGTGACAACCGCATGTGGGACAGCATCGGTGAAGTATATATAGGATATATATATATATCATGTGGGACAGCATCGGTGAAGTATATATAGGATATATATATATATATATATATCCTATATATACTTCACCGATGCTGTCCCACATGTGGTTGTCACCGACGATCGCATGTGTATAAGTAATTGATGAAATTCATTCAGATTGTTCCAAGCTACACTGATGAGCTGTTGTACAGCGAAACACCGTGTCTGTAGATTGAACTATATATATATATGTATATATGTATGTTTATTTGATAATCACTGTGTGTGTGTGTGTGTGTGTGTGTGTGTGTGTGTGTGTGTTGTGTGTGTGTGTGTGTGTGTGTGTGTGTGTGTGTGTGTATATATAGATAGATAGATAGATAATTGTTGTGCTATTGGGAGGGTGCATGATATATCACAGCACAATTCTTAGTACAAACACTCCAGGGAGTTTGTGATAATTATACAATTAGTGATAACACTTGATGGTTACATTAAGGTTACTTTAAAGTACTTTCAAAGTATCACAAACTCCCTTGAGTGTTTGTACTAAAAGTTGTGCTGTGACACCATGCATTGCACCCTCCCTTATATGTTAAAACAGTAATCAACTAATAGCAACATGCATGAGACACAATCAATTTGTGTATGTATAGTACATATATATAGCTGTATACTGCAGACACATACTTTTAATTATGACATACTGTTTATAAAAGCGTGATCACATACGTGATCAGTACTTGGCTATGAATGTGTCTGTATAACAGTAGAGTCACTGGACAGTATATACCGGTGTTTTGTGTTTCCTAGATGTAGGACTTTCAAGTAGAAGTGTAAATTAAAAAACTTCTATATAGTTTTTGTCTAATAATTATAATGCTGAGTTGCTCATTTTCTTTTCCAGAAGCTGGCACGTAGACTCAAGCAAATGGAAAAAGCTTCTTGGACAGCAGAAAAGGTTGCCAGGGTGGCTCAGATACTTACACCTGATTATATGTCTTCAGAGGAAAGTGAAGTTGATGAGCAGGGGTCGAGTGGGCTAACATACACCATCCACCGATTGCCTTGGGAGAGCCGACACCTTCGCAAGGCAAAGAAGACCCTGGACCGCCTACATAAGGAATCCCTGTCTAACCTGATACAAAGACGAGTGGCTATACGCAAGGTTGGACAAGCATCTAATCGGCCAAAACCGAGCACTTGCCCAGACTGGGCATGTACTTTACCAAATGAAGCTGCTGCAGTTGGAGAGGTTCCTGCAGCTGTTGCCAGTGAAGAGTAATAGAAATAAAGATGAAGCCAGAATGTTGACTTTTATTTTTTGGGACTATATTTACAATCTATGAGCTGGTATATTATTTTAACATCTGATATATATATTAACATGATAACATTATACAAGTTAGATGGTGCACAAGGAATAACATTTTATATTACATGTATAAATTATAATACTTATAATGTGAGCATTATAACATGAAGTCCTTGCAACAATTACAGCAGATATACTCAGACCTGTTCACATTTGTTACATTTTTAGACAGAACTTTGGATAACTATTTTATAAACTTTTTTATAAAAATTATCAGTTCCACTTCCTGGTTAATCCTATGGTACTAGCCTATATTGCCATTATTGTGTCTTTATTATATAAAATAGAGTGTTTTATTGATTTTTCCGCCACTAATAAAAGTGATAATCTCACATGTGCGATTATTTATGATAATTGCATATGTGATGATTATCGCTGAATCAGCATTATAGTTTAATGCAATTTTTGCAAGGCAATAGGACAATTTTTTTATATAATAAACAGAACAATACATGGATGCTTGGAAATATGAAATTTATTTCTTGTGTTGAACAGGATATGTCACTTGTTCGCTTCGCTCACTCGTGAGATATCCTGGTCAACACTCGAAATAAATTTCATATTTCCGCACATCCATGTATTATTCTCTCTATAATATTATCTGCGGCTGTTGTTGCATGTATTACTTGCAAATGCCTATATTTATTCAAACTAGTGACAAATTAATAATGTATCTATGCACAATATTATTTTGACCCATATAAAATTAAATGTAATGGTGTTTTCCAGTCTACTGGTCAATAGGCAGGTACTGTACAGTATAACTTGCCAATTACCCATGGTCACCTAGACCATGGGTAATTGGCAAGTTATACTGTACAGTACCTGCCTATTGACCAGTAGACTGGAAAATTTTGTAATTTTTGCACAAATACTCATTATGTTGTATTATTATGATGGTGATACCAACAATAATAAAATTTTATAAATTATTTACAAATCTGTTGTTTATAAAATAAACTTATTTTTTATAAAAAAAACAACTTACTTTTTAATACCTGCAAGGACACATGTGCATGCATAATGTAATGTTTGCCAGTTTGTCCAATTGACAACATGGCAATATTGTGACTTTGTGATATATTTTGTTTTAAACATTTCACCACATGCAAGAATAAAATGAATAAAGTAGCTAACCCACCCCCCTATATATATATATATATATATATATATATATATAGCATTATAGATGATTAAAGTCTAATAAAGCTCACTGAATGGTTAAAAGTAAATGTCGGTTAAAATATACCTTTAATTGGCTTTAAAACCATTTACTCGGAGCATTAAAGGTGATTAAAGCTTAATAAAGTCCTTTGAATGGTTTAAAAGTAAATGTTCGTTATAAGGAGTAAATATGCTTATAAAAGCCTTTTCGTTTAGCGGCTAAAGGCGATATAGAAAGGTTTACTTCGCTTTAAACTATCTTTAGTCTGTCTTTAATTAATTATCTTTAATCAACTTTAACCATACTTTAATTCGACGTCATTAAAGCCTCCAGAAAAGCCTTTAATCAGTAAACGGATAGGGGATTAAAGTCAAGTTTAACATCTTTAAAAAATCTGATTAAATGTGTTTAATGCTACAATTAATATTACTTTAAATAACCTTTAACAATGTTAAAAGGTGTTGATTTCGTCCTGTGCTAGTGGCGACGGTGAACAACCGATTTTTAGCTCTTTGACGGTAAACAAACCACTTCCACGGTACTTTTAGCACGCAGCAACGCTACGATTGTGCGCATTAAACGTGTGTGTTATAGAAAAACAATATAACTTGATTTCCAACTTGTAAACGACTACTAATGGCAACAAACGAAAAATATACGACGGTAAACATATGTATGGCTTTACATAAAAGAAATATGACCTCTAACTCTTAATTATTCAAGAACTGTTTTTCGATGTTTACCGTGGGGATTCTTAACATGCGCGTTTATTATGGCTGCGTTTCTACTTTATCTAACCACTTGTAGTAGGAGAACATTCTGAAAAGCACGAACGTTGTGTAGTTCTTTCGTTCATGCGCTAATCGTTAGACAAAGAGGTAAAATTGGCGTGTTGACCGTGCTTACCGTGTTTACCGTCGCCTGTAGAAGTCGGTGACGTAGGCATATATAATGAGTTTATGGCGCGGCACGCGCGTGTTATGTGCGTGGATATGAAATGCAAAGTAATGCAAACACATCAATCATAACGATCTTTTACCACGCTCATACATACTTTATTTGACGAATTAAAACATGTAACGTTTGCCACCATTCTGCACTATTTTAACAGCAAAAACACGTCTATGTTTCGAAATGGCATTTTCAGACTGTCTGAAAATATTATTTTGAAAGAAACATGTATTTTGGCTGTTAAAACAAAGCAGAATGGCGAGAGACATTACATAGTTTAATTCTACGAGGTAGAACAAAACAAACAGCGCTCAAATTTTGGCAATATCATTGAGCGGCGTTAATAGAATTTCTGAAGAACGATGTGTTCGCAGCACTTTGAATTTAATGTCTACGCACGTCGCACGCAATACGTTTGTGCCAAAATCATCTTGACAAGAAACAAACAGTGAACAGCGGTTATAAACTCATTATATATGCCTACGTCAGATTCTAGTGGCGACGGTGAACAACCGATTTTTAGCTCTTTGACGGTAAACAAACCACTTCCACGGTACTTTTAGCACGCAGCAACGCTACGATTGTGCGCATTAAACGTGTGTGTTATAGAAAAACAATATAACTTGATTCCCAACTTGTAAACGACTACTAATGGCAACAAACGAAAAATATACGACGGTAAACATATGTATGGCTTTACATAAAAGAAATATGACCTCTAACTCTTAATTATTCAAGAACTGTTTTTCGATGTTTACCGTGGGGATTCTTAACATGCGCGTTTATTATGGCTGCGTTTCTACTTTATCTAACCACTTGTAGTAGGAGAACATTCTGAAAAGCACGAACGTTGTGTAGTTCTTTCGTTCATGCGCTAATCGTTAGACAAAGAGGTAAAATTGGCGTGTTGACCGTGCTTACCGTGTTTACCGTCGCCTGTAGAAGTCGGTGACGTAGGCATATATAATGAGTTTATGGCGCGGCACGCGCGTGTTATGTGCGTGGATATGAAATGCAAAGTAATGCAAACACATCAATCATAACGATCTTTTACCACGCTCATACATACTTTATTTGACGAATTAAAACATGTAACGTTTGCCACCATTCTGCACTATTTTAACAGCAAAAACACGTCTATGTTTCGAAATGGCATTTTCAGACTGTCTGAAAATATTATTTTGAAAGAAACATGTATTTTGGCTGTTAAAACAAAGCAGAATGGCGAGAGACATTACATAGTTTAATTCTACGAGGTAGAACAAAACAAACAGCGCTCAAATTTTGGCAATATCATTGAGCGGCGTTAATAGAATTTCTGAAGAACGATGTGTTCGCAGCACTTTGAATTTAATGTCTACGCACGTCGCACGCAATACGTTTGTGCCAAAATCATCTTGACAAGAAACAAACAGTGAACAGCGGTTATAAACTCATTATATATGCCTACGTCAGAGTCTAGTGGCGACGGTGAACAACCGATTTTTAGCCCTTTGACGGTAAACAAACCACTTCCACGGTACTTTTAGCACGCAGCAACGCTACGATTGTGCGCATTAAACGTGTGTGTTATAGAAAAACAATATAACTTGATTCCCAACTTGTAAACGACTACTAATGGCAACAAACGAAAAATATACGACGGTAAACATATGTATGGCTTTACATAAAAGAAATATGACCTCTAACTCTTAATTATTCAAGAACTGTTTTTCGATGTTTACCGTGGGGATTCTTAACATGCGCGTTTATTATGGCTGCGTTTCTACTTTATCTAACCACTTGTAGTAGGAGAACATTCTGAAAAGCACGAACGTTGTGTAGTTCTTTCGTTCATGCGCTAATCGTTAGACAAAGAGGTAAAATTGGCGTGTTGACCGTGCTTACCGTGTTTACCGTCGCCTGTAGAAGTCGGTGACGTAGGCATATATAATGAGTTTATGGCGCGGCACGCGCGTGTTATGTGCGTGGATATGAAATGCAAAGTAATGCAAACACATCAATCATAACGATCTTTTACCACGCTCATACATACTTTATTTGACGAATTAAAACATGTAACGTTTGCCACCATTCTGCACTATTTTAACAGCAAAAACACGTCTATGTTTCGAAATGGCATTTTCAGACTGTCTGAAAATATTATTTTGAAAGAAACATGTATTTTGGCTGTTAAAACAAAGCAGAATGGCGAGAGACATTACATAGTTTAATTCTACGAGGTAGAACAAAACAAACAGCGCTCAAATTTTGGCAATATCATTGAGCGGCGTTAATAGAATTCCTGAAGAACGATGTGTTCGCACCACTTTGAATTTAATGTCTACGCACGTCGCACGCAATACGTTTGTGCCAAAATCATGTTGACAAGAAACAAACAGTGAACAGCGGTTATAAAATCATTATATATGCCTACGTCAGATTCTAGTGGCGACGGTGAACAACCGATTTTTAGCTCTTTGACGGTAAACGAACCACTTCCACGGTACTTTTAGCACGCAGCAACGCTACGATTGTGCGCATTAAACGTGTGTGTTATAGAAAAACAATATAACTTGATTCCCAACTTGTAAACGACTACTAATGGCAACAAACGAAAAATATACGACGGTAAACATATGTATGGCTTTACATAAAAGAAATATGACCTCTAACTCTTAATTATTCAAGAACTGTTTTTCGATGTTTACCGTGGGGATTCTTAACATGCGCGTTTATTATGGCTGCGTTTCTACTTTATCTAACCACTTGTAGTAGGAGAACATTCTGAAAAGCACGAACGTTGTGTAGTTCTTTCGTTCATGCGCTAATCGTTAGACAAAGAGGTAAAATTGGCGTGTTGACCGTGCTTACCGTGTTTACCGTCGCCTGTAGAAGTCGGTGACGTAGGCATATATAATGAGTTTATGGCGCGGCACGCGCGTGTTATGTGCGTGGATATGAAATGCAAAGTAATTCAAACACATCAATCATAACGATCTTTTACCACGCTCATACATACTTTATTTGACGAATTAAAACATGTAACGTTTGCCACCATTCTGCACTATTTTAACAGCAAAAACACGTCTATGTTTCGAAATGGCATTTTCAGACTGTCTGAAAATATTATTTTGAAAGAAACATGTATTTTGGCTGTTAAAACAAAGCAGAATGGCGAGAGACATTACATAGTTTAATTCTACGAGGTAGAACAAAACAAACAGCGCTCAAATTTTGGCAATATCATTGAGCGGCGTTAATAGAATTTCTGAAGAACGATGTGTTCGCAGCACTTTGAATTTAATGTCTACGCACGTCGCACGCAATACGTTTGTGCCAAAATCATCTTGACAAGAAACAAACAGTGAACAGCGGTTATAAAATCATTATATATGCCTACGTCAGATTCTAGTGGCGACGGTGAACAACCGATTTTTAGCCCTTTGACGGTAAACAAACCACTTCCACGGTACTTTTAGCACGCAGCAACGCTACGATTGTGCGCATTAAACGTGTGTGTTATAGAAAAACAATATAACTTGATTCCCAACTTGTAAACGACTACTAATGGCAACAAACGAAAAATATACGACGGTAAACATATGTATGGCTTTACATAAAAGAAATATGACCTCTAACTCTTAATTATTCAAGAACTGTTTTTCGATGTTTACCGTGGGGATTCTTAACATGCGCGTTTATTATGGCTGCGTTTCTACTTTATCTAACCACTTGTAGTAGGAGAACATTCTGAAAAGCACGAACGTTGTGTAGTTCTTTCGTTCATGCGCTAATCGTTAGACAAAGAGGTAAAATTGGCGTGTTGACCGTGCTTACCGTGTTTACCGTCGCCTGTAGAAGTCGGTGACGTAGGCATATATAATGAGTTTATGGCGCGGCACGC
The DNA here is from genome assembly GCA_035771165.1 of Paragorgia papillata. Classification (NCBI taxonomy): domain Eukaryota; kingdom Metazoa; phylum Cnidaria; class Anthozoa; order Scleralcyonacea; family Coralliidae; genus Paragorgia; species Paragorgia papillata. The sequence goes on from JAWNZC010000088.1 coordinate 1,313,578, forward strand.
GCGTGTTATGTGCGTGGATATGAAATGCAAAGTAATGCAAACACATCAATCATAACGATCTTTTACCACGCTCATACATACTTTATTTGACGAATTAAAACATGTAACGTTTGCCACCATTCTGCACTATTTTAACAGCAAAAACACGTCTATGTTTCGAAATGGCATTTTCAGACTGTCTGAAAATATTATTTTGAAAGAAACATGTATTTTGGCTGTTAAAACAAAGCAGAATGGCGAGAGACATTACATAGTTTAATTCTACGAGGTAGAACAAAACAAACAGCGCTCAAATTTTGGCAATATCATTGAGCGGCGTTAATAGAATTCCTGAAGAACGATGTGTTCGCACCACTTTGAATTTAATGTCTACGCACGTCGCACGCAATACGTTTGTGCCAAAATCATGTTGACAAGAAACAAACAGTGAACAGCGGTTATAAAATCATTATATATGCCTACGTCAGATTCTAGTGGCGACGGTGAACAACCGATTTTTAGCTCTTTGACGGTAAACGAACCACTTCCACGGTACTTTTAGCACGCAGCAACGCTACGATTGTGCGCATTAAACGTGTGTGTTATAGAAAAACAATATAACTTGATTCCCAACTTGTAAACGACTACTAATGGCAACAAACGAAAAATATACGACGGTAAACATATGTATGGCTTTACATAAAAGAAATATGACCTCTAACTCTTAATTATTCAAGAACTGTTTTTTCGATGTTTACCGTGGGGATTCTTAACATGCGCGTTTATTATGGCTGCGTTTCTACTTTATCTAACCACTTGTAGTAGGAGAACATTCTGAAAAGCACGAACGTTGTGTAGTTCTTTCGTTCATGCGCTAATCGTTAGACAAAGAGGTAAAATTGGCGTGTTGACCGTGCTTACCGTGTTTACCGTCGCCTGTAGAAGTCGGTGACGTAGGCATATATAATGAGTTTATGGCGCGGCACGCGCGTGTTATGTGCGTGGATATGAAATGCAAAGTAATGCAAACACATCAATCATAACGATCTTTTACCACGCTCATACATACTTTATTTGACGAATTAAAACATGTAACGTTTGCCACCATTCTGCACTATTTTAACAGCAAAAACACGTCTATGTTTCGAAATGGCATTTTCAGACTGTCTGAAAATATTATTTTGAAAGAAACATGTATTTTGGCTGTTAAAACAAAGCAGAATGGCGAGAGACATTACATAGTTTAATTCTACGAGGTAGAACAAAACAAACAGCGCTCAAATTTTGGCAATATCATTGAGCGGCGTTAATAGAATTCCTGAAGAACGATGTGTTCGCACCACTTTGAATTTAATGTCTACGCACGTCGCACGCAATACGTTTGTGCCAAAATCATGTTGACAAGAAACAAACAGTGAACAGCGGTTATAAAATCATTATATATGCCTACGTCAGATTCTAGTGGCGACGGTGAACAACCGATTTTTAGCTCTTTGACGGTAAACGAACCACTTCCACGGTACTTTTAGCACGCAGCAACGCTACGATTGTGCGCATTAAACGTGTGTGTTATAGAAAAACAATATAACTTGATTCCCAACTTGTAAACGACTACTAATGGCAACAAACGAAAAATATACGACGGTAAACATATGTATGGCTTTACATAAAAGAAATATGACCTCTAACTCTTAATTATTCAAGAACTGTTTTTCGATGTTTACCGTGGGGATTCTTAACATGCGCGTTTATTATGGCTGCGTTTCTACTTTATCTAACCACTTGTAGTAGGAGAACATTCTGAAAAGCACGAACGTTGTGTAGTTCTTTCGTTCATGCGCTAATCGTTAGACAAAGAGGTAAAATTGGCGTGTTGACCGTGCTTACCGTGTTTACCGTCGCCTGTAGAAGTCGGTGACGTAGGCATATATAATGAGTTTATGGCGCGGCACGCGCGTGTTATGTGCGTGGATATGAAATGCAAAGTAATTCAAACACATCAATCATAACGATCTTTTACCACGCTCATACATACTTTATTTGACGAATTAAAACATGTAACGTTTGCCACCATTCTGCACTATTTTAACAGCAAAAACACGTCTATGTTTCGAAATGGCATTTTCAGACTGTCTGAAAATATTATTTTGAAAGAAACATGTATTTTGGCTGTTAAAACAAAGCAGAATGGCGAGAGACATTACATAGTTTAATTCTACGAGGTAGAACAAAACAAACAGCGCTCAAATTTTGGCAATATCATTGAGCGGCGTTAATAGAATTTCTGAAGAACGATGTGTTCGCACCACTTTGAATTTAATGTCTACGCACGTCGCACGCAATACGTTTGTGCCAAAATCATCTTGACAAGAAACAAACAGTGAACAGCGGTTATAAACTCATTATATATGTCTACGTCAGATTCTAGTGGCGACGGTGAACAACCGATTTTTAGCTCTTTGACGGTACACAAACCACTTCCACGGTACTTTTAGCACGCAGCAACGCTACGATTGTGCGCATTAAACGTGTGTGTTATAGAAAAACAATATAACTTGATTCCCAACTTGTAAACGACTACTAATGGCAACAAACGAAAAATATACGACGGTAAACATATGTATGGCTTTACATAAAAGAAATATGACCTCTAACTCTTAATTATTCAAGAACTGTTTTTCGATGTTTACCGTGGGGATTCTTAACATGCGCGTTTATTATGGCTGCGTTTCTACTTTATCTAACCACTTGTAGTAGGAGAACATTCTGAAAAGCACGAACGTTGTGTAGTTCTTTCGTTCATGCGCTAATCGTTAGACAAAGAGGTAAAATTGGCGTGTTGACCGTGCTTACCGTGTTTACCGTCGCCTGTAGAAGTCGGTGACGTAGGCATATATAATGAGTTTATGGCGCGGCACGCGCGTGTTATGTGCGTGGATATGAAATGCAAAGTAATGCAAACACATCAATCATAACGATCTTTTACCACGCTCATACATACTTTATTTGACGAATTAAAACATGTAACGTTTGCCACCATTCTGCACTATTTTAACAGCAAAAACACGTCTATGTTTCGAAATGGCATTTTCAGACTGTCTTAAAATATTATTTTGAAAGAAACATGTATTTTGGCTGTTAAAACAAAGCAGAATGGCGAGAGACATTACATAGTTTAATTCTACGAGGTAGAACAAAACAAACAGCGCTCAAATTTTGGCAATATCATTGAGCGGCGTTAATAGAATTCCTGAAGAACGATGTGTTCGCACCACTTTGAATTTAATGTCTACGCACGTCGCACGCAATACGTTTGTGCCAAAATTATCTTGACAAGAAACAAACAGTGAACAGCGGTTATAAACTCATTATATATGCCTACGTCAGATTCTAGTGGCGACGGTGAACAACCGATTTTTAGCTCTTTGACGGTAAACGAACCACTTCCACGGTACTTTTAGCACGCAGCAACGCTACGATTGTGCGCATTAAAACGTGTGTGTTATAGAAAAACAATATATAACTTGATTCCCAACTTGTAAACGACTACTAATGGCAACAAACGAAAAATATACGACGGTAAACATATGTATGGCTTTACATAAAAGAAATATGACCTCTAACTCTTAATTATTCAAGAACTGTTTTTCGATGTTTACCGTGGGGATTCTTAACATGCGCGTTTATTATGGCTGCGTTTCTACTTTATCTAACCACTTGTAGTAGGAGAACATTCTGAAAAGCACGAACGTTGTGTAGTTCTTTCGTTCATGCGCTAATCGTTAGACAAAGAGGTAAAATTGGCGTGTTGACCGTGCTTACCGTGTTTACCGTCGCCTGTAGAAGTCGGTGACGTAGGCATATATAATGAGTTTATGGCGCGGCACGCGCGTGTTATGTGCGTGGATATGAAATGCAAAGTAATTCAAACACATCAATCATAACGATCTTTTACCACGCTCATACATACTTTATTTGACGAATTAAAACATGTAACGTTTGCCACCATTCTGCACTATTTTAACAGCAAAAACACGTCTATGTTTCGAAATGGCATTTTCAGACTGTCTGAAAATATTATTTTGAAAGAAACATGTATTTTGGCTGTTAAAACAAAGCAGAATGGCGAGAGACATTACATAGTTTAATTCTACGAGGTAGAACAAAACAAACAGCGCTCAAATTTTGGCAATATCATTGAGCGGCGTTAATAGAATTTCTGAAGAACGATGTGTTCGCACCACTTTGAATTTAATGTCTACGCACGTCGCACGCAATACGTTTGTGCCAAAATCATCTTGACAAGAAACAAACAGTGAACAGCGGTTATAAACTCATTATATATGTCTACGTCAGATTCTAGTGGCGACGGTGAACAACCGATTTTTAGCTCTTTGACGGTACACAAACCACTTCCACGGTACTTTTAGCACGCAGCAACGCTACGATTGTGCGCATTAAACGTGTGTGTTATAGAAAAACAATATAACTTGATTCCCAACTTGTAAACGACTACTAATGGCAACAAACGAAAAATATACGACGGTAAACATATGTATGGCTTTACATAAAAGAAATATGACCTCTAACTCTTAATTATTCAAGAACTGTTTTTCGATGTTTACCGTGGGGATTCTTAACATGCGCGTTTATTATGGCTGCGTTTCTACTTTATCTAACCACTTGTAGTAGGAGAACATTCTGAAAAGCACGAACGTTGTGTAGTTCTTTCGTTCATGCGCTAATCGTTAGACAAAGAGGTAAAATTGGCGTGTTGACCGTGCTTACCGTGTTTACCGTCGCCTGTAGAAGTCGGTGACGTAGGCATATATAATGAGTTTATGGCGCGGCACGCGCGTGTTATGTGCGTGGATATGAAATGCAAAGTAATGCAAACACATCAATCATAACGATCTTTTACCACGCTCATACATACTTTATTTGACGAATTAAAACATGTAACGTTTGCCACCATTCTGCACTATTTTAACAGCAAAAACACGTCTATGTTTCGAAATGGCATTTTCAGACTGTCTTAAAATATTATTTTGAAAGAAACATGTATTTTGGCTGTTAAAACAAAGCAGAATGGCGAGAGACATTACATAGTTTAATTCTACGAGGTAGAACAAAACAAACAGCGCTCAAATTTTGGCAATATCATTGAGCGGCGTTAATAGAATTCCTGAAGAACGATGTGTTCGCACCACTTTGAATTTAATGTCTACGCACGTCGCACGCAATACGTTTGTGCCAAAATTATCTTGACAAGAAACAAACAGTGAACAGCGGTTATAAACTCATTATATATGCCTACGTCAGATTCTAGTGGCGACGGTGAACAACCGATTTTTAGCTCTTTGACGGTAAACGAACCACTTCCACGGTACTTTTAGCACGCAGCAACGCTACGATTGTGCGCATTAAACGTGTGTGTTATAGAAAAACAATATAACTTGATTCCCAACTTGTAAACGACTACTAATGGCAACAAACGAAAAATATACGACGGTAAACATATGTATGGCTTTACATAAAAGAAATATGACCTCTAACTCTTAATTATTCAAGAACTGTTTTTCGATGTTTACCGTGGGGATTCTTAACATGCGCGTTTATTATGGCTGCGTTTCTACTTTATCTAACCACTTGTAGTAGGAGAACATTCTGAAAAGCACGAACGTTGTGTAGTTCTTTCGTTCATGCGCTAATCGTTAGACAAAGAGGTAAAATTGGCGTGTTGACCGTGCTTACCGTGTTTACCGTCGCCTGTAGAAGTCGGTGACGTAGGCATATATAATGAGTTTATGGCGCGGCACGCGCGTGTTATGTGCGTGGATATGAAATGCAAAGTAATGCAAACACATCAATCATAACGATCTTTTACCACGCTCATACATACTTTATTTGACGAATTAAAACATGTAACGTTTGCCACCATTCTGCACTATTTTAACAGCAAAAAACACGTCTATGTTTCGAAATGGCATTTTCAGACTGTCTGAAAATATTATTTTGAAAGAAACATGTATTTTGGCTGTTAAAACAAAGCAGAATGGCGAGAGACATTACATAGTTTAATTCTACGAGGTAGAACAAAACAAACAGCGCTCAAATTTTGGCAATATCATTGAGCGGCGTTAATAGAATTTCTGAAGAACGATGTGTTCGCAGCACTTTGAATTTAATGTCTACGCACGTCGCACGCAATACGTTTGTGCCAAAATCATCTTGACAAGAAACAAACAGTGAACAGCGGTTATAAACTCATTATATATGTCTACGTCAGATTCTAGTGGCGACGGTGAACAACCGATTTTTAGCTCTTTGACGGTAAACAAACCACTTCCACGGTACTTTTAGCACGCAGCAACGCTACGATTGTGCGCATTAAACGTGTGTGTTATAGAAAAACAATATAACTTGATTCCCAACTTGTAAACGACTACTAATGGCAACAAACGAAAAATATACGACGGTAAACATATGTATGGCTTTACATAAAAGAAATATGACCTCTAACTCTTAATTATTCAAGAACTGTTTTTCGATGTTTACCGTGGGGATTCTTAACATGCGCGTTTATTATGGCTGCGTTTCTACTTTATCTAACCACTTGTAGTAGGAGAACATTCTGAAAAGCACGAACGTTGTGTAGTTCTTTCGTTCATGCGCTAATCGTTAGACAAAGAGGTAAAATTGGCGTGTTGACCGTGCTTACCGTGTTTACCGTCGCCTGTAGAAGTCGGTGACGTAGGCATATATAATGAGTTTATGGCGCGGCACGCGCGTGTTATGTGCGTGGATATGAAATGCAAAGTAATGCAAACACATCAATCATAACGATCTTTTACCACGCTCATACATACTTTATTTGACGAATTAAAACATGTAACGTTTGCCACCATTCTGCACTATTTTAACAGCAAAAACACGTCTATGTTTCGAAATGGCATTTTCAGACTGTCTGAAAATATTATTTTGAAAGAAACATGTATTTTGGCTGTTAAAACAAAGCAGAATGGCGAGAGACATTACATAGTTTAATTCTACGAGGTAGAACAAAACAAACAGCGCTCAAATTTTGGCAATATCATTGAGCGGCGTTAATAGAATTCCTGAAGAACGATGTGTTCGCACCACTTTGAATTTAATGTCTACGCACGTCGCACGCAATACGTTTGTGCCAAAATCATCTTGACAAGAAACAAACAGTGAACAGCGGTTATAAACTCATTATATATGCCTACGTCAGATTCTAGTAGCGACGGTGAACAACAGATTTTTAGCTCTTTGACGGTAAACGAACCACTTCCACGGTACTTTTAGCACGCAGCAACGCTACGATTGTCCGCATTAAACGTGTGTGTTATAGAAAAACAATATAACTTGATTCCCAACTTGTAAACGACTACTAATGGCAACAAACGAAAAATATACGGCGGTAAACATATGTATGGCTTTACATAAAAGAAATATGACCTCTAACTCTTAATTATTCAAGAACTGTTTTTCGATGTTTACCGTGGGGATTCTTAACATGCGCGTTTATTATGGCTGCGTTTCTACTTTATCTAACCACTTGTAGTAGGAGAACATTCTGAAAAGCACGAACGTTGTGTAGTTCTTTCGTTCATGCGCTAATCGTTAGACAAAGAGGTAAAATTGGCGTGTTGACCGTGCTTACCGTGTTTACCGTCGCCTGTAGAAGTCGGTGACGTAGGCATATATAATGAGTTTATGGCGCGGCACGCGCGTGTTATGTGCGTGGATATGAAATGCAAAGTAATGCAAACACATCAATCATAACGATCTTTTACCACGCTCATACATACTTTATTTGACGAATTAAAACATGTAACGTTTGCCACCATTCTGCACTATTTTAACAGCAAAAACACGTCTATGTTTCGAAATGGCATTTTCAGACTGTCTGAAAATATTATTTTGAAAGAAACATGTATTTTGGCTGTTAAAACAAAGCAGAATGGCGAGAGACATTACATAGTTTAATTCTACGAGGTAGAACAAAACAAACAGCGCTCAAATTTTGGCAATATCATTGAGCGGCGTTAATAGAATTTCTGAAGAACGATGTGTTCGCAGCACTTTGAATTTAATGTCTACGCACGTCGCACGCAATACGTTTGTGCCAAAATCATCTTGACAAGAAACAAACAGTGAACAGCGGTTATAAACTCATTATATATGTCTACGTCAGATTCTAGTGGCGACGGTGAACAACCGATTTTTAGCCCTTTGACGGTAAACAAACCACTTCCACGGTACTTTTAGCACGCAGCAACGCTACGATTGTGCGCATTAAACGTGTGTGTTATAGAAAAACAATATAACTTGATTCCCAACTTGTAAACGACTACTAATGGCAACAAACGAAAAATATACGACGGTAAACATATGTATGGCTTTACATAAAAGAAATATGACCTCTAACTCTTAATTATTCAAGAACTGTTTTTCGATGTTTACCGTGGGGATTCTTAACATGCGCGTTTATTATGGCTGCGTTTCTACTTTATCTAACCACTTGTAGTAGGAGAACATTCTGAAAAGCACGAACGTTGTGTAGTTCTTTCGTTCATGCGCTAATCGTTAGACAAAGAGGTAAAATTGGCGTGTTGACCGTGCTTACCGTGTTTACCGTCGCCTGTAGAAGTCGGTGACGTAGGCATATATAATGAGTTTATGGCGCGGCACGCGCGTGTTATGTGCGTGGATATGAAATGCAAAGTAATGCAAACACATCAATCATAACGATCTTTTACCACGCTCATACATACTTTATTTGACGAATTAAAACATGTAACGTTTGCCACCATTCTGCACTATTTTAACAGCAAAAACACGTCTATGTTTCGAAATGGCATTTTCAGACTGTCTGAAAATATTATTTTGAAAGAAACATGTATTTTGGCTGTTAAAACAAAGCAGAATGGCGAGAGACATTACATAGTTTAATTCTACGAGGTAGAACAAAACAAACAGCGCTCAAATTTTGGCAATATCATTGAGCGGCGTTAATAGAATTTCTGAAGAACGATGTGTTCGCAGCACTTTGAATTTAATGTCTACGCACGTCGCACGCAATACGTTTGTGCCAAAATCATCTTGACAAGAAACAAACAGTGAACAGCGGTTATAAACTCATTATATATGTCTACGTCAGATTCTAGTGGCGACGGTGAACAACCGATTTTTAGCTCTTTGACGGTACACAAACCACTTCCACGGTACTTTTAGCACGCAGCAACGCTACGATTGTGCGCATTAAACGTGTGTGTTATAGAAAAACAATATAACTTGATTCCCAACTTGTAAACGACTACTAATGGCAACAAACGAAAAATATACGACGGTAAACATATGTATGGCTTTACATAAAAGAAATATGACCTCTTACTCTTAATTATTCAAGAACTGTTTTTCGATGTTTACCGTGGGGATTCTTAACATGCGCGTTTATTATGGCTGCGTTTCTACTTTATCTAACCACTTGTAGTAGGAGAACATTCTGAAAAGCACGAACGTTGTGTAGTTCTTTCGTTCATGCGCTAATCGTTAGACAAAGAGGTAAAATTGGCTTGTTGACCGTGCTTACCGTGTTTACCGTCGCCTGTAGAAGTCGGTGACGTAGGCATATATAATGAGTTTATGGCGCGGCACGCGCGTGTTATGTGCGTGGATATGAAATGCAAAGTAATGCAAACACATCAATCATAACGATCTTTTACCACGCTCATACATACTTTATTTGACGAATTAAAACATGTAACGTTTGCCACCATTCTGCACTATTTTAACAGCAAAAACACGTCTATGTTTCCAAATGGCATTTTCAGACTGTCTGAAAATATTATTTTGAAAGAAACATGTATTTTGGCTGTTAAAACAAAGCAGAATGGCGAGAGACATTACATAGTTTAATTCTACGAGGTAGAACAAAACAAACAGCGCTCAAATTTTGGCAATATCATTGAGCGGCGTTAATAGAATTCCTGAAGAACGATGTGTTCGCACCACTTTGAATTTAATGTCTACGCACGTCGCACGCAATACGTTTGTGCCAAAATCATGTTGACAAGAAACAAACAGTGAACAGCGGTTATAAAATCATTATATATGCCTACGTCAGATTCTAGTGGCGACGGTGAACAACCGATTTTTAGCTCTTTGACGGTAAACGAACCACTTCCACGGTACTTTTAGCACGCAGCAACGCTACGATTGTGCGCATTAAACGTGTGTGTTATAGAAAAACAATATAACTTGATTCCCAACTTGTAAACGACTACTAATGGCAACAAACGAAAAATATACGACGGTAAACATATGTATGGCTTTACATAAAAGAAATATGACCTCTAACTCTTAATTATTCAAGAACTGTTTTTCGATGTTTACCGTGGGGATTCTTAACATGCGCGTTTATTATGGCTGCGTTTCTACTTTATCTAACCACTTGTAGTAGGAGAACATTCTGAAAAGCACGAACGTTGTGTAGTTCTTTCGTTCATGCGCTAATCGTTAGACAAAGAGGTAAAATTGGCGTGTTGACCGTGCTTACCGTGTTTACCGTCGCCTGTAGAAGTCGGTGACGTAGGCATATATAATGAGTTTATGGCGCGGCACGCGCGCGTTATGTGCGTGGATATGAAATGCAAAGTAATGCAAACACATCAATCATAACGATCTTTTACCACGCTCATACATACTTTATTTGACGAATTAAAACATGTAACGTTTGCCACCATTCTGCACTATTTTAACAGCAAAAACACGTCTATGTTTCGAAATGGCATTTTCAGACTGTCTGAAAATATTATTTTGAAAGAAACATGTATTTTGGCTGTTAAAACAAAGCAGAATGGCGAGAGACATTACATAGTTTAATTCTACGAGGTAGAACAAAACAAACAGCGCTCAAATTTTGGCAATATCATTGAGCGGCGTTAATAGAATTCCTGAAGAACGATGTGTTCGCACCACTTTGAATTTAATGTCTACGCACGTCGCACGCAATACGTTTGTGCCAAAATCATGTTGACAAGAAACAAACAGTGAACAGCGGTTATAAAATCATTATATATGCCTACGTCAGATTCTAGTGGCGACGGTGAACAACCGATTTTTAGCTCTTTGACGGTAAACGAACCACTTCCACGGTACTTTTAGCACGCAGCAACGCTACGATTGTGCGCATTAAACGTGTGTGTTATAGAAAAACAATATAACTTGATTCCCAACTTGTAAACGACTACTAATGGCAACAAACGAAAAATATACGACGGTAAACATATGTATGGCTTTACATAAAAGAAATATGACCTCTAACTCTTAATTATTCAAGAACTGTTTTTCGATGTTTACCGTGGGGATTCTTAACATGCGCGTTTATTATGGCTGCGTTTCTACTTTATCTAACCACTTGTAGTAGGAGAACATTCTGAAAAGCACGAACGTTGTGTAGTTCTTTCGTTCATGCGCTAATCGTTAGACAAAGAGGTAAAATTGGCGTGTTGACCGTGCTTACCGTGTTTACCGTCGCCTGTAGAAGTCGGTGACGTAGGCATATATAATGAGTTTATGGCGCGGCACGCGCGTGTTATGTGCGTGGATATGAAATGCAAAGTAATTCAAACACATCAATCATAACGATCTTTTACCACGCTCATACATACTTTATTTGACGAATTAAAACATGTAACGTTTGCCACCATTCTGCACTATTTTAACAGCAAAAACACGTCTATGTTTCGAAATGGCATTTTCAGACTGTCTGAAAATATTATTTTGAAAGAAACATGTATTTTGGCTGTTAAAACAAAGCAGAATGGCGAGAGACATTACATAGTTTAATTCTACGAGGTAGAACAAAACAAACAGCGCTCAAATTTTGGCAATATCATTGAGCGGCGTTAATAGAATTTCTGAAGAACGATGTGTTCGCACCACTTTGAATTTAATGTCTACGCACGTCGCACGCAATACGTTTGTGCCAAAATCATCTTGACAAGAAACAAACAGTGAACAGCGGTTATAAACTCATTATATATGTCTACGTCAGATTCTAGTGGCGACGGTGAACAACCGATTTTTAGCTCTTTGACGGTACACAAACCACTTCCACGGTACTTTTAGCACGCAGCAACGCTACGATTGTGCGCATTAAACGTGTGTGTTATAGAAAAACAATATAACTTGATTCCCAACTTGTAAACGACTACTAATGGCAACAAACGAAAAATATACGACGGTAAACATATGTATGGCTTTACATAAAAGAAATATGACCTCTAACTCTTAATTATTCAAGAACTGTTTTTCGATGTTTACCGTGGGGATTCTTAACATGCGCGTTTATTATGGCTGCGTTTCTACTTTATCTAACCACTTGTAGTAGGAGAACATTCTGAAAAGCACGAACGTTGTGTAGTTCTTTCGTTCATGCGCTAATCGTTAGACAAAGAGGTAAAATTGGCGTGTTGACCGTGCTTACCGTGTTTACCGTCGCCTGTAGAAGTCGGTGACGTAGGCATATATAATGAGTTTATGGCGCGGCACGCGCGTGTTATGTGCGTGGATATGAAATGCAAAGTAATGCAAACACATCAATCATAACGATCTTTTACCACGCTCATACATACTTTATTTGACGAATTAAAACATGTAACGTTTGCCACCATTCTGCACTATTTTAACAGCAAAAACACGTCTATGTTTCGAAATGGCATTTTCAGACTGTCTTAAAATATTATTTTGAAAGAAACATGTATTTTGGCTGTTAAAACAAAGCAGAATGGCGAGAGACATTACATAGTTTAATTCTACGAGGTAGAACAAAACAAACAGCGCTCAAATTTTGGCAATATCATTGAGCGGCGTTAATAGAATTCCTGAAGAACGATGTGTTCGCACCACTTTGAATTTAATGTCTACGCACGTCGCACGCAATACGTTTGTGCCAAAATTATCTTGACAAGAAACAAACAGTGAACAGCGGTTATAAACTCATTATATATGCCTACGTCAGATTCTAGTGGCGACGGTGAACAACCGATTTTTAGCTCTTTGACGGTAAACGAACCACTTCCACGGTACTTTTAGCACGCAGCAACGCTACGATTGTGCGCATTAAACGTGTGTGTTATAGAAAAACAATATAACTTGATTCCCAACTTGTAAACGACTACTAATGGCAACAAACGAAAAATATACGACGGTAAACATATGTATGGCTTTACATAAAAGAAATATGACCTCTAACTCTTAATTATTCAAGAACTGTTTTTCGATGTTTACCGTGGGGATTCTTAACATGCGCGTTTATTATGGCTGCGTTTCTACTTTATCTAACCACTTGTAGTAGGAGAACATTCTGAAAAGCACGAACGTTGTGTAGTTCTTTCGTTCATGCGCTAATCGTTAGACAAAGAGGTAAAATTGGCGTGTTGACCGTGCTTACCGTGTTTACCGTCGCCTGTAGAAGTCGGTGACGTAGGCATATATAATGAGTTTATGGCGCGGCACGCGCGTGTTATGTGCGTGGATATGAAATGCAAAGTAATGCAAACACATCAATCATAACGATCTTTTACCACGCTCATACATACTTTATTTGACGAATTAAAACATGTAACGTTTGCCACCATTCTGCACTATTTTAACAGCAAAAACACGTCTATGTTTCGAAATGGCATTTTCAGACTGTCTGAAAATATTATTTTGAAAGAAACATGTATTTTGGCTGTTAAAACAAAGCAGAATGGCGAGAGACATTACATAGTTTAATTCTACGAGGTAGAACAAAACAAACAGCGCTCAAATTTTGGCAATATCATTGAGCGGCGTTAATAGAATTTCTGAAGAACGATGTGTTCGCAGCACTTTGAATTTAATGTCTACGCACGTCGCACGCAATACGTTTGTGCCAAAATCATCTTGACAAGAAACAAACAGTGAACAGCGGTTATAAACTCATTATATATGTCTACGTCAGATTCTAGTGGCGACGGTGAACAACCGATTTTTAGCTCTTTGACGGTACACAAACCACTTCCACGGTACTTTTAGCACGCAGCAACGCTACGATTGTGCGCATTAAACGTGTGTGTTATAGAAAAACAATATAACTTGATTCCCAACTTGTAAACGACTACTAATGGCAACAAACGAAAAATATACGACGGTAAACATATGTATGGCTTTACATAAAAGAAATATGACCTCTTACTCTTAATTATTCAAGAACTGTTTTTCGATGTTTACCGTGGGGATTCTTAACATGCGCGTTTATTATGGCTGCGTTTCTACTTTATCTAACCACTTGTAGTAGGAGAACATTCTGAAAAGCACGAACGTTGTGTAGTTCTTTCGTTCATGCGCTAATCGTTAGACAAAGAGGTAAAATTGGCTTGTTGACCGTGCTTACCGTGTTTACCGTCGCCTGTAGAAGTCGGTGACGTAGGCATATATAATGAGTTTATGGCGCGGCACGCGCGTGTTATGTGCGTGGATATGAAATGCAAAGTAATGCAAACACATCAATCATAACGATCTTTTACCACGCTCATACATACTTTATTTGACGAATTAAAACATGTAACGTTTGCCACCATTCTGCACTATTTTAACAGCAAAAACACGTCTATGTTTCGAAATGGCATTTTCAGACTGTCTTAAAATATTATTTTGAAAGAAACATGTATTTTGGCTGTTAAAACAAAGCAGAATGGCGAGAGACATTACATAGTTTAATTCTACGAGGTAGAACAAAACAAACAGCGCTCAAATTTTGGCAATATCATTGAGCGGCGTTAATAGAATTCCTGAAGAACGATGTGTTCGCACCACTTTGAATTTAATGTCTACGCACGTCGCACGCAATACGTTTGTGCCAAAATTATCTTGACAAGAAACAAACAGTGAACAGCGGTTATAAACTCATTATATATGCCTACGTCAGATTCTAGTGGCGACGGTGAACAACCGATTTTTAGCTCTTTGACGGTAAACGAACCACTTCCACGGTACTTTTAGCACGCAGCAACGCTACGATTGTGCGCATTAAACGTGTGTGTTATAGAAAAACAATATAACTTGATTCCCAACTTGTAAACGACTACTAATGGCAACAAACGAAAAATATACGACGGTAAACATATGTATGGCTTTACATAAAAGAAATATGACCTCTAACTCTTAATTATTCAAGAACTGTTTTTCGATGTTTACCGTGGGGATTCTTAACATGCGCGTTTATTATGGCTGCGTTTCTACTTTATCTAACCACTTGTAGTAGGAGAACATTCTGAAAAGCACGAACGTTGTGTAGTTCTTTCGTTCATGCGCTAATCGTTAGACAAAGAGGTAAAATTGGCGTGTTGACCGTGCTTACCGTGTTTACCGTCGCCTGTAGAAGTCGGTGACGTAGGCATATATAATGAGTTTATGGCGCGGCACGCGCGTGTTATGTGCGTGGATATGAAATGCAAAGTAATGCAAACACATCAATCATAACGATCTTTTACCACGCTCATACATACTTTATTTGACGAATTAAAACATGTAACGTTTGCCACCATTCTGCACTATTTTAACAGCAAAAACACGTCTATGTTTCGAAATGGCATTTTCAGACTGTCTGAAAATATTATTTTGAAAGAAACATGTATTTTGGCTGTTAAAACAAAGCAGAATGGCGAGAGACATTACATAGTTTAATTCTACGAGGTAGAACAAAACAAACAGCGCTCAAATTTTGGCAATATCATTGAGCGGCGTTAATAGAATTTCTGAAGAACGATGTGTTCGCAGCACTTTGAATTTAATGTCTACGCACGTCGCACGCAATACGTTTGTGCCAAAATCATCTTGACAAGAAACAAACAGTGAACAGCGGTTATAAACTCATTATATATGCCTACGTCAGATTCTAGTGGCGACGGTGAACAACCGATTTTTAGCTCTTTGACGGTAAACGAACCACTTCCACGGTACTTTTAGCACGCAGCAACGCTACGATTGTGCGCATTAAACGTGTGTGTTATAGAAAAACAATATAACTTGATTCCCAACTTGTAAACGACTACTAATGGCAACAAACGAAAAATATACGACGGTAAACATATGTATGGCTTTACATAAAAGAAATATGACCTCTAACTCTTAATTATTCAAGAACTGTTTTTCGATGTTTACCGTGGGGATTCTTAACATGCGCGTTTATTATGGCTGCGTTTCTACTTTATCTAACCACTTGTAGTAGGAGAACATTCTGAAAAGCACGAACGTTGTGTAGTTCTTTCGTTCATGCGCTAATCGTTAGACAAAGAGGTAAAATTGGCGTGTTGACCGTGCTTACCGTGTTTACCGTCGCCTGTAGAAGTCGGTGACGTAGGCATATATAATGAGTTTATGGCGCGGCACGCGCGTGTTATGTGCGTGGATATGAAATGCAAAGTAATGCAAACACATCAATCATAACGATCTTTTACCACGCTCATACATACTTTATTTGACGAATTAAAACATGTAACGTTTGCCACCATTCTGCACTATTTTAACAGCAAAAACACGTCTATGTTTCGAAATGGCATTTTCAGACTGTCTGAAAATATTATTTTGAAAGAAACATGTATTTTGGCTGTTAAAACAAAGCAGAACGGCGAGAGACATTACATAGTTTAATTCTACGAGGTAGAACAAAAGAAACAGCGCTCAAATTTTGGCAATATTATTGAGCGGCGTTAATAGAATTTCTGAAGAACGATGTGTTCGCAGCACTTTGAATTTAATGTCTACGCACGTCGCACGCAATACGTTTGTGCCAAAATCATCTTGACAAGAAACAAACAGTGAACAGCGGTTATAAACTCATTATATATGCCTACGTCAGATTCTAGTGGCGACGGTGAACAACCGATTTTTAGCTCTTTGACGGTAAACAAACCACTTCCACGGTACTTTTAGCACGCAGCAACGCTACGATTGTGCGCATTAAACGTGTGTGTTATAGAAAAACAATATAACTTGATTCCCAACTTGTAAACGACTACTAATGGCAACAAACGAAAAATATACGACGGTAAACATATGTATGGCTTTACATAAAAGAAATATGACCTCTAACTCTTAATTATTCAAGAACTGTTTTTCGATGTTTACCGTGGGGATTCTTAACATGCGCGTTTATTATGGCTGCGTTTCTACTTTATCTAACCACTTGTAGTAGGAGAACATTCTGAAAAGCACGAACGTTGTGTAGTTCTTACGTTCATGCGCTAATCGTTAGACAAAGAGGTAAAATTGGCGTGTTTACCGTCGCCTGTAGAAGTCGGTGACGTAGGCATATATAATGAGTTTATGGCGCGGCACGCGCGTGTTATGTGCGTGGATATGAAATGCAAAGTAATGCAAACACATCAATCATAACGATCTTTTACCACGCTCATACATACTTTATTTGACGAATTAAAACATGTAACGTTTGCCACCATTCTGCACTATTTTAACAGCAAAAACACGTCTATGTTTCGAAATGGCATTTTCAGACTGTCTGAAAATATTATTTTGAAAGAAACATGTATTTTGGCTGTTAAAACAAAGCAGAATGGCGAGAGACATTACATAGTTTAATTCTACGAGGTAGAACAAAACAAACAGCGCTCAAATTTTGGCAATATCATTGAGCGGCGTTAATAGAATTCCTGAAGAACGATGTGTTCGCACCACTTTGAATTTAATGTCTACGCACGTCGCACGCAATACGTTTGTGCCAAAATCATGTTGACAAGAAACAAACAGTGAACAGCGGTTATAAAATCATTATATATGCCTACGTCAGATTCTAGTGGCGACGGTGAACAACCGATTTTTAGCTCTTTGACGGTAAACGAACCACTTCCACGGTACTTTTAGCACGCAGCAACGCTACGATTGTGCGCATTAAACGTGTGTGTTATAGAAAAACAATATAACTTGATTCCCAACTTGTAAACGACTACTAATGGCAACAAACGAAAAATATACGACGGTAAACATATGTATGGCTTTACATAAAAGAAATATGACCTCTAACTCTTAATTATTCAAGAACTGTTTTTCGATGTTTACCGTGGGGATTCTTAACATGCGCGTTTATTATGGCTGCGTTTCTACTTTATCTAACCACTTGTAGTAGGAGAACATTCTGAAAAGCACCAACGTTGTGTAGTTCTTTCGTTCATGCGCTAATCCTTAGACAAAGAGGTAAAATTGGCGTGTTGACCGTGCTTACCGTGTTTACCGTCGCCTGTAGAAGTCGGTGACGTAGGCATATATAATGAGTTTATGGCGCGGCACGCGCGTGTTATGTGCGTGGATATGAAATGCAAAGTAATGCAAACACATCAATCATAACGATCTTTTACCACGCTCATACATACTTTATTTGACGAATTAAAACATGTAACGTTTGCCACCATTCTGCACTATTTCAACAGCAAAAACACGTCTATGTTTCGAAATGGCATTTTCAGACTGTCTGAAAATATTATTTTGAAAGAAACATGTATTTTGGCTGTTAAAACAAAGCAGAATGGCGAGAGACATTACATAGTTTAATTCTACGAGGTAGAACAAAACAAACAGCGCTCAAATTTTGGCAATATCATTGAGCGGCGTTAATAGAATTTCTGAAGAACGATGTGTTCGCACCACTTTGAATTTAATGTCTACGCACGTCGCACGCAAATACGTTTGTGCCAAAATCATCTTGACAAGAAACAAACAGTGAACAGCGGTTATAAACTCATTATATATGCCTACGTCAGATTCTAGTGGCGACGGTGAACAACCGATTTTTAGCTCTTTGACGGTAAACGAACCACTTCCACGGTACTTTTAGCACGCAGCAACGCTACGATTGTGCGCATTAAACGTGTGTGTTATAGAAAAACAATATAACTTGATTCCCAACTTGTAAACGACTACTAATGGCAACAAACGAAAAATATACGACGGTAAACATATGTATGGCTTTACATAAAAGAAATATGACCTCTAACTCTTAATTATTCAAGAACTGTTTTTCGATGTTTACCGTGGGGATTCTTAACATGCGCGTTTATTATGGCTGCGTTTCTACTTTATCTAACCACTTGTAGTAGGAGAACATTCTGAAAAGCACCAACGTTGTGTAGTTCTTTCGTTCATGCGCTAATCCTTAGACAAAGAGGTAAAATTGGCGTGTTGACCGTGCTTACCGTGTTTACCGTCGCCTGTAGAAGTCGGTGACGTAGGCATATATAATGAGTTTATGGCGCGGCACGCGCGTGTTATGTGCGTGGATATGAAATGCAAAGTAATGCAAACACATCAATCATAACGATCTTTTACCACGCTCATACATACTTTATTTGACGAATTAAAACATGTAACGTTTGCCACCATTCTGCACTATTTTAACAGCAAAAACACGTCTATGTTTCGAAATGGCATTTTCAGACTGTCTGAAAATATTATTTTGAAAGAAACATGTATTTTGGCTGTTAAAACAAAGCAGAATGGCGAGAGACATTACATAGTTTAATTCTACGAGGTAGAACAAAACAAACAGCGCTCAAATTTTGGCAATATCATTGAGCGGCGTTAATAGAATTCCTGAAGAACGATGTGTTCGCACCACTTTGAATTTAATGTCTACGCACGTCGCACGCAATACGTTTGTGCCAAAATCATCTTGACAAGAAACAAACAGTGAACAGCGGTTATAAACTCATTATATATGCCTACGTCAGATTCTAGTGGCGACGGTGAACAACCGATTTTTAGCTCTTTGACGGTAAACGAACCACTTCCACGGTACTTTTAGCACGCAGCAACGCTACGATTGTGCGCATTAAACGTGTGTGTTATAGAAAAACAATATAACTTGATTCCCAACTTGTAAACGACTACTAATGGCAACAAACGAAAAATATACGACGGTAAACATATGTATGGCTTTACATAAAAGAAATATGACCTCTAACTCTTAATTATTCAAGAACTGTTTTTCGATGTTTACCGTGGGGATTCTTAACATGCGCGTTTATTATGGCTGCGTTTCTACTTTATCTAACCACTTGTAGTAGGAGAACATTCTGAAAAGCACGAACGTTGTGTAGTTCTTTCGTTCATGCGCTAATCGTTAGACAAAGAGGTAAAATTGGCGTGTTGACCGTGCTTACCGTGTTTACCGTCGCCTGTAGAAGTCGGTGACGTAGGCATATATAATGAGTTTATGGCGCGGCACGCGCGTGTTATGTGCGTGGATATGAAATGCAAAGTAATGCAAACACATCAATCATAACGATCTTTTACCACGCTCATACATACTTTATTTGACGAATTAAAACATGTAACGTTTGCCACCATTCTGCACTATTTTAACAGCAAAAACACGTCTATGTTTCGAAATGGCATTTTCAGACTGTCTGAAAATATTATTTTGAAAGAAACATGTATTTTGGCTGTTAAAACAAAGCAGAATGGCGAGAGACATTACATAGTTTAATTCTACGAGGTAGAACAAAACAAACAGCGCTCAAATTTTGGCAATATCATTGAGCGGCGTTAATAGAATTCCTGAAGAACGATGTGTTCGCACCACTTTGAATTTAATGTCTACGCACGTCGCACGCAATACGTTTGTGCCAAAATCATCTTGACAAGAAACAAACAGTGAACAGCGGTTATAAACTCATTATATATGCCTACGTCAGATTCTAGTGGCGACGGTGAACAACCGATTTTTAGCTCTTTGACGGTAAACGAACCACTTCCACGGTACTTTTAGCACGCAGCAACGCTACGATTGTGCGCATTAAACGTGTGTGTTATAGAAAAACAATATAACTTGATTCCCAACTTGTAAACGACTACTAATGGCAACAAACGAAAAATATACGACGGTAAACATATGTATGGCTTTACATAAAAGAAATATGACCTCTAACTCTTAATTATTCAAGAACTGTTTTTCGATGTTTACCGTGGGGATTCTTAACATGCGCGTTTATTATGGCTGCGTTTCTACTTTATCTAACCACTTGTAGTAGGAGAACATTCTGAAAAGCACGAACGTTGTGTAGTTCTTTCGTTCATGCGCTAATCGTTAGACAAAGAGGTAAAATTGGCGTGTTGACCGTGCTTACCGTGTTTACCGTCGCCTGTAGAAGTCGGTGACGTAGGCATATATAATGAGTTTATGGCGCGGCACGCGCGTGTTATGTGCGTGGATATGAAATGCAAAGTAATGCAAACACATCAATCATAACGATCTTTTACCACGCTCATACATACTTTATTTGACGAATTAAAACATGTAAAGTTTGCCACCATTCTGCACTATTTTAACAGCAAAAACACGTCTATGTTTCGAAATGGCATTTTCAGACTGTCTGAAAATATTATTTTGAAAGAAACATGTATTTTGGCTGTTAAAACAAAGCAGAATGGCGAGAGACATTACATAGTTTAATTCTACGAGGTAGAACAAAACAAACAGCGCTCAAATTTTGGCAATATCATTGAGCGGCGTTAATAGAATTCCTGAAGAACGATGTGTTCGCACCACTTTGAATTTAATGTCTACGCACGTCGCACGCGATACGTTTGTGCCAAAATCATCTTGACAAGAAACAAACAGTGAACAGCGGTTATAAACTCATTATATATGCCTACGTCAGATTCTAGTGGCGACGGTGAACAACCGATTTTTAGCTCTTTGACGGTAAACAAACCACTTCCACGGTACTTTTAGTACGCAGCAACGCTACGTTTGTGCGCATTAAACGTGTGTGTTATAGAAAAACAATATAACTTGATTCCCAACTTGTAAACGACTACTAATGGCAACAAACGAAAAATATACGACGGTAAACATATGTATGGCTTTACATAAAAGAAATATGACCTCTAACTCTTAATTATTCAAGAACTGTTTTTCGATGTTTACCGTGGGGATTCTTAACATGCGCGTTTATTATGGCTGCGTTTCTACTTTATCTAACCACTTGTAGTAGGAAAACATTCTGAAAAGCACGAACGTTGTGTAGTTCTTTCGTTCATGCGCTAATCGTTAGACAAAGAGGTAAAATTGGCGTGTTGACCGTGCTTACCGTCGCCTGTAGAAGTCGGTGACGTAGGCATATATAATGAGTTTATGGCGCGGCACGCGCGTGTTATGTGCGTGGATATGAAATGCAAAGTAATGCAAACACATCAATCATAACGATCTTTTACCACGCTCATACATACTTTATTTGACGAATTAAAACATGTAACGTTTGCCACCATTCTGCACTATTTTAACAGCAAAAACACGTCTATGTTTCCAAATGGCATTTTCAGACTGTCTGAAAATATTATTTTGAAAGAAACATGTATTTTGGCTGTTAAAACAAAGCAGAATGGGGAGAGACATTACATAGTTTAATTCTACGAGGTAGAACAAAACAAACAGCGCCCAAATTTTGGAAATATCATTGAGCGGCGTTAATAGAATTCCTGAAGAACGATGTGTTCGCACCACTTTGAATTTAATGTCTACGCACGTCGCACGCAATACGTTTGTGCCAAAATCATCTTGACAAGAAACAAACAGTGAACAGCGGTTATAAACTCATTATATATGCCTACGTCAGATTCTAGTGGCGACGGTGAACAACCGATTTTTAGCTCTTTGACGGTAAACAAACCACTTCCACGGTACTTTTAGCACGCAGCAACGCTACGATTGTGCGCATTAAACGTGTGTGTTATAGAAAAACAATATAACTTGATTCCCAACTTGTAAACGACTACTAATGGCAACAAACGAAAAATATACGACGGTAAACATATGTATGGCTTTACATAAAAGAAATATGACCTCTAACTCTTAATTATTCAAGAACTGTTTTTCGATGTTTACCGTGGGGATTCTTAACATGCGCGTTTATTATGGCTGCGTTTCTACTTTATCTAACCACTTGTAGTAGGAGAACATTCTGAAAAGCACGAACGTTGTGTAGTTCTTTCGTTCATGCGCTAATCGTTAGACAAAGAGGTAAAATTGGCGTGTTGACCGTGCTTACCGTGTTTACCGTCGCCTGTAGAAGTCGGTGACGTAGGCATATATAATGAGTTTATGGCGCGGCACGCGCGTGTTATGTGCGTGGATATGAAATGCAAAGTAATGCAAACACATCAATCATAACGATCTTTTACCACGCTCATACATACTTTATTTGACGAATTAAAACATGTAACGTTTGCCACCATTCTGCACTATTTTAACAGCAAAAACACGTCTATGTTTCGAAATGGCATTTTCAGACTGTCTGAAAATATTATTTTGAAAGAAACATGTATTCTGGCTGTTAAAACAAAGCAGAATGGCGAGAGACATTACATAGTTTAATTCTACGAGGTAGAACAAAACAAACAGCGCTCAAATTTTGGCAATATCATTGAGCGGCGTTAATAGAATTTCTGAAGAACGATGTCTTCGCACCACTTTGAATTTAATGTCTACGCACGTCGCACGCAATACGTTTGTGCCAAAATCATCTTGACAAGAAACAAACAGTGAACAGCGGTTATAAACTCATTATATATGCCTACGTCAGATTCTAGTGGCGACGGTGAACAACCGATTTTTAGCTCTTTGACGGTAAACAAACCACTTCCACGGTACTTTTAGCACGCAGCAACGCTACGATTGTGCGCATTAAACGTGTGTGTTATAGAAAAACAATATAACTTGATTCCCAACTTGTAAACGACTACTAATGGCAACAAACGAAAAATATACGACGGTAAACATATGTATGGCTTTACATAAAAGAAATATGACCTCTAACTCTTAATTATTCAAGAACTGTTTTTCGATGTTTACCGTGGGGATTCTTAACATGCGCATTTATTATGGCTGCGTTTCTACTTTATCTAACCACTTGTAGTAGGAGAACATTCTGAAAAGCACGAACGTTGTGTAGTTCTTTCGTTCATGCGCTAATCGTTAGACAAAGAGGTAAAATTGGCGTGTTGACCGTGCTTACCGTGTTTACCGTCGCCTGTAGAAGTCGGTGACGTAGGCATATATAATGAGTTTATGGCGCGGCACGCGCGTGTTATGTCCGTGGATATGAAATGCAAAGTAATGCAAACACATCAATCATAACGATCTTTTACCACGCTCATACATACTTTATTTGACGAATTAAAACATGTAACGTTTGCCACCATTCTGCACTATTTTAACAGCAAAAACACGTCTATGTTTCGAAATGGCATTTTCAGACTGTCTGAAAATATTATTTTGAAAGAAACATGTATTTTGGCTGTTAAAACAAAGCAGAATGGCGAGAGACATTACATAGTTTAATTCTACGAGGTAGAACAAAACAAACAGCGCTCAAATTTTGGCAATATCATTGAGCGGCGTTAATAGAATTCCTGAAGAACGATGTGTTCGCACCACTTTGAATTTAATGTCTACGCACGTCGCACGCAATACGTTTGTGCCAAAATCATCTTGACAAGAAACAAACAGTGAACAGCGGTTATAAACTCATTATATATGCCTACGTCAGATTCTAGTGGCGACGGTGAACAACCGATTTTTAGCTCTTTGACGGTAAACAAACCACTTCCACGGTACTTTTAGCACGCAGCAACGCTACGATTGTGCGCATTAAACGTGTGTGTTATAGAAAAACAATATAACTTGATTCCCAACTTGTAAACGACTACTAATGGCAACAAACGAAAAATATACGACGGTAAACATATGCATGGCTTTACATAAAAGAAATATGACCTCTAACTCTTAATTATTCAAGAACTGTTTTTCGATGTTTACCGTGGGGATTCTTAACATGCGCGTTTATTATGGCTGCGTTTCTACTTTATCTAACCACTTGTAGTAGGAGAACATTCTGAAAAGCACGAACGTTGTGTAGTTCTTTCGTTCATGCGCTAATCGTTAGACAAAGAGGTAAAATTGGCGTGTTGACCGTGCTTACCGTGTTTACCGTCGCCTGTAGAAGTCGGTGACGTAGGCATATATAATGAGTTTATGGCGCGGCACGCGCGTGTTATGTGCGTGGATATGAAATGCAAAGTAATGCAAATACATCAATCATAACGATCTTTTACCACGCTCATACATACTTTATTTGACGAATTAAAACATGTAAAGTTTGCCACCATTCTGCACTATTTTAACCGCAAAAACACGTCTATGTTTCGAAATGGCATTTTCAGACTGTCTGAAAATATTATTTTGAAAGAAACATGTATTTTGGCTGTTAAAACAAAGCAGAATGGCGAGAGACATTACATAGTTTAATTCTACGAGGTAGAACAAAACAAACAGCGCTCAAATTTTGGCAATATCATTGAGCGGCGTTAATAGAATTCCTGAAGAACGATGTGTTCGCACCACTTTGAATTTAATGTCTACGCACGTCGCACGCGATACGTTTGTGCCAAAATCATCTTGACAAGAAACAAACAGTGAACAGCGGTTATAAACTCATTATATATGCCTACGTCAGATTCTAGTGGCGACGGTGAACAACCGATTTTTAGCTCTTTGACGGTAAACAAACCACTTCCACGGTACTTTTAGCACGCAGCAACGCTACGATTGTGCGCATTAAACGTGTGTGTTATAGAAAAACAATATAACTTGATTCCCAACTTGTAAACGACTACTAATGGCAACAAACGAAAAATATACGACGGTAAACATATGTATGGCTTTACATAAAAGAAATATGACCTCTAACTCTTAATTATTCAAGAACTGTTTTTCGATGTTTACCGTGGGGATTCTTAACATGCGCGTTTATTATGGCTGCGTTTCTACTTTATCTAACCACTTGTAGTAGGAAAACATTCTGAAAAGCACGAACGTTGTGTAGTTCTTTCGCTCATGCGCTAATCGTTAGACAAAGAGGTAAAATTGGCGTGTTGACCGTGCTTACCGTCGCCTGTAGAAGTCGGTGACGTAGGCATATATAATGAGTTTATGGCGCGGCACGCGCGTGTTATGTGCGTGGATATGAAATGCAAAGTAATGCAAACACATCAATCATAACGATCTTTTACCACGCTCATACATACTTTATTTGACGAATTAAAACATGTAACGTTTGCCACCATTCTGCACTATTTTAACAGCAAAAACACGTCTATGTTTCGAAATGGCATTTTCAGACTGTCTGAAAATATTATTTTGAAAGAAACATGTATTTTGGCTGTTAAAACAAAGCAGAATGGCGAGAGACATTACATAGTTTAATTCTACGAGGTAGAACAAAACAAACAGCGCTCAAATTTTGGCAATATCATTGAGCGGCGTTAATAGAATTCCTGAAGAACGATGTGTTCGCACCACTTTGAATTTAATGTCTACGCACGTCGCACGCAATACGTTTGTGCCAAAATCTTCTTGACAAGAAACAAACAGTGAACAGCGGTTATAAACTCATTATATATGCCTACGTCAGATTCTAGTGGCGACGGTGAACAACCGATTTTTAGCTCTTTGACGGTAAACAAACCACTTCCACGGTACTTTTAGCACGCAGCAACGCTACGATTGTGCGCATTAAACGTGTGTGTTATAGAAAAACAATATAACTTGATTCCCAACTTGTAAACGACTACTAATGGCAACAAACGAAAAATATACGACGGTAAACATATGTATGGCTTTACATAAAAGAAATATGACCTCTAACTCTTAATTATTCAAGAACTGTTTTTCGATGTTTACCGTGGGGATTCTTAACATGCGCGTTTATTATGGCTGCGTTTCTACTTTATCTAACCACTTGTAGTAGGAGAACATTCTGAAAAGCACGAACGTTGTGTCGTTCTTTCGTTCATGCGCTAATCGTTAGACAAAGAGGTAAAATTGGCGTGTTGACCGTGCTTACCGTGTTTACCGTCGCCTGTAGAAGTCGGTGACGTAGGCATATATAATGAGTTTATGGCGCGGCACGCGCGTGTTATGTGCGTGGATATGAAATGCAAAGTAATGCAAACACATCAATCATAACGATCTTTTACCACGCTCATACATACTTTATTTGACGAATTAAAACATGTAACGTTTGCCACCATTCTGCACTATTTTAACAGCAAAAACACGTCTATGTTTCGAAATGGCATTTTCAGACTGTCTGAAAATATTATTTTGAAAGAAACATGTATTTTGGCTGTTAAAACAAAGCAGAATGGCGAGAGACATTACATAGTTTAATTCTACGAGGTAGAACAAAACAAACAGCGCCCAAATTTTGGAAATATCATTGAGCGGCGTTAATAGAATTCCTGAAGAACGATGTGTTCGCACCACTTTGAATTTAATGTCTACGCACGTCGCACGCAATACGTTTGTGCCAAAATCATCTTGACAAGAAACAAACAGTGAACAGCGGTTATAAACTCATTATATATGCCTACGTCAGATTCTAGTGGCGACGGTGAACAACCGATTTTTAGCTCTTTGACGGTAAACAAACCACTTCCACGGTACTTTTAGCACGCAGCAACGCTACGATTGTGCGCATTAAACGTGTGTGTTATAGAAAAACAATATAACTTGATTCCCAACTTCTAAACGACTACTAATGGCAACAAACGAAAAATATACGACGGTAAACATATGTATGGCTTTACATAAAAGAAATATGACCTCTAACTCTTAATTATTCAAGAACTGTTTTTCGATGTTTACCGTGGGGATTCTTAACATGCGCGTTTATTATGGCTGCGTTTCTACTTTATCTAACCACTTGTAGTAGGAGAACATTCTGAAAAGCACGAACGTTGTGTAGTTCTTTCGTTCATGCGCTAATCGTTAGACAAAGAGGTAAAATTGGCGTGTTGACCGTGCTTACCGTGTTTACCGTCGCCTGTAGAAGTCGGTGACGTAGGCATATATAATGAGTTTATGGCGCGGCACGCGCGTGTTATGTCCGTGGATATGAAATGCAAAGTAATGCAAACACATCAATCATAACGATCTTTTACCACGCTCATACATACTTTATTTGACGAATTAAAACATGTAACGTTTGCCACCATTCTGCACTATTTTAACAGCAAAAACACGTCTATGTTTCGAAATGGCATTTTCAGACTGTCTGAAAATATTATTTTGAAAGAAACATGTATTTTGGCTGTTAAAACAAAGCAGAATGGCGAGAGACATTACATAGTTTAATTCTACGAGGTAGAACAAAACAAACAGCGCTCAAATTTTGGCAATATCATTGAGCGGCGTTAATAGAATTCCTGAAGAACGATGTGTTCGCACCACTTTGAATTTAATGTCTACGCACGTCGCACGCAATACGTTTGTGCCAAAATCATCTTGACAAGAAACAAACAGTGAACAGCGGTTATAAACTCATTATATATGCCTACGTCAGATTCTAGTGGCGACGGTGAACAACCGATTTTTAGCTCTTTGACGGTAAACAAACCACTTCCACGGTACTTTTAGCACGCAGCAACGCTACGATTGTGCGCATTAAACGTGTGTGTTATAGAAAAACAATATAACTTGATTCCCAACTTGTAAACGACTACTAATGGCAACAAACGAAAAATATACGACGGTAAACATATGCATGGCTTTACATAAAAGAAATATGACCTCTAACTCTTAATTATTCAAGAACTGTTTTTCGATGTTTACCGTGGGGATTCTTAACATGCGCGTTTATTATGGCTGCGTTTCTACTTTATCTAACCACTTGTAGTAGGAGAACATTCTGAAAAGCACGAACGTTGTGTAGTTCTTTCGTTCATGCGCTAATCGTTAGACAAAGAGGTAAAATTGGCGTGTTGACCGTGCTTACCGTGTTTACCGTCGCCTGTAGAAGTCGGTGACGTAGGCATATATAATGAGTTTATGGCGCGGCACGCGCGTGTTATGTGCGTGGATATGAAATGCAAAGTAATGCAAATACATCAATCATAACGATCTTTTACCACGCTCATACATACTTTATTTGACGAATTAAAACATGTAAAGTTTGCCACCATTCTGCACTATTTTAACCGCAAAAACACGTCTATGTTTCGAAATGGCATTTTCAGACTGTCTGAAAATATTATTTTGAAAGAAACATGTATTTTGGCTGTTAAAACAAAGCAGAATGGCGAGAGACATTACATAGTTTAATTCTACGAGGTAGAACAAAACAAACAGCGCTCAAATTTTGGCAATATCATTGAGCGGCGTTAATAGAATTCCTGAAGAACGATGTGTTCGCACCACTTTGAATTTAATGTCTACGCACGTCGCACGCGATACGTTTGTGCCAAAATCATCTTGACAAGAAACAAACAGTGAACAGCGGTTATAAACTCATTATATATGCCTACGTCAGATTCTAGTGGCGACGGTGAACAACCGATTTTTAGCTCTTTGACGGTAAACAAACCACTTCCACGGTACTTTTAGCACGCAGCAACGCTACGATTGTGCGCATTAAACGTGTGTGTTATAGAAAAACAATATAACTTGATTCCCAACTTGTAAACGACTACTAATGGCAACAAACGAAAAATATACGACGGTAAACATATGTATGGCTTTACATAAAAGAAATATGACCTCTAACTCTTAATTATTCAAGAACTGTTTTTCGATGTTTACCGTGGGGATTCTTAACATGCGCGTTTATTATGGCTGCGTTTCTACTTTATCTAACCACTTGTAGTAGGAAAACATTCTGAAAAGCACGAACGTTGTGTAGTTCTTTCGCTCATGCGCTAATCGTTAGACAAAGAGGTAAAATTGGCGTGTTGACCGTGCTTACCGTCGCCTGTAGAAGTCGGTGACGTAGGCATATATAATGAGTTTATGGCGCGGCACGCGCGTGTTATGTGCGTGGATATGAAATGCAAAGTAATGCAAACACATCAATCATAACGATCTTTTACCACGCTCATACATACTTTATTTGACGAATTAAAACATGTAACGTTTGCCACCATTCTGCACTATTTTAACAGCAAAAACACGTCTATGTTTCGAAATGGCATTTTCAGACTGTCTGAAAATATTATTTTGAAAGAAACATGTATTTTGGCTGTTAAAACAAAGCAGAATGGCGAGAGACATTACATAGTTTAATTCTACGAGGTAGAACAAAACAAACAGCGCTCAAATTTTGGCAATATCATTGAGCGGCGTTAATAGAATTCCTGAAGAACGATGTGTTCGCACCACTTTGAATTTAATGTCTACGCACGTCGCACGCAATACGTTTGTGCCAAAATCTTCTTGACAAGAAACAAACAGTGAACAGCGGTTATAAACTCATTATATATGCCTACGTCAGATTCTAGTGGCGACGGTGAACAACCGATTTTTAGCTCTTTGACGGTAAACAAACCACTTCCACGGTACTTTTAGCACGCAGCAACGCTACGATTGTGCGCATTAAACGTGTGTGTTATAGAAAAACAATATAACTTGATTCCCAACTTGTAAACGACTACTAATGGCAACAAACGAAAAATATACGACGGTAAACATATGTATGGCTTTACATAAAAGAAATATGACCTCTAACTCTTAATTATTCAAGAACTGTTTTTCGATGTTTACCGTGGGGATTCTTAACATGCGCGTTTATTATGGCTGCGTTTCTACTTTATCTAACCACTTGTAGTAGGAGAACATTCTGAAAAGCACGAACGTTGTGTCGTTCTTTCGTTCATGCGCTAATCGTTAGACAAAGAGGTAAAATTGGCGTGTTGACCGTGCTTACCGTGTTTACCGTCGCCTGTAGAAGTCGGTGACGTAGGCATATATAATGAGTTTATGGCGCGGCACGCGCGTGTTATGTGCGTGGATATGAAATGCAAAGTAATGCAAACACATCAATCATAACGATCTTTTACCACGCTCATACATACTTTATTTGACGAATTAAAACATGTAACGTTTGCCACCATTCTGCACTATTTTAACAGCAAAAACACGTCTATGTTTCGAAATGGCATTTTCAGACTGTCTGAAAATATTATTTTGAAAGAAACATGTATTTTGGCTGTTAAAACAAAGCAGAATGGCGAGAGACATTACATAGTTTAATTCTACGAGGTAGAACAAAACAAACAGCGCCCAAATTTTGGAAATATCATTGAGCGGCGTTAATAGAATTCCTGAAGAACGATGTGTTCGCACCACTTTGAATTTAATGTCTACGCACGTCGCACGCAATACGTTTGTGCCAAAATCATCTTGACAAGAAACAAACAGTGAACAGCGGTTATAAACTCATTATATATGCCTACGTCAGATTCTAGTGGCGACGGTGAACAACCGATTTTTAGCTCTTTGACGGTAAACAAACCACTTCCACGGTACTTTTAGCACGCAGCAACGCTACGATTGTGCGCATTAAACGTGTGTGTTATAGAAAAACAATATAACTTGATTCCCAACTTCTAAACGACTACTAATGGCAACAAACGAAAAATATACGACGGTAAACATATGTATGGCTTTACATAAAAGAAATATGACCTCTAACTCTTAATTATTCAAGAACTGTTTTTCGATGTTTACCGTGGGGATTCTTAACATGCGCGTTTATTATGGCTGCGTTTCTACTTTATCTAACCACTTGTAGTAGGAGAACATTCTGAAAAGCACGAACGTTGTGTAGTTCTTTCGTTCATGCGCTAATCGTTAGACAAAGAGGTAAAATTGGCGTGTTGACCGTGCTTAACGCGCGTGTTATGTGCGTGGATATGAAATGCAAAGTAGTGCAAACACATCAATCGATCTTTTACCACGCTCAAACATACTTTATTTGACGAATTAAAACATGTAACGTTTGCCACCATTCTGCACTATTTTAACAGCAAAAACACGTCTATGTTTCGAAATGGCATTTTTAGACAATCCTGGTCAAAATCACTCGGACACCTTGCTTAAATCACATCTGATATCAAATTTTCTTCTAAAAATCATTCCCCCCGCTCCTCCCATTCAATGTTGATAAAAAATTGCGCTGAACATACTTTGCATTTCATTTTCTAACCAACATTGAACGGGGGTAGTGGGGGGCGATGTTATTTGAACATAATCTTAGGAATTGATGCGCTTAAGTTCGTTTTACGCGACTGTCCGAGTTAATTTCGGCCAGGATTGTAGGTTAGCAGTTTGTATTTTGGGGGTACAAGACATTGTTTAAATTTGTTTTGTTCATATCTTTTTTTTTCTTGTACAGTAAATTTTTGAGATTGTGTGGTGGTGGTGGTGGTGGTGGTGGTGGTGGTGGTGGTGGTGATGGTGATGGTGATGGTGATGGTGATGGTGATGGTGATGGTGATGGTGATGGTGCTGGTGATGGTGATGGTGATGGTGATGGTGATGGTGATGGTGACGGTGACGGTGATGGTGATGGTGATGGTGATGGTGATGGTGATGGTAATGGTGATGGTGATGGTGACGATGATCGTGACGACCGTGACGACGACCGTGACGACGATCGTGGCGACGACGACGACGACGACGACCACGACCACGACCACGACCACGATGATCACGATGATCACGATGATCACGATGATCACGATGATCACGATGATCACGATGATCACGATGATCACGATGATCACGATGATCACGATGATCACGATGATCACGATGATCACGATGATCACGATGATCACGATGATCACGATGATCACGATGATCACGATGATCACGATGATCACGATGATCACGATGATCACGATGATCACGATGATCACGATGATCACGATGATCACGATGATCACGATGATCACGATGATCACGATGATCACGATGATCACGATGATCACATGATCACGATGATCACGATGATCACGATGATCACGATGATCACGATGATCACGATGATCACGATGATCACGATGATCACGATGATCACGATGATCACGATGATCACGATGATCACGATGATCACGATGATCACGATGATCACGATGATCATGATGATCACGATGATGATGATCACGATGATGATGATGATGATGATGATGATGATGATGATGATGATGATGATGATGATGATGATGATGATGATGATCATGATCATGATGATGATCATGATGATGATCATGATGATGATGATCATGATCATGATGATCATGATGATGATCATGATGATCATGATGATACAGTAATAATCCCTTCAGCCCATAGTAACTATGCACCTGCTTGAGAGTACACAGAAAAGAAGAGTTATTTCAATAACAATCAGACATATTTTATAACCTGCACTTGTCAAAGTTATCCACATCATGGAACAAGTTTGTTTTATTTGCTAGCACTGATTTTACATTTAATATTGTAATGCGTTTGCTAAATTTTTAATAAAGTTTATTAGGCTAGACATTATATATATAACAGAAGTTGTGATTTTTTCAGATGTTGAAAAGAAAAGATACTAGCTTCAGAAAGAAAAACGCGGAAAAACGGGCACGACGTATTGTAACTGTTGACCTCACTGATGATAATGAAGACGATGATTTCAATGAATGCAAAATACACATTCCAAAAGTAATAGAAGGTGTAAATCTCCCCAAAATAGAAAACATTGGTTCACATGATGATGATACAGCATTTTCTTTTGATTCAGAATCAATCAATGACGAGGAAAATAACTATAGTTTTCCTGATTCAGATAGTGACGACAATATGCCAAAACTTAGCTATTATAGAGAAGATAAGAAACTCCCAATCTACAGTTTAACAAGTCCTGACCTGAAGAGTATATTCCGTATTTGTTTGAAGAGAGACATTCCTTCCAAACGAATGACGGGAAAAACCCCAACAAACATTACTAGCACGTCGACTTTGGTTGTTGATCAAAAACTTGCAAGACTAAAGCATCCATATGATGTAGAAGCTGATGAAACACCCGGTGCTTATGAGAAAAAAGAACAAACACGGTTTTACGAGGTGAAAGTTGATGATGGAGGCATGCTGTTGATCAGTTCAGAGGTTTCAGTGGAGAAAGATGAGAAAGGCACTATCAATGGAGGCACCTACAACGCACGTGACGGTCGGAATTGGTTAAAACAGGTTGCGAGCAAGGAGCACTTGTAAGCCGTGATGAGAAAAAGAGCTGTCCACAAGAAAACCTTGAAAACGTTTCAGACAGCATTTACAAGATACATAATCTTTGTTATGCCAATAGCAGAATATAACGAAGTTTATGGAAAGCTGAAAAACCTGCCGCAATACACATTGAACTGTCCAACCATCATCATGCACTACTACTTCAACACCGGAAGTCTGTCCCAATAATTACATCATCACATGGCAATGCCACTGGTCCACACCCTAGATCTTTTGTTTCACGACAGCATTCCCTCAAGCAAGAAGTTAAAGAAATTCTCCGTACAGATGTCCGTGCCCCACGGATAATTCACGACGAAAAAGAGAACGATATTGACTTGCTTGACCCTCCTTTGCAATCGACGACTATTCGAGATAGCAAACAATTATACAATTACCGGCATTCGTATGGAGAAGCAAAAGCAAAAGTCATCGATCAAATTCAGGAAGTTATCCTTAAGCTTCTTGACCAGCCTTCAGCCACTGTTGAATTAGCCGACCCATTCGTGCTGCAAAAGAATCAGCCATTCGTAAGAGAATTTCTGCTCAGGCACGAGAAACAAGCTTGTTTTGTGGCCTATCTACAACAGTCCCTGACAGATATAGAACGTTTCTGTACCACATCAGCAAACCCGAGATTTACTACACCATTGGTCAGTGACACAACATTTAACATTGCCAGTTATCTTGTGACACAAACAACTTACAAACAACTGTCAGTTATTGGAAGAGAAAGTCTAAAAATCCTTGGTTTCCAGGTCCATTTCTCATTCACCGAAACCAATCCACGCAAGAATTTTCATATTTTTGGCAGGCAGTGAAAAGAGGAAATCCGGCACTTTCCAACCTTCTCGTTCTCGGTACAGACGAAGACGAAGCACTGTCTGGTGGGATTCTTCAAGAAACGAAAGGAACCACCATTCATCTATCAAGCAAAGAGCATGTCGAAGCCAATGTGGAAAAGAAGTTGCTTTCTCTAAATTTCCCTTCCTTACAGAGGAAAATTATCATGAGTGATATTTTTGGAGGATCGACGTGCAAAGAGGAAGATTCTCTCTATGGAAGCGAAAGTGTTCTCAGTTATAGCCGCAAGCTACTGCAGCTGAAGTCGAAATGGCTGCATATAGAGAAAGAACACACGAGCAACCGTCCTGCTAATCAGTTCGTAGAATACTTCGAAGCCCATAAAGAGAAGCAAATTAGAGAGAAAATGATAAAAGGCGTTAGAAAGCAAGCTTCGATTGATGCAACGTATGGGCAAAATCCAATTGAATGGCAAAATTTTCTTGCAAAAGATGAAATATCGGCACATGTTCGTTCAGAAGGACGTAACCACCGTGACGCCACTCTTACAGAGTCCTTGGACGCCTTGAAAGCACGCAGTATTCCTTTGTATAGCAATGTAGTCAAAGCACTATACGACGATGGCCCGTACGTCATTTCACCAGCTTACAATTTGTTTCGAAAAACATATGCAGAATGGCAAAGCATGTCACGCGACGAACGAAAGAAGCACATATCGGCATTTATGGCTTATATTCCTACCGATGATGTAATACTGCGCATTGGAAGTTCAGCCGCTTCGAGAAACCCCATTGGAAAAAACCGAGAAGTTATGGCTATTCCAACCTGCTCTTCGTCATGTAAAGAAACACCTGATGAAATTCTAATCATACCGACTGCTGAATCCGATGTTCTACTTCAGCCACAACAGTCAGTGGTAAATCGTACTCCGCCGACTTCCTCCGATCAGTTCGAAGTGAGTGTGGAAAGCCAAGGCACAGAGGTCACAGAAGGTCGTCTACGACGAACGCTTTCGGTATCGCTTGAAGAAGCTTCAGTTCTTGAGGATATCTTGCCTTCTCACCTTTTAGAAGATGCATTTCGTAAAGCCGAAGAACTGCTTAACGAACCGAATTCTATCACTAAGGCTGCTACAGACGACGATAGTTTACGAACAGTAAAAAGTCGTCATGGTTCTGTACCACTGATTGTTAAGCCACTTCCAAAGAACAGAGACCTTTTTGAGTGCACGTGTAAAGTCTACAAAGCATTGGGAATGTGCTGTGATACCATTGCCGTTGCTGATGAAGTCGGGGTTCTCTGTAATTACCTTTGTGAACTGAGAAAGAAACTTGGTAAGCGAAAGAAGCGTGGGAAAGCAGTCAACATTACTGCAGCTGTTCAATCTGATCTAAGTACATCATTAAAAGGGCACAAGAAGAACGAAGTTCAAAAGATTTCCCATAGGAAAAGCAATTCTTCCCAACAGGAGTCCATTGCAGAAGACCTTGTTCAAAGAAGATCAGCTACAACTCATACATCTTTTCCGCCTAAACCGGCAAACAAGCACATCGCACAACAGCCATCACCAAACTACTCAGTTCCTGACAGCAACCATTCAACCCAGTGCGTATCTACATGGCCAAGATTACCCATGTTCCAGTCACCATACCAAAGCGTGATCACCAGTCCACATTCCACTCCTGCAAGGGACACTCCTCAATATCAGTATGCGTCAACACCGTCCTCGACTATACCACACGGTCAGCCGTTCAGTTACACAGCTAACCCTTACGTTAATGCAAATCCAGTCAATCAATTTAGTGATACAAGCATGTCAGTACAACAGCAAACCAGTGCTCGCAGAAATATGTCTGATGTCTGGAACTCGAGCATGTCTCCATACCGCTACGAGTTAGTTCTTATACCAAATTCTGTTACCAAATGCTATGGTAGCCATCAAGATTTTACACCAGCTTATCGCTCACCACCCAACAACGTGATTGTAAGGCATATGGACAGAAGAATCACTGGGCGAGATGAAAGTGGACAGTTGGTTTATAGCCCTGATTTCAAAGCAACTTATTATCATCCTGTCAAGGAACACATTATTTTGAAGAATCCTGTATTTGATGGACGTGTTTTTGTCGCTCCCGTTTTCTGCCAGATTTTGTCACTTGAACAAATCCACGTGGTTAACAACGTTATAAATCTTGATGTCAATTACCTATACGATACTCTAGTTCTTTGCTATGTTAACGACATTGTGTATGTGCTCCATTGATTTGAGAGAGAAAGATATCCTTTGCAGCTAGTATGTTGCCAGTTATGAAAACCAACTACAAAAGAACACTTTGAAAGTGTAACTGTTTTAAAGCCTTGAACGTTGTTTCTATTTTGACAGTTATAACATTTGAACATTTGTACACTGCTATCATTTGTATCATCAAAAGACTGCTGAAACACGACCATACATGTTGATAATCATAAGGTTATTATGCCTAAAGTCTGTTCCTAAGTACGGAGCTAGTTCAGATAAGATGGTTAGGCATTTCAACTTGAGAGTAAGATTTGCTTGTGTTCATATTAATGAACTAAGTTAATGAAAAAGGAAATTGAGGTTCAAAAAGAGTACCTTTATTGTAGGATAAACAGTGAATGCAGAAAGGTTTGATGTAGTGTTACTGTTTATCTACTTAAAGCTTTCTCGCAACTAGTTGTTAGCTGTTTTGGTTCAGATCCATAGGTTTCTATAGAAAAAGAATTATCTTATCCAGACTATATGATACATGCAGTCCTACACCAGTGTAATTATTTGATCTGTAACCATTTTTCTTAATTATTTCAGTTTGAATCAGCAATTCATATTTTTGGTATTGATAAAAAATGTTGACATTAAATACAACTCTTGTATTTTTCATTACTTTACAGTTAATCACAAAATTGTATCATGATATGTAGCATATGGTACTTTATTTTATAGTATACTCAAGCATTCCTGACAAAACCTGTAGTATATTATACCAGATCTCCATTTCCGTGTTTTTATAATTTTTGGGTAAATTTAAGATGGCGCACCGGAGTTTCTATACATATTTGTTTGTATTGTATTGTACATTAAGTATGTTCTTAACCTGCAATAATATTAACATATTTGTTAATATTAAAAATATCAAAATATAGAAGAACTGTTACACTACAAAGAAACACTTGTCGAACAGCACAGTTATTGTATCAAAATTAGTGTGAAAACCTTAGAAATTCGCGCCAGCAAAATCAACATCTGAGACAGCGGTTCGAACTGATGCAAAAAAGACGGATATGCATTTTTACAACAGTGCGTTGAATATTCGCAAAAAGGACAGATTTTGCACTACGAAGTTGAAGCATTTATATATCACAACTTATAACAGTAACTTCATCAAATGTCCTTCTGTATCCTGTTTTAAAGAAATTTTTTTAAAAGCAAACGTCTGGATAATTAAGCATTTATATCGACTCGGGTGGTTGTTGTTGACATGCACAAAGACCGGTAACTACATCAATTGGAAAGCCAATATGAAAAAAGTTGCATTTAAGTTGCATTTTACCTGACAGATTGAACGGCTACCGAGCAATGTGGCATATTTTGCAACTGCGACATCACATCCATGTACCGCGCCAGCTAGTTGCATCGATATTGCAAGATGTCGATCCCGAAGCGTGTAGCACCTAAAATGTGGGCGCCTTCATCGACGTACTTACACTTGTTCTGGACCTAATTTTGCCTGGCACGTCGACGGCTATGATAAACTAAAACCTTATGGGTTTTCAATTCACGGTTGTATCGATGGTTTTAGCAGGAGAATATTATGGCTGCAAGTTCAAAGGTCACACAAAAACCCGCGTGTTATTCCCGTTATTTTTTCGATTATGTAAAAGCCACTGGGGGGTGTCTTGTTCGTGTTTTGAGCGACCGTGGAACTGAAAATGGGATAATGGCTGCCATGGAGTGTTATTTCAGGGCAAATGGTGTAGATGAATTTGCTGGAGAAAAAGCGCATCGATCCCTATCCAGTCCAAGAAATCAAAGAATAGAATCCTACAGGTTGTCACTAAGAAAGATGCGTTCTAGCTGGTGGATCGATTTTTTCGCTGATCTATTGGAGTCCGGTATCCTTGACTTAACAAATGATATCCACAAAGACGCACTGTGGTTTGGCTTTGCCGATATTCTACAGGGAGACTTAGACAAAGCCAGGGAGCACTGGAATTCACACAGGATAAGGTCTCAGCATACAACCATACATGGAGTCCCAGACGTACTATATTTTCTTCCTGAACAATCTGGAGAGGGAAGGGATGATTGCCTTATAAGAGTTCCACTTTGTAAGTTGGATGAAGTGAAAGAGGAAATTATGGATGGAACAACGGAAGAGGAAACTGATGAAATTTTGGAAGAATACTTCTATTATGTCATGGAGAATAATGGATTATTGCATCCAACATCAATTACTGAAGCAGGGGAACTATTTCAGACACTGATTAATTTTGCTGTTGAAACACCCGAGGCTCACTAAAACAAATACTTAAACTACCGTTTTTCAGTTGTTTTTTAAAGTTCATGGATATACATTTCTCAGTAATATAAAGTAACAGAATATGAACAAAAAATGGTATATAATATGTCATTTATACCTATTAAATGAGCAATTTAATGAAGTAACAGTTTTACAGTATGTTAATATTATACTGTATAAAGTAACAGAAACCTGTCAATAACATGAATGATATAAAGGTATTAACAAAGCCTTAGTTTATTCATGCATAAATTATCTTTGATGTGTCGCGGTTAATAAATAGGTTATTGACCTTGCATATTAAATGACCTACTATATCGCTTTAAAACTACGTCTAGAATACCATTTTTTTGTTAAATAACGACAAATATCGTCTGTGTCATGAATAAACTAAGTCGGTTAGTGACCTTAACCTCGGTCACTACGCTGGTTATTACCCTCGGGCCTGCGGCCCTCGGGGTTAATAACCAGCGTAGTGACCTCGGTTTCGGTCACTAACCTATACATGTACAGTATAGGCCACTCCAAATTAGACTTTAGTTTCCCATCCACCCCTTCCTTAGAATTGCATGCAGGCGGGTGGCCATTACATTATCCATTATTTAATATGTATGCCATATCCCTGAAATCTCACTTCCAGTGTGAAATAAGTGCACCAACATTTATGTTTTTTAAATCAATTGCTAAATTGTTCCAGCTTTTAAATGTTGAAGGAAAAAAGTTATTTGCAAATCGATTTGTTCTTACAGCCATTAAACAAAAATCGTCGCCAGATCTTAAAGGGTACCGAGATTGTGTAGAAACCTGAGGAGGAAGCAGACCAGATAGAAAAGCTGGGGTTAAACAATTAATTATTTTATAAAATAAAACTAAAAAATAATATTAAAATAAACTAATAAAACTGGATTTCAAATCTTCCCATGCAAGTTCATTCATGAGTTTGTCACGACTGGTTCCCTTCATTGCACCCGTTACGATTCTTGCTGCTTCATATTGTATATCTTCTAACTTTTGACAGTCAAAGTCAGTGCAATTATCCCAGATTACACTGGCATATTCCAGGTTAGATCTTATCAAACATTTATAAATGGTATTCAATGTTGCCCTATTAACTTTAAATCTGATATATTGAAGACATCCTAGCTTTTTGGAGACTTCTAAATAAATATTTCAAATGTGCATGCTCCAAGAAAAGTTAGAGGTAAAAGTAAGGCCTAAAAGCGTGTGAAAATCAACATCTTTAATAATTTCCCCATTCATAATGCTGAGTTTGTTTATTCTGCTTTGCAGAAAAGGTAATAGATCTAGTTTTGGAGGCATTCATGGTTACTAACCACTTTTTGGACCATGAAGAAATTTTATCTAGGTCGGTCTAACTTTTCATTGGAAGATACAGAAGAACTGACAATGTCAAGCAACGAGGTATCGTCTATGGAAGGAAGGTACTAGATGTCATCGACCTAAACCAGGTGCGCCAACAATCAGTCATCCACGTGTCAGCGGTACATTAAATGATTATAATTTATAAAGCTTCATCTGCGAAGAGGAACCCCGTATAAAGTCAAGAGAACAAGAATACACGATTCAGCTTATAAAAGTCTTTGAAAAAAAGGTATTTACACTTAACAACTCATTTATTGTCTTCTATTTATTCAGGCTATGAAGTATTTATTAGCTTTTTATCGTATATTATACACTTTACTGTAGTCTGATGATCAGTACTATGGTGGCCCATCACTATCACCGAATTCTACACAAATTAATATCATTTTGAATAATAGTTTTATTTTAAAAAATAATTATATTTTAAAACAGTTTTTCATTTCTATTTTAAAAACTATTATTATTACAATTTTTAAGTAAAATAACAAAGTAAGAAGGAAAATGAATGTGACTTTCATTTCAAATGTCAATTCATGTTCTCTTATAATTATGGAATATTAACAATAAAATTAGTTACACTTTAAATTTGAACTTCATTTCAAACGCCTTTATAATTTATGATTTTTTTTATTTTGATTCGGCCCAGCGTTATCAATCATTTTTCAGCAGCTCCAAATTAAAATTTTAAAATGCATATGCATCGCGTGGCCCAGCGCTATCACTATCCGATCCCATGATGCAGCACACGCCTATAATAATTTGTCTTTCTATAAACTACTATTATCATCGATAAGCACTTTGAATTTTTTATTTTACGAATACGAGTGGATAAGTACGCCACTAGCCAAACTCCTAGCTCAGGCTATTAATACATTTTTGATAGAATGTTCAATGGAATGTTGACGTTGACAAGTGGCATACAACAGACGACTGAAACGAGTAAAAATCTTTTAATAGACCATTACATATTTGGACATTAGGTTTGCACGAAAGCTCTTTGTTTGGCGAAAATTGAAAACCCAATTCTTATTAACAACGTTGGACACAATCATGCAGTTACTGGTATTTTGTAGTTGTTCGTGTGGAATTTAATTCAGTAATTCAATTGTTGATACTGCAGAAGTGCGACGTTTGACGTACGTTGAATTAAATTCGGCAGGCGAATGGAATTTTACAGGCTTTGCCGCGGCAGAAGTTCATATCATATCTATTTCAAACCTGGAATTTCCAATCCCCCATGTCAAATTAAATTTTAATTGTTAATCTCCGCTTTCCTTTTCGTATTCTTTCTATATCCCAATTAATACATTTCGTTTTGTTGCAATTGAGTACATTCGACCGACGGCGTTTGAAACAGCAGTCTCATTTTATAGTGATTCATGAGGTCTGGTTCATACATCGCATTTAATTCAGACGAATTGAACTCAATCAACTAAATGCGACTGTAGTGCGACGTATGAAACGAATTAAATTCGACTGAAGAGTTAAATTCGTCTGAGACGTTGTATCCGTCACGCTGAGACGGATACAACTTCTGAAATGCGTGTTGGTATCATCGCATCGAATTAAATGCATACGTTATGATAACATATTTATTGTGCCCGTGATCAGATTTTTGTTTACTTCGCATGCGTATTGGACGTTTTTGGCGCGATCTAGCCGGATTTTCCTTGCTCGTCACTGAATTAAATTCGTCGCATGAAACGAATTAGAGTTTACGTCGACTTTAACTATGAATTAAATTCGTCTGAATTAAATGCGACGTATGAACCCAAATAAGAAATTGACACTGTTGATCAATGAAATATTATTGGCAGGACAACCCAAAAGTGGCAAATGACCAATCATATTCATCTGATCTCACAATGTCAATTTCAGAAGCTTAAGAAGATTCGCCAATGTTTTGGGTCAAATTAAGGCGCATTTTTCTCGATATCAGAATATTTTACTTCAATGTTGGTGGAGGTCAATCACTACTAAACAAAGGATTTGAATTGATAAGATGATTGATGTGCATTCAGTCAAGACAAAGCACAAAGAGCGAACAAAGTTCATGTAAATCACAAACGAAGAAAATAAAGAGATGACGCTTAATAACACTTGGAAAGAGGACGAACGGCTTAAGAATAATCTTGACCAGTATGTAAAGGAAAATTTGAAGAGATCAGAAATATTAGATTTCGTGAAAAGAGATTTTCCGGAGTACCCATGGAGTATTACCACACTTGACAGATGACTTCGGCATTTTGAAATTAGGTATATCAATTACGCTACACCTCTTCAAACTGTTACCAACGCAGTTAGCATGGAACTTGAGGGACCAGGAAAACTCCGGGGCTACAGAGCACTGAATCAAAAACTCAGGACCGTGCATGATGTAAAGGTTCCTAGGCACTTGGTACACAATGTTCTTGCTGAGTTAGATCCTGATGGCTTGGAAGCAAGAGG
The DNA here is from genome assembly GCA_035771165.1 of Paragorgia papillata. NCBI lineage: Eukaryota > Metazoa > Cnidaria > Anthozoa > Scleralcyonacea > Coralliidae > Paragorgia > Paragorgia papillata. Next base: position 1,356,907 of record JAWNZC010000088.1, read on the forward strand.
TTTACAAAAGAAAGCAAAGAGACCGAAACTGGCATTCGCTTCCAATGGCCCCTTGTGGGTTGTGTCACTAGACGGATACGATAAGCTTGCGGCTATCAGAATTGGACGTTCCCCTTGTGCATTTACGGTTGTTTGGATACCTTTTCCAGAAAGATTCTCTTTCTTTTCGTTTCTCATTCAAATTCTGAGCCACAAATCATTGGGAAAAGGTATCTCGAGTATTTGTGTCAAGAACAAATTATGCCTTCTTACCTTAGGATTGACAAAGGGACGGAAAATGGCTACGTTACAGGTCTACCTTGTAAACAAGTATGGAATAATGGAAGATCCAGTTCAATCCGTAATATATGGGCCCTTCTACTAGCAATAAAATTGAAAGATGGTGGTGTGATTTACACGAACGATTAGAGAAATATTTCAAAGTACAATTAACGCAGCTGCTTCGAGATAGGGAGTACGATCCCCACGACTGGTTAAATAGACAACTGTTAGCATATGTTTACATACCGGTTGTTCAACGAGAATGTGACATTTTTATTAGCAACTGGAATTCTCACAGAGTTCGTAACCAGGATGACCTTTTACTTCCTACCGGAGTACCTAACCATATGTTTTCTTTCCCGAGAACTATGGAGAAAATCACTGTGGCACTCATATTTCACAAGATGATTTGCAGGAGATGGCAGAAGTTTCGGGTTTACTCGAGCGCAATTCGGAACATCACGTCCATGAGGAAAGAATTAAACAAGCATGTGAACAGTGTTTGCCGGATCCATCTATTATTGAGTCAGTTAATGCAAAAGAGGCGTACCTGTTTCTTAAACGGAATTTGCAAAACATTAGGCAATAACTAGTCAATAATATCAAAGTAACTTTAATTCAGGAACGCAACGATTGTCAACAAAATCTGGATTTATCTTAGTTTATATTGTCTTTTTCAGTTTGTATAATTCAGTTTGTATATTTGATCTGTTTACGAAAAATATATTAAAACCTTTATATGTAATATACCCGCACAGTGACTTTCCTATCGTATTATTTTACAATAATATCGGCTCTGAAGAAAGTTTCAATATGTCACAAAACTTATTACAACTATGCTCGCTGTTGAATTTGCTAATGCTCAGGTGTGACAAGTTTCCTGCGCAAAAATAAACTTCCCCAGAGCTATCTGAATCGCTCAATTCAGGTGTAGCAATTTCAGGATCGTATAAATTGAACATTGAACCTTGTATATCTAAGAGCATCATTTTCTTCTTCGAGTAAACGTAACTAAAATGTACCAAACATTCTGCCTTTTGGAAAACCACGTTGTATTCTTCACTATGGGCTCTAAGCACTGACCATTATTACATTATTACGGTACATATTCTTCCAAAGTTATGGGTTGGCCATCCAGTAACGAGTAAAAAACCTTACGATATGTGAAAGTTTCTTTAAACTCCGCATGTGTTTTAGAAGCAAATTGTTGGGTTATGTTTCTTGCGACGGCATGCATCTGAACCTGCTTTCTTGTGTGTCCTTCAACTGACATTCCCAAAGCATCTTTGATCGTTGTTACCGACGTTTCCTGGTATCGCTTTAACACCCATTCACCACGCATTTCAGGTGGATCCACGCACTTCGCTCTAAAAGCGTCACGGAAAGCACCGCTTGCAAACTTTTGCTCGTCAATCTGTAGTTTAAGCGTAGAGGCGTTAACCCATAGACATGCATGGACATCGAAATGTTCCAGGTTTTAATGTCGTAGCTTTTGGGGCCTTCACTAACTTTCCTGCCCTCAGCAAGTCTCCAATTCATACTGATTTGGGAAAAAATGTAGGTGGAGCACGTGGGTTGACGGTTAATTTTACAGGAGATGATTGCGTAGCCGATCTTGCTTGTTTTCGCATAACGTCGTTGACGTTGTCTAATTTTGGGGGATTGTTACCCTGATCTTCATTTTCTGAACCTGCAATCGGGAGCAAAATGACTTGAGACAACTTTCGCAAATGGAGTTAATTTGATTCGCTTAGCGGAAAATCGACCTTCCTTCAATGTTGACCAAGTAAAATAATGCAATTTGCAGGACACATGTATAATAGGTGCACAACATTGAATGGGGGAAAGGGGGGAATTATGAAGAAAAGTGAAGTTTTTTTTTAGTCAATTGTTGGATATGTAAATTTTTAGCAAAAATCTCTGAAGCGTCTCAACCATTTTGCTCCCGATTGTGGTTGTAGGAAACGAATAAAGAAAACCTTCTTGTCTTTTAACTGTTCCAACTTATTGCAAGAAGGACCTCTATCAGATGCTAGGATGTCACAAGAATTCTTTGGAGCGTGGTAGAAGCGTTCGCATGCCTCTTTTATATTACTACCATTTGCGTTCAAGTGTTTAGCGTTTAGCGAATAACTAGTTATTTCCGAGTTTTGAAACAAACGTTATCCAATGACAACTTTTAGTTTGACAGATCAAACAATGACGAATAGGGGGTGTAACGTTTCGTTGTTATTGCTTCCGTTTCAACTTTCAACGTTGTTTTGATGCGGTCACGGCACGGTTTTATATAATACGGCGAACATGGACTACAACATAAATACTTTCGGCAGGTTATATAGACGTGGCCTGCCATTATCAGATGACATGCGTTCGCTGATCATAGACGAAATCACTAAAGAGGGTGGGGATAGGTTATCTGGATATATTCCAGTTACTTATACAACGATTGCCAAGAGATTGAGTGTCACCGTGCCAACAGTGAAGAAGATATGGAAACAATTTTGCGAGGAAAACAACTTGGCAGTAAAGGATCGTGGAGGAACTCGCAATCGTAAGTTAACCCGCAATGATTTGGAACTGATCGAAACATTAAAAGAGTAGCTCAAGGTTCGATTTCGATGAGAGAAATCAACGAAATTTTAGCAGAATTTGGAGATATTCAAGAGGAGGTTGCCATGTCTACAATATCACGCGCGATCAAGTCAAGATTGTTGTCAGGCAAGAGATATTCTCGAAAGGAAATTTCCCATGTTGCACTCCAACGGTTTACTTTGACAAATGTACTGTACACGCAACTCTTTATCAATTATCTTAGCTCGAAGGATGCCAGGAAGATAAAAATTTTCGATGAAGCCGGCATAAAATCGCCAGACGTTGGCACTCGACTTTACGGACACGCGCCAGTCGGTGAAAGATGTGTAGAGGTTATAAGAAGACAAGAAAGCCCGAATACGACCTTAAACCTCATTGTATCTTTGAATGGTGCAGAGTATTACAACCTAATAGACGGCGCAACTGACACTGTCCAGTTTTTGAATTTTTTTGAGGAGGCTTCGAACGCAGTTAATTTTGAGACGAGGAGACCAGCTCTAGAAGTTGGGGATATTGTTGTAATGGACAACCCTGCAGTGCATCATTACGAAGGAGGGGAAGTTTTGGAAGAGTTCCTAGCTGATATGGGTATAGAATTACTATACACACCCGTCTATTCACCCGACCTAAATCATGTAGAGGTTTGTTTTAACAAGATTAAAACACAATTGAATCACTGCTTCCAACGTCTATTTCACGAGAATGCAAAGCTGGCCTGCGCTCTAGCCATTGAAACGATAACAAATGAAGACATAAGTAATTTCTACAACAACACTGCATATTTATTTGAGGATTAAAGTGCCTCTATGGCCTGTGGGATCTTTACATATTTAAATAACTTAGGTTAAAAGAAAATGTTTCCCGAATATTTTTCTCAAAAATATTAAATCCCCGCCCAGCTACAGCGCTCCAAAGTTGGCATCTCTGTAACTGTGACCGTGCCTGTTAGGGACCTGGTGCGAGTTTACTGTGTGGGGTCACGGTCGGAACGGAACTTGCCTTGCAACCAAAATAAAAAGGACAGATAATCTTCGATCTGCGCGCAGTTTATGGAAATTATTTTGAAATAGAGACTTGCCATCAAGATTTTTTAACTGTATTCGTGGAGCGACTAATAATTAAGGTAAGTACATTCGATTATTTCTGTATTTTCATTAAATAGTGAGTTAAATTGCAGACTTTTGATGTTGTCATTGTTAAAATGGCGCATGTAACAATCATTTCCGAAACATGCAGTCAAAACTAACCTTGTAACTCAAAAATAAACATGTTTTGTGCTTTTTGGTCGCAATATTTGGAATCCCAAGTGGAATATCTACAAAACTGTCGGTAATTTTACATCAGTTTACTCGCCTATTTGACAAAAATGCTCATTGGTCTTGACTGTTGAAATGACGAGTACGACATCATCGCCATTGTTATTGTCGAAGCTCGCAGCATAGAAAATATTGTCTTCTGGATTGTCTATGCTTGCAGTCAAGACTAACCCTTGCCTCAGAATCTTGTGTGCACAGTTTGCAAAACTGACTCTATTTGTAAACCAGTATATGTTACATATGTTATCTACTATAAACTAATGTCTACATGTATGTGCATGTACAGAAAATCTAACTAATACCATATCAATTTTATTAAAGATGCCTTACAAAAGGGGCTACTCAGTGAAAAAAAAGAAGCCAAATTATTGTACCACTATGAGAAATAAGGAGCCAATATGCAGGTAAATTACAGTAGCCTAAATACTCCATCTTAAATTGTATAAATATTATGTGATAATCCAGCATGTACAGTATTGTATATATTAAGAAAAGAAAGCTTATAATTATATTTTAAGCTTTATCATATAGATATTGACAAAACACATCGAAATATCTTCATACATAAAAGATTGCTAACTTTTTCTTCATATTTTAAATGACAGGATTGGAGATACAAACTTTAATTTCTTGCATTATATTGTTAATATCCTTGTCCATTCTCTTCGTTCAGTTTAGTATATATATATATATATAGACACACTCGCACACATACAGAACGTACATGTATGGCCACCATATTGTAAAGTTCTATTCGTAGATAGTCACTGTCAATGAGGTGCACAATAGTCCACTAGTTGGTTTATACTATTACTTTATAGCAATGTTACTAGGTATAGTATAATACCTTAATGATGACTATCCAGACAATAAAAAAAATCAATTTTGGTACATTAAATGAAATTGCTTTTAATGTTTATCCTTTTTCAGACAGAGACAGTCCCCCTGTCTTGGCACCAGTTTCAATGGGTGAAATACTTAATGACAGAACAAGGTATTTGAATAATACCAACAGCAATTGTACTGGAGACAACAACAGATGTCAACCACTTGCTGCCACCTATAAACAGTTATCCAACCACAAATCCTTAAAGACTTAGTTAACACCATTAATAGCGTTGGTCTTCCTTTTGGTTGGACATTAGTGAAAGGCGATGAAGAATCTTTAAGAGTTGTTTACTTGCAACAAAGAAAGAAAGACTGTGCCAAGGATCCCATGATAACAAAGTCAGTGATTGTTTACAAAGATCATTCCTGGACACTTAGAATTCTTGATAAAGTTATTCAACAGTTTGATAGTCAAGGATTAGATGGCTTAAAGCAGCAAATAATAAAATTGATTAATAAAATTTATATCGTATTAGTTAGATATAATGTACATGCACATACATGTAGACATTAGGTTATAGTAGATTACATATGTAACATATTATGCTGGTTTACAAATAGTCAGTTTTGCAAACTGTGCACACAAGATTCTGAGGCAAGGGTTAGTCTTGACTGCAAGCATAGACAATCCAGAAGACAATATATTCTGGATTTTCTATGCTGCGAGCTTCGACAATAACAATGGCGATGATGTCGTACTCGTCAGACCAATGAGCATTTTTGTCAAATAGGCGAGTAAACTGATATAAAGTTACCGAAAGTTTTGTAGATATTCCACTTGGGATTCCAAATATTGTGACCAAAAAGCACAAAACATGTTTTTTTTTGAGTTACAGGGTTAGTTTTGACTGCATGTTTTGGAAATGATTGTTACATGCGCCATTTTTAAAAACAATGACAACATCAAAAGTCTGCAATTTAACTCACTATTTAATGAAAATACAGAAATAATCGAATGTACTTACCTTAAATTATTAGTCGCTCCACGAATACAGTTTCGGCAAGTCTCTATTTCAAAATAATTTCCATAAACTGCGCGCAGATCGAAGATTATCTACTTGTTTGACATATATACAACTTGTTGGTAAATATATAATAGTTGTTCGCAAATATATACAACTTGTTCGCAAATGTATACAACTTGTTCGCAAATATATAACTTGTTCGCAAATATATAAAACTTGTTGCGTAATATATAAAACTTGTTCGCATATATATAACTTGTTCGCAAATATATAAAACTTGTTCGCAAATATATAACTTGTTCGCAAATATATAAAACTTGTTGCGTAATATATAAAACTTGTTCGCATATATATAACTTGTTCGCAAATATATAAAACTTGTTCGAATATATACAACTTGTTTGCAAATATATAAAACTTGTTCGCAAATATATAAAACTTGTTGCGTAACATAGAACTTGTTTGCAAATATATACAACTTATGAAACTTGTTGCGTAATATATAAGACTTGCTGAAAAATAAAACTTGGTTAAAAAACTATTTTGCAATACCGGCGGTGGCGTGATGTAGAAGCAGCCTGGGAACAAGCTACTTCAACCCACATCTATTAAGGGGGTGGACCATTAGAAAAATGACAAATTGCTGCAACATTGTTGCGTCGCAAGTCTAAAGCTTTGTTGCACGTATTACCACCCACCTTAACAGACACCGCTTCCAAACGTTTGCGCATGCGTGAATTCGCTAAACATTAGAGTAAACATTACAAGAGAAGTGGGAACTAGCCATGGCTACAACAAACAGACAGCGAAGACTAAGTAAGACAACACCGCTGCCAAACGTTTGCGCATGCGTGAATTCTCTAGAATAAATATCAAGAGAAGCTGTGGCGCCAACAACCAGACAGCGAAGACTAAGTAAGACTCGACTATTCATTTGTGTTTTAAAAAAAGGGTAAAGAAAATTACGAAGGGGTAAATTCAGAATATGTTACAATATTGACAAAGAAGCCATGCACAAATTATCTACCTTATCTTTTCGGGGGTATACTTATAATTTTAACTTTTGTGTCGGACTCTCGGACCAGTCAAAATATTTAAGTATTTTCCCGCTCTTTTTCTGAGGACGAGCTCGGACGTTGCGCATGCGCAAAACGTTTGGTAGCGGTGTTATGTAAGACTGGACTATTCATTTGTGTTTAAAAAAAAAGAGTAAAGAAAATTACGAAGGGGTAATTTCAGAATATGTTACAATATTGACAAAGAAGCCATGCACAAATTACCTACTTTATCTTTTTGGGTAGTATGCTTATAATTTTAACTTTTGTGTCGGACTCTAGGACCAATCCAAATATTTCAGTGTTTTCCCGCTCTTTTTTGAGGTGCGAGCTCGGACGTTGCGCACGCGCAAAACGTTTGGCAGCGGTGTTCCTTAAACATTGTCACTCAACAAAATTTCGTTGTTTCAAGTTGAATCAGCATGTTGCAGTACGTAGAACTGGAGTCCACTTTTTTCAACAAATGTTTTCAACTTGCAACAACAAAATTTTGTTGGGTGACAATGTTTAAGATGTTGTAATACGTGCAACAACGCTTTTCAACTTGCAACGCAACAAAGTTGCGTTGAAAGTTGAAGAAATTACCTAGCCTTAAAAATCCCAGAAAAAAAATCCCGCACGAGCAATTCGTGCACGCTGAAAAAGTCCCCCCCCCCCTCATCACTTCTCTAATGGTCCGCCCAGTCCCGGGCACCTGGATCTGGAATTCAAGGAAAGTGGGAACGAGATATTTGCCAACATGGCGGGCGAAGAAGTTGACGTTCAGCTTCTTCGCAATGAGGTCAGACGATTTCTTGCTGAACTACAACACGCAGGACTGAGATTGAATCTGTTCACTGAAAGCTTAGAGGGTGCTGATCATATGTTAAACATCGCAGAGAACACTTGCTCCGACCTTTTGTTGTTTATCTGCATATTTGAATCACGAAACTGGGCTGTTTGCCCCGACATCATTGGGGTACTGGAGCAACTGTTTGAAATTTACCAAAGCTTGGTAGAGAGATACAGAGAGCGCCTGCAGGGGATACAGGAGCAACGTGTTGATCATAGCTTTCAGAGCCAACAGGAACACGTAAGATCACGAGGGAGGCCCCGTTATGTGGTGTCTAGAACACAAATCGAAGGACTGAGCGAAATTGGTTTTTCGTGGTCCAAGATATCAAGAATGCTTGGTATATCCAGAATGACATTGTACAGACGACGAATAGAATTAGGACTTGAAGTAGAAGAAGGTTATAATCAAATGGAAGATCAAGAGCTTGATGTAGTTGTCCGTTCAATTCTCGAGTTATCTCCTAATTCAGGCGAAGTTATGATACGAGGAGCACTTCGTGGTAGAAGGGTTAAGATTCAGAGATGGAGGATCAGGGAATCGATTCTTAGAGTAGATCCATTACGAAGAGAGCGAAGACAACGATTAAGAATAAGAAGAAGGGTCTACAGAGTTCCAGGTCCTAACAGTCTATGGTAAATATTTATTGATTTTTGGTTGTTTTACTGTATGATATTTTATGGTTTACAATTTTCGAAAATGTTACTCTGGCATATAAAATTCACCAGCACTCTAGTCTCAACTACATGTAATGACTATTGAAATTAATTGTCTATCGAAACACCAATATTTCCCGTAAAACGTTTTATTTAGGCATCTTGATGGCCATCACAAGCTTGTTCGATGGAGAATGGTTATCCATGGAGCAATTGATGGGTTTTCACGTTCAATTGTGTATTTTAAATGTGGTACAAATAATGAGGCAAGAACAGTGATGACCCTGTTTCAAGATGCCATTCAGCGATTTCATGTTCCTTGTCGAATAAGGTGTGACCAAGGGACTGAAAACATATATGTGGCAAGATGGATGCTTAACAGATATGGAACAGCTGTGAACCCAGTTTTAACTGGGCTATCAGTTCACAACCAGAGGATTGAGCGCCTTTGGCGTGACATTAGGGATGCTTTTGTTTTATATTACAAAAGCCTATTCTATTTCATGGAAGACCAGCACCTACTAGACCCCTTAGATGAAATACATCTGTATGCTTTACATTACATTTACTTACCTAGGGTCAACCGCTCCATTGAAGAATTTAATTTAGAGTGGAATAATCATCCTGTGAGAACGGAAAATTGCAGAACACCTTCTCAGATATGGATAGAAGGGTTTTACCAACAAGCCTGTTCAAGTCAACAAGCTGTAAGAATGGCTTTGGACCACAATATTGATCCAGAAAACTATGGCACAGATGACAACGGTCCAGTACCAGAACTGCAGACCAGCAACAATGTGCAAATTCCACGCTCATCAGTACAACTGACTGATGAAGAGAGGGCTGTATTAACAATAACCATTGATCCTTTGACTGATGATGGCAACCATGGTATCAACTTATTTTTGCAAGCTGTGCAGATGATTACTCACTTAGATTCAGAATAGGTAATTGCAGGGTACCACAGTGTAGATACAGTACATGTAGAACATCATCCAAAGGATTTTTTTGTAAATTTCCAAAATGCTTTGCAAAAAAATAAATTGTCCCTGTACCCCACAGCCACTTGATAAATGTTTTTGAAAATATTCCATCTTGTTTCACATTGAACTTTGTCTGGTTTTAGCCAGAGTAAAATAAAAGATGTCCTTTGGACAGTAAAGAGTTAACTGATATACAACAGTGCATGTAAAACTACAATCCTGGACAAAATTGTTGGGCCACTTTGCCGATTTTGACGATTTTCGCATAGTATCCCAAGCACTTTTGTCCAGGATTGTCTGAAAATGACGAATTAAACAAAATCGAAGAAAAAAACAATTTGGGGGCGGCGATTCTGCGCAGTTTGCTCGAAAATGACATAAATACGCTCCCACATGCATGAACAACAAATTGTTTGTGGGGTATAGAAGGTTTGGTGAATATGCAAATTAAATAGAGCTCTTGTGCGGGTGGTACCGGTGTGGGTGGGAACTCTGCAGAGACTCTGCTCCAGTGATCCCTTCCCCATTGAGGGGGTAAGGGGGAGCAGAGATGGGGGCTCTTTTATTAAACTGTATATATTTTGCAATGTTACAAAGTTAAAAAGCTGTGTTTTATTGAAAAATCATAAACTCGTCATTTTCAGACAATCCTGGACAAAATTGTTGGGCCACTTTGCCGATTTTCGCATATTGTCCCAAGCACTTTTGTCCAGGATTGTAGTTAAACTTTGTTTTACTGGTTTTATTACAAAGGTCCATAAAAAAGGGCACAAGAAAAACCATGAAAATAAAGTAACATGCTAATTATAGGCAACTGGTTGACAGGAGTCTTGAACTCTATGTAGACTGAGCTTTTTTTTTAATCTTGTACATTGAGTGATTGAGGGGAAGTGTCTGTAGTTAAATACTGTATCTCCAAAACTATCCATTGTTAACCCTTCAACTCCCACCATGTCCGGAGGTCTTCCCTTGACAAGTAAATCTGGAATTAGACAGAGTAAAAAAAAAGGTGCCAAATAGCACTGATGGCAATGAACAGGTTAAGGAGATAGTTTAACTCTTTAACTCCCACCACGTCAGGAGGTACATGTATTTCTTTGATGAGTAAAATTGTCTGGCATTGGAGTAAAAAATTAAAGTGCTAAAACAGTCCTAGATAAAGCATTTTTCTTCCTGGCAGCAAAATCCAAAAATAAATATTTCCTGCTAAACTAAATTAACGATTTCCTTCCCCTGATAGAATTTTTCAATTTTATAAGTTGCGATACCACCAGACTTGCAAGTTTGTATCTCAAAACCATAAATGAATTTGTCTGAATATGGTATCTATACATACTTTGAACTAGCGAACTTTTTCAATTGAATACTACCAGGGCACTAAGCACCCTGAATACTACTGTATGTAATACAAGTACTAGCGTCAAAAATCGAAATGCTGAAACAGTTGAATAAGATAAAAGCAGCTTGCATTCTTGCAAATGCACAATGACAGCTGCAGCCTGCAACAGCAACACTACTGAAATGCTAAATATTTCATTGTTTTCTAGAACAAATCGTTGCGTCATTTGCGCAAAACCTTCAAAACACTTTCGAATTGTTTACAAATTAATCGACGCTGGGTTTGGCAAGAATATAGAAAGATGAGTCATCGAATATGAAACTCAATTTTGATATTCAATCAAACGTGATGCCCATCAAGATTGTGTGACCGTGACGTGACGCTTTTCGATCTTTTGAATAATAGGAAATTTATCTTTAAACCAAAACTTGGATTAAAAAAAATGACAAATATTTCCTGCAAGATACAAAAAATTTCCTGCGAACAACTTTTACAAAATATTTCCTGGCAGCGGTGCTGCCGGATATTTTCCAGCACTGTGCTAAATGGCAACCAATGCGAATGAAAGGATTAATGTTACTAATTGTAATGAAAATGGAAAACTGCAAATTTGGTGTTAGAGGGTGTTGAGAAATACTCTTTTTTTAAAGTTTTTTTCCAAATTTTCCCACCTATTTTTTAGGAAAAGCAAAAAAAAAATTCAGAGGCAGGACTGCAATTAGCCTGAGAAGATCAGACCCCTCAGTGGGTTTTAACCTGTGCCTGAAAGGGGGTCTTGACCACTGACTAGGTTGCAAAGCTTATTGACATACATGTATCATGCACATTTAAAATCAGTAGAGGCACTTTCCAATCCACCCTCTCTTCAAGGTTAACAGTGTAACATTAACATCAAGTGCCATAAATACATTCTAACTGCTAGAGCTGTAAAGAAGTACATCATATTTGGTATGTTTTGTATGCAACTTAGACTGAACATAACTGATAAACTGAAACTTGAAACCCAATGTGAACAGATGTACTGTAACTGTTTCAAAGTCGTCCAAAACCTTGGCATTCTTTCAATGCTGACACAAAAACTTCTTGAACTTCACCAAATGACTTAATTATTTGTAATGAACTGGTAAGTCAACTCTTAAGTCACATGTGGATGATGTTGGTCTGCATCTACAACTCTCTTCGCAACAATGTGTGAAAGAAACCTTGATATCCTTAGGAAACCCCAGAGGGGGTACTTTGTTCGTACCAGTTATGAATTTCATGACATCCTTAACAGACACACCATGTTCATTTGAATCTGATAAAAGATAAACAAACATATAAATAAGCTTTGAAATATAATTGTTGAAAACAAAGTTAAGGTTAAAGCATGTTGTATTTGTTAAGGTACATTGTATTTAAAATATTTTGAAAAAAATGCCCAGGGCACAGTGCCTCTTTAAATAGCCTAATGCATTATTAGGGGGAGCTTATAAAATAAGGCTATGAAATTTTAGCTCCATATTCATATAATCTTGTGCAATTAACAGGGACACTAAATGCTAAATAAATGCAATTTGAAAATTTTGTTCAGTGGTACTGTAAAATTATATTGCAATTGAGTACATGTTATTTTGATAACTATAGCCTGATCACAGACTCTTGCAAGATCGAAGAAAAAGGAGCGAGCTGCACGGACTCCATGTAATATTGAACATCCACCCCCATTTGATATAAAGCCAATCAACCATAAATACATGTCAGGCGTGTGCTCATTCGTGTGTAAATGAACAAAGCAAAAGAAATAGCATTTCTTTCTGATCGATTGGAAAATTTGCATTATTGAATATTTTGTCATTGTTATTCTTTATACATGTATGGTTTGCATACTGGTAATTTTGCCGATTTTCTCTTCTTTCTTGCAAGATTTGCTGAATCTATTGCAATAAGTACACTGCTTCTTTGTTTCACTCCAAGTCTAGTGATATATTTTTTTTCGCATTTCTTAATTCCATTCCAAAATTCGGTCTTTTTGCCTTTTGAGACTTCAATACACAACATCCACCTTTATGAATAAGTTAGTAACACACTTTAAGATTTGCATTTATGATTGATGTTATAGTCAGTTTCAGCCTGCTTTTGAAATTCGTTTGTCAACATGTGTTGGAAGGTTGGGAAATTGGTACGGAAGTTTGTTGTGAAGTTCGTCGTGAAGTTCGAATTTAATAAGCTTTGAATTGAATTCCTTTGGTAAAATCACGGAGAAGAAGATTATTTGTTGTATAGAATATAATAATAGATACTTGGTTAAGCAGAAACAAATTGCCGACTTAAATTTGTATCTACCTCGCAACGTAGTTCGGAACATTGCAACGTAAGTTCGGAATGTTCATTTCAATTATACGTATCAGATTTCAAAAGCAAGCTGAAACGGACTATAAGGCAAACTGACCAATGACAATTTTGCATCATGATTTAGGACGCAGATATCTAAAATTCTATGGCATCCATATCTTAATTTCTCTGGTCTTCATTACCCCTCCCCTCTCTCCCTCCACAAGAGCCTGCTCGCAGGCTATACACTAACCATCATATTGCAGAGAAGTGATGAAATCAGCAAAATGTTTAAATACATTAATCTCCAATTCTTTCATCCTTGTTCCATCTTCACTGAAGTCAGGGTGCAATAGTTGCATAAATTCATCACAGGTAATGTCACTCCACCCATCAGGAGTAAACACATTTGCTACCTGTGAACACATTTGCTACCAAACAAACGTAGACCTTGTGCCAATTGTTCAATCATTGGTATCTTAGGCTCAAGGCAACTTTTAAGCAACAATGACCTTCAAGACAATAAATATAGTATGCATCTCTTACAACTATGGCCCAGTTAATGTGAACACACAAAAATTCAAATACATGTCCGAACAATACCTTATAAGCCCTAGGCTGACGGATTTTGAGTGTTTAACCAGAGGGTTACTATAACCAATTTTAGTATAAATACACAGGTGATTATAGAAATTTGTGTGTTGATATAGGTCAAGGATCTTTACATTATTTCTCAATAATCACATAGTACTACATCGACGTTTAGACAAAATGGATGCCAGCTGTTAATGCATGTGACAGTGAGTTGCTGCTATAGTTTTTGGAATGTCCACTTATTCTTTATAATCATTCACTTACACAGTGTTTTTATACACCAGTGTCAAGGTATCACCACATTCATCCTCGGATTCATCACCAGATTCATCACCAGATTCATCACCAGATTCATCACCAGATTCATCACCACATTCGCAAAGCAAATATTTCACCTTCAATAATTACTTCAATAATGAACCGATCGGCACACACGATACACCAAATTAAAGCTTATTATTCTATCTTTCTGGCCCAAGATTAACCGCGTTTGTTTCAACAGTTTATAGAGGAGAAAAATAACGATTTACTAGAAAGTACTCGCTCTTCGGTCTTGGGGGGAAAATTTCGATGGCTTCTTTTAATTTTAAACGGCTTTTCTATATATCAAAATGAAGCTCATTCTATCCTCTTGCTGGCCCAAGAAAAATTAGAAGTGGCCCATATCTGGTTCAAGAGTTATTCGCTTTTAAAGCGAGACGCCCAAACTGTCAATTACACAGCGCGCTAAAAATAGAACACTTTATTAACTATATTTCACGACATAGCCATTGGGGAAAGATTTCGATGGCTTCGGTTATTTTTAACCTGCTTTCCTATATATCAAAATGAAGCTCATTATATCCTCTTGCTGGCCCAAGAAAAATTAGAAGTGGCCCAGATCTGGTTCAAGAGTTATTCGTTTTTAAAACGAGACGCCCAAACTGTCAATTACAGCGCGCCGGAAATATAAATCTTTATTAATTGTGGTTGCCGACTTACACCTTGGGGGAAATATTTCGATGGCTTTTGTTAATTTTAACCAGCTTTCCTATATATCAAATTGAAGCTCATTATATCGTCTTGCTGGCCCAAGAAAAATTAGAAGTGGCCCAGAACTGGTTCAAGAGTTATTCGCATAAGCCGAAACTGTGAAGGTATCACCACATTCACTTAGGGGAAACATTTCGATGGGTTCTTTTAATTTTAACCGGCTTTCCTATATATCAAAATGAAGCTCATTCTATCCTCTTGCTGGCCCAAGAAAAATTAGAAGTGGCCCAGATCTGGTTCAAGAGTTATTCGCTTTTAAAGCGAGACGCCCAAACTGTCAATTACACAGCGCGCTAAAAATAGAACACCTTATTTACTATATTTCACGACATAGCCATTGGGGGAAAGATTTCGATGGCTTCGGTTATCTTTAACCGGCTTTCCTATATATCAAAATGAAGCTCATTCTATCCTCTTGCTGGCCCAAGAAAAATTAGAAGTGGCCCAGATCTGGTTCAAGAGTTATTCGTTTTTAAAACGAGACGCCCAAACTGTCAATTACACAGCGCGCTAAAAATAGAACACTTTATTAACTATATTTCACGACATAGCCATTGGGGGAAAGATTTCGATGGCTTCGGTTATTTTTAACCGGCTTTCCTATATATCAAAATGAAGCTCATTCTATCCTCTTGCTGGCCCAAGAAAAATTAGAAGTGGCCCAGATCTGGTTCAAGAGTTATTCGTTTTTAAAACGAGACGCCCAAACTGTCAATTACACAGCGCGCTAAAAATAGAACACTTTATTAACTATATTTCACGACATAGCCATTGGGGGAAAGATTTCGATGGCTTCGGTTATTTTTAACCGGCTTTCCTATATATCAAAATGAAGCTCATTCTATCCTCTTGCTGGCCCAAGAAAAATTAGAAGTGGCCCAGATCTGGTTCAAGAGTTATTCGTTTTTAAAACGAGACGCCCAAACTGTCAATTACAGCGCGCCGGAAATAGAAATCTTTATTAATTGTGGTTGCCGACTTAGACCTTGGGGGAAATATTTCGATGGCTTTTGTTAATTTTAACCAGCTTTCCTATATATCAAATTGAAGCTCATTATATCGTCTTGCTGGCCCAAGAAAAATTAGAAGTGGCCCAGAACTGGTTCAAGAGTTACTCGCATAAGCCGAAACTGTGAAGGTATCACCACATTCACTTAGGGGGAAAATTTCGATGGGTTCTTTTAATTTTAATCGGCTTTCCTATATATCAAAATGAAGCTCATTCTATCCTCTTGCTGGCCCAAGAAAAATTAGAAGTGGCCCAGATCTGGTTCAAGAGTTATTCGTTTTTAAAACGAGACGCCCAAACTGTCAATTACAGCGCGCCGAAAATAGAAATCTTTATTAATTGTGGTTGCCGACTTAGACCTTGGGGGAAATATTTCGATGGCTTTTGTTAATTTTAACCAGCTTTCCTATATATCAAATTGAAGCTCATTATATCGTCTTGCTGGCCCAAGAAAAATTAGAAGTGGCCCAGAACTGGTTCAAGAGTTATTCGCATAAGCCGAAACTGTGAAGGTATCACCACATTCACTTAGGGGAAAAATTTCGATGGGTTCTTTTAATTTTAACCGGCTTTCCTATATATCAAAATGAAGCTCATTCTATCCTCTTGCTGGCCCAAGAAAAATTAGAAGTGGCCCAGATCTGGTTCAAGAGTTATTCGTTTTTAAAACGAGACGCCCAAACTGTCAATTACAGCGCGCCGGAAATAGAAATCTTTATTAATTGTGGTTGCCGACTTAGACGTTGGGGGAAATATTTCGATGGCTTTTGTTAATTTTAACCAGCTTTCCTATATATCAAATTGAAGCTCATTATATCGTCTTGCTGGCCCAAGAAAAATTAGAAGTGGCCCAGAACTGGTTCAAGAGTTATTCGCATAAGCCGAAACTGTGAAGGTATCACCACATTCACTTAGGGGAAACATTTCGATGGGTTCTTTTAATTTTAACCGGCTTTCCTATATATCAAAATGAAGCTCATTCTATCCTCTTGCTGGCCCAAGAAAAATTAGAAGTGGCCCAGATCTGGTTCAAGAGTTATTCGTTTTTAAAACGAGACGCCCAAACTGTCAATTACAGCGCGCCGGAAATAGAAATCTTTATTAATTGTGGTTGCCGACTTAGACCTTGGGGGAAATATTTCGATGGCTTTTGTTAATTTTAACCAGCTTTCCTATATATCAAATTGAAGCTCATTATATCGTCTTGCTGGCCCAAGAAAAATTAGAAGTGGCCCAGAACTGGTTCAAGAGTTATTCGCATAAGCCGAAACTGTGAAGGTATCACCACATTCACTTAGGGGAAAAATTTCGATGGGTTCTTTTAATTTTAACCGGCTTTCCTATATATCAAAATGAAGCTCATTCTATCCTCTTGCTGGCCCAAGAAAAATTAGAAGTGGCCCAGATCTGGTTCAAGAGTTATTCGCTTTTAAAGCGAGACGCCCAAACTGTCAATTACACAGCGCGCTAAAAATAGAACACTTTATTAACTATATTTCACGACATAGCCATTGGGGGAAAGATTTCGATGGCTTCGGTTATTTTTAACCGGCTTTCCTATATATCAAAATGAAGCTCATTCTATCCTCTTGCTGGCCCAAGAAAAATTAGAAGTGGCCCAGATCTGGTTCAAGAGTTATTCGTTTTTAAAACGAGACGCCCAAACTGTCAATTACACAGCGCGCTAAAAATAGAACACTTTATTAACTATATTTCACGACATAGCCATTGGGGGAAAGATTTCGATGGCTTCGGTTATTTTTAACCGGCTTTCCTATATATCAAAATGAAGCTCATTCTATCCTCTTGCTGGCCCAAGAAAAATTAGAAGTGGCCCAGATCTGGTTCAAGAGTTATTCGTTTTTAAAACGAGACGCCCAAACTGTCAATTACACAGCGCGCTAAAAATAGAACACTTTATTAACTATATTTCACGACATAGCTATTGGGGTAAAGATTTCGATGGCTTCGGTTATTTTTAACCGGCTTTCCTATATATCAAAATGAAGCTCATTCTATCCTCTTGCTGGCCCAAGAAAAATTAGAAGTGGCCCAGATCTGGTTCAAGAGTTATTCGTTTTTAAAACGAGACGCCCAAACTGTCAATTACAGCGCGCCGGAAATAGAAATCTTTATTAATTGTGGTTGCCGACTTAGACCTTGGGGGAAATATTTCGATGGCTTTTGTTAATTTTAACCAGCTTTCCTATATATCAAATTGAAGCTCATTATATCGTCTTGCTGGCCCAAGAAAAATTAGAAGTGGCCCAGAACTGGTTCAAGAGTTATTCGCATAAGCCGAAACTGTGAAGGTATCACCACATTCACTTAGGGGGAAAATTTCGATGGGTTCTTTTAATTTTAACCGGCTTTCCTATATATCAAAATGAAGCTCATTCTATCCTCTTGCTGGCCCAAGAAAAATTAGAAGTGGCCCAGATCTGGTTCAAGAGTTATTCGCTTTTTAAAGCGAGACGCCCAAACTGTCAATTACACAGCGCGCTAAAAATAGAACACTTTATTAACTATATTTCACGACATAGCCATTGCGGGAAAGATTTCGATGGCTTCAGTTATTTTTAACAGGCTTTCCTATATATCAAAATGAAGCTCATTCCATCCTCTTGCTGGCCCAAGAAAAATTAGAAGTGGCCCAGATCTGGTTCAAGAGTTATTCGTTTTTAAAACGAGACGCCCAAACTGTCAATTACAGCGCGCCGGAAATAGAAATCTTTATTAATTGTGGTTGCCGACTTAGACTTTGGGGGAAATATTTCGATGGCTTTTGTTAATTTTAACCAGCTTTCCTATATATCAAATTGAAGCTCATTATATCGTCTTGCTGGCCCAAGAAAAATTAGAAGTGGCCCAGAACTGGTTCAAGAGTTATTCGCATAAGCCGAAACTGTGAAGGTATCACCACATTCACTTAGGGGGAAAACATTTCGATGGGTTCTTTTAATTTTAACCGGCTTTCCTATATATCAAAATGAAGCTCATTCTATCCTCTTGCTGGCCCAAGAAAAATTAGAAGTGGCCCAGATCTGGTTCAAGAGTTATTCGCTTTTAAAGCGAGACGCCCAAACTGTCAATTACACAGCGCGCTAAAAATAGAACACTTTATTAACTATATTTCACGACATAGCCATTGGGGGAAAGATTTCGATGGCTTCGGTTATTTTAACCGGCTTTCCTATATATCAAAATGAAGCTCATTCTATCCTCTTGCTGGCCCAAGAAAAATTAGAAGTGGCCCAGATCTGGTTCAAGAGTTATTCGTTTTTAAAACGAGACGCCCAAACTGTCAATTACACAGCGCGCTAAAAATAGAACACTTTATTAACTATATTTCACGACATAGCCATTGGGGGAAAGATTTCGATGGCTTCGGTTATTTTTAACCGGCTTTCCTATATATCAAAATGAAGCTCATTCTATCCTCTTGCTGGCCCAAGAAAAATTAGAAGTGGCCCAGATCTGGTTCAAGAGTTATTCGTTTTTAAAAACGAGACGCCCAAACTGTCAATTACAGCGCGCCGGAAATAGAAATCTTTATTAATTGTGGTTGCCGACTTAGACCTTGGGGGAAATATTTCGATGGCTTTTGTTAATTTTAACCAGCTTTCCTATATATCAAATTGAAGCTCATTATATCGTCTTGCTGGCCCAAGAAAAATTAGAAGTGGCCCAGAACTGGTTCAAGAGTTATTCGCATAAGCCGAAACTGTGAAGGTATCACCACATTCACTTAGGGGAAAAATTTCGATGGGTTCTTTTAATTTTAACCGGCTTTCCTATATATCAAAATGAAGCTCATTCTATCCTCTTGCTGGCCCAAGAAAAATTAGAAGTGGCCCAGATCTGGTTCAAGAGTTATTCGTTTTTAAAACGAGACGCCCAAACTGTCAATTGCAGCGCGCCGGAAATAGAAATCTTTATTAATTGTGGTTGCCGACTTAGACCTTGGGGGAAATATTTCGATGGCTTTTGTTAATTTTAACCAGCTTTCCTATATATCAAATTGAAGCTCATTATATCGTCTTGCTGGCCCAAGAAAAATTAGAAGTGGCCCAGAACTGGTTCAAGAGTTATTCGCATAAGCCGAAACTGTGAAGGTATCACCACATTCACTTAGGGGGAAAATTTCGATGGGTTCTTTTAATTTTAACCGGCTTTCCTATATATCAAAATGAAGCTCATTCTATCCTCTTGCTGGCCCAAGAAAAATTAGAAGTGGCCCAGATCTGGTTCAAGAGTTATTCGTTTTTAAAACGAGACGCCCAAACTGTCAATTACAGCGCGCCGGAAATAGAAATCTTTATTAATTGTGGTTGCCGACTTAGACCTTGGGGGGAAAATTTCGATGGGTTCTTTTAATTTTAACCAGCTTTCCTATATATCAAAATGAAGCTCATTCTATCCTCTTGCTGGCCCAAGAAAAATTAGAAGTGGCCCAGATCTGGTTCAAGAGTTATTCGCTTTTAAAGCGAGAAACCCAAACTGTCAATTACACAGCGCGCTAAAAATAGAACACTTTATTAACTATGTTTCACGACATAGCCATTGGGGGAAAGATTTCGATGGCTTCCGTTATTTTTAACCGGCTTTCCTATATATCAAAATGAAGCTCATTCTATCCTCTTGCTGGCCCAAGAAAAATTAGAAGTGGCCCAGATCTGGTTCAAGAGTTATTCGTTTTTAAAACGAGACGCCCAAACTGTCAATTACACAGCGCGCTAAAAATAGAACACTTTATTAACTATATTTCACGACATAGCCATTGGGGGAAAGATTTCGATGGCTTCGGTTATTTTTAACCGGCTTTCCTATATATCAAAATGAAGCTCATTCTATCCTCTTGCTGGCCCAAGAAAAATTAGAAGTGGCCCAGATCTGGTTCAAGAGTTATTCGTTTTTAAAACGAGACGCCCAAACTGTCAATTACAGCGCGCCGGAAATAGAAATCTTTATTAATTGTGGTTGCCGACTTAGACCTTGGGGGAAATATTTCGATGGCTTTTGTTAATTTTAACCAGCTTTCCTATATATCAAATTGAAGCTCATTATATCGTCTTGCTGGCCCAAGAAAAATTAGAAGTGGCCCAGAACTGGTTCAAGAGTTACTCGCATAAGCCGAAACTGTGAAGGTATCACCACATTCACTTAGGGGGGAAATTTCGATGGGTTCTTTTAATTTTAACCGGCTTTCCTATATATCAAAATGAAGCTCATTCTATCCTCTTGCTGGCCCAAGAAAAATTAGAAGTGGCCCAGATCTGGTTCAAGAGTTATTCGTTTTTAAAACGAGACGCCCAAACTGTCAATTACAGCGCGCCGGAAATAGAAATCTTTATTAATTGTGGTTGCCGACTTAGACCTTGGGGGAAATATTTCGATGGCTTTTGTTAATTTTAACCAGCTTTCCTATATATCAAATTGAAGCTCATTATATCGTCTTGCTGGCCCAAGAAAAATTAGAAGTGGCCCAGAACTGGTTCAAGAGTTATTCGCATAAGCCGAAACTGTGAAGGTATCACCACATTCACTTAGGGAAAAAATTTCGATGGGTTCTTTTAATTTTAACCGGCTTTCCTATATATCAAAATGAAGCTCATTCTATTCTCTTGCTGGCCCAAGAAAAATTAGAAGTGGCCCAGATCTGGTTCAAGAGTTATTCGTTTTTAAAACGAGACGCCCAAACTGTCAATTACAGCGCGCCGGAAATAGAAATCTTTATTAATTGTGGTTGCCGACTTAGACCTTGGGGGAAATATTTCGATGGCTTTTGTTAATTTTAACCAGCTTTCCTATATATCAAATTGAAGCTCATTATATCGTCTTGCTGGCCCAAGAAAAATTAGAAGTGGCCCAGAACTGGTTCAAGAGTTATTCGCATAAGCCGAAACTGTGAAGGTATCACCACATTCACTTAGGGGAAAAATTTCGATGGGTTCTTTTAATTTTAACCGGCTTTCCTATATATCAAAATGAAGCTCATTCTATCCTCTTGCTGGCCCAAGAAAAATTAGAAGTGGCCCAGATCTGGTTCAAGAGTTATTAACCAGTTCAGACGTACTTACACTTGTTCTGGACCTAATTTTGCCTGGCACGTCGACGGCTATGATAAACTAAAACCTTATGGGTTTTCAATTCACGGTTGTATCGATGGTTTTAGCAGGAGAATATTATGGCTGCAAGTTCAAAGGTCACACAAAAACCCGCGTGTTATTCCCGTTATTTTTTCGATTATGTAAAAGCCACTGGGGGGTGTCTTGTTCGTGTTTTGAGCGACCGTGGAACTGAAAATGGGATAATGGCTGCCATGGAGTGTTATTTCAGGGCAAATGGTGTAGATGAATTTGCTGGAGAAAAAGCGCATCGATCCCTATCCAGTCCAAGAAATCAAAGAATAGAATCCTACAGGTTGTCACTAAGAAAGATGCGTTCTAGCTGGTGGATCGATTTTTTCGCTGATCTATTGGAGTCCGGTATCCTTGACTTAACAAATGATATCCACAAAGACGCACTGTGGTTTGGCTTTGCCGATATTCTACAGGGAGACTTAGACAAAGCCAGGGAGCACTGGAATTCACACAGGATAAGGTCTCAGCATACAACCATACATGGAGTCCCAGACGTACTATATTTTCTTCCTGAACAATCTGGAGAGGGAAGGGATGATTGCCTTATAAGAGTTCCACTTTGTAAGTTGGATGAAGTGAAAGAGGAAATTATGGATGGAACAACGGAAGAGGAAACTGATGAAATTTTGGAAGAATACTTCTATTATGTCATGGAGAATAATGGATTATTGCATCCAACATCAATTACTGAAGCAGGGGAACTATTTCAGACACTGATTAATTTTGCTGTTGAAACACCCGAGGCTCACTAAAACAAATACTTAAACTACCGTTTTTCAGTTGTTTTTTAAAGTTCATGGATATACATTTCTCAGTAATATAAAGTAACAGAATATGAACAAAAAATGGTATATAATATGTCATTTATACCTATTAAATGAGCAATTTAATGAAGTAACAGTTTTACAGTATGTTAATATTATACTGTATAAAGTAACAGAAACCTGTCAATAACATGAATGATATAAAGGTATTAACAAAGCCTTAGTTTATTCATGCATAAATTATCTTTGATGTGTCGCGGTTAATAAATAGGTTATTGACCTTGCATATTAAATGACCTACTATATCGCTTTAAAACTACGTCTAGAATACCATTTTTTTGTTAAATAACGACAAATATCGTCTGTGTCATGAATAAACTAAGTCGGTTAGTGACCTTAACCTCGGTCACTACGCTGGTTATTACCCTCGGGCCTGCGGCCCTCGGGGTTAATAACCAGCGTAGTGACCTCGGTTTCGGTCACTAACCTATACATGTACAGTATAGGCCACTCCAAATTAGACTTTAGTTTCCCATCCACCCCTTCCTTAGAATTGCATGCAGGCGGGTGGCCATTACATTATCCATTATTTAATATGTATGCCATATCCCTGAAATCTCACTTCCAGTGTGAAATAAGTGCACCAACATTTATGTTTTTTAAATCAATTGCTAAATTGTTCCAGCTTTTAAATGTTGAAGGAAAAAAGTTATTTGCAAATCGATTTGTTCTTACAGCCATTAAACAAAAATCGTCGCCAGATCTTAAAGGGTACCGAGATTGTGTAGAAACCTGAGGAGGAAGCAGACCAGATAGAAAAGCTGGGGTTAAACAATTAATTATTTTATAAAATAAAACTAAAAAATAATATTAAAATAAACTAATAAAACTGGATTTCAAATCTTCCCATGCAAGTTCATTCATGAGTTTGTCACGACTGGTTCCCTTCATTGCACCCGTTACGATTCTTGCTGCTTCATATTGTATATCTTCTAACTTTTGACAGTCAAAGTCAGTGCAATTATCCCAGATTACACTGGCATATTCCAGGTTAGATCTTATCAAACATTTATAAATGGTATTCAATGTTGCCCTATTAACTTTAAATCTGATATATTGAAGACATCCTAGCTTTTTGGAGACTTCTAAATAAATATTTCAAATGTGCATGCTCCAAGAAAAGTTAGAGGTAAAAGTAAGGCCTAAAAGCGTGTGAAAATCAACATCTTTAATAATTTCCCCATTCATAATGCTGAGTTTGTTTATTCTGCTTTGCAGAAAAGGTAATAGATCTAGTTTTGGAGGCATTCATGGTTACTAACCACTTTTTGGACCATGAAGAAATTTTATCTAGGTCGGTCTAACTTTTCATTGGAAGATACAGAAGAACTGACAATGTCAAGCAACGAGGTATCGTCTATGGAAGGAAGGTACTAGATGTCATCGACCTAAACCAGGTGCGCCAACAATCAGTCATCCACGTGTCAGCGGTACATTAAATGATTATAATTTATAAAGCTTCATCTGCGAAGAGGAACCCCGTATAAAGTCAAGAGAACAAGAATACACGATTCAGCTTATAAAAGTCTTTGAAAAAAAGGTATTTACACTTAACAACTCATTTATTGTCTTCTATTTATTCAGGCTATGAAGTATTTATTAGCTTTTTATCGTATATTATACACTTTACTGTAGTCTGATGATCAGTACTATGGTGGCCCATCACTATCACCGAATTCTACACAAATTAATATCATTTTGAATAATAGTTTTATTTTAAAAAATAATTATATTTTAAAACAGTTTTTCATTTCTATTTTAAAAACTATTATTATTACAATTTTTAAGTAAAATAACAAAGTAAGAAGGAAAATGAATGTGACTTTCATTTCAAATGTCAATTCATGTTCTCTTATAATTATGGAATATTAACAATAAAATTAGTTACACTTTAAATTTGAACTTCATTTCAAACGCCTTTATAATTTATGATTTTTTTTATTTTGATTCGGCCCAGCGTTATCAATCATTTTTCAGCAGCTCCAAATTAAAATTTTAAAATGCATATGCATCGCGTGGCCCAGCGCTATCACTATCCGATCCCATGATGCAGCACACGCCTATAATAATTTGTCTTTCTATAAACTACTATTATCATCGATAAGCACTTTGAATTTTTTATTTTACGAATACGAGTGGATAAGTACGCCACTAGCCAAACTCCTAGCTCAGGCTATTAATACATTTTTGATAGAATGTTCAATGGAATGTTGACGTTGACAAGTGGCATACAACAGACGACTGAAACGAGTAAAAATCTTTTAATAGACCATTACATATTTGGACATTAGGTTTGCACGAAA
The DNA here is from genome assembly GCA_035771165.1 of Paragorgia papillata. NCBI lineage: Eukaryota > Metazoa > Cnidaria > Anthozoa > Scleralcyonacea > Coralliidae > Paragorgia > Paragorgia papillata. The sequence goes on from JAWNZC010000088.1 coordinate 1,382,012, forward strand.
GCTCTTTGTTTGGCGAAAATTGAAAACCCAATTCTTATTAACAACGTTGGACACAATCATGCAGTTACTGGTATTTTGTAGTTGTTCGTGTGGAATTTAATTCAGTAATTCAATTGTTGATACTGCAGAAGTGCGACGTTTGACGTACGTTGAATTAAATTCGGCAGGCGAATGGAATTTTACAGGCTTTGCCGCGGCAGAAGTTCATATCATATCTATTTCAAACCTGGAATTTCCAATCCCCCATGTCAAATTAAATTTTAATTGTTAATCTCCGCTTTCCTTTTCGTATTCTTTCTATATCCCAATTAATACATTTCGTTTTGTTGCAATTGAGTACATTCGACCGACGGCGTTTGAAACAGCAGTCTCATTTTATAGTGATTCATGAGGTCTGGTTCATACATCGCATTTAATTCAGACGAATTGAACTCAATCAACTAAATGCGACTGTAGTGCGACGTATGAAACGAATTAAATTCGACTGAAGAGTTAAATTCGTCTGAGACGTTGTATCCGTCACGCTGAGACGGATACAACTTCTGAAATGCGTGTTGGTATCATCGCATCGAATTAAATGCATACGTTATGATAACATATTTATTGTGCCCGTGATCAGATTTTTGTTTACTTCGCATGCGTATTGGACGTTTTTGGCGCGATCTAGCCGGATTTTCCTTGCTCGTCACTGAATTAAATTCGTCGCATGAAACGAATTAGAGTTTACGTCGACTTTAACTATGAATTAAATTCGTCTGAATTAAATGCGACGTATGAACCCAAATAAGAAATTGACACTGTTGATCAATGAAATATTATTGGCAGGACAACCCAAAAGTGGCAAATGACCAATCATATTCATCTGATCTCACAATGTCAATTTCAGAAGCTTAAGAAGATTCGCCAATGTTTTGGGTCAAATTAAGGCGCATTTTTCTCGATATCAGAATATTTTACTTCAATGTTGGTGGAGGTCAATCACTACTAAACAAAGGATTTGAATTGATAAGATGATTGATGTGCATTCAGTCAAGACAAAGCACAAAGAGCGAACAAAGTTCATGTAAATCACAAACGAAGAAAATAAAGAGATGACGCTTAATAACACTTGGAAAGAGGACGAACGGCTTAAGAATAATCTTGACCAGTATGTAAAGGAAAATTTGAAGAGATCAGAAATATTAGATTTCGTGAAAAGAGATTTTCCGGAGTACCCATGGAGTATTACCACACTTGACAGATGACTTCGGCATTTTGAAATTAGGTATATCAATTACGCTACACCTCTTCAAACTGTTACCAACGCAGTTAGCATGGAACTTGAGGGACCAGGAAAACTCCGGGGCTACAGAGCACTGAATCAAAAACTCAGGACCGTGCATGATGTAAAGGTTCCTAGGCACTTGGTACACAATGTTCTTGCTGAGTTAGATCCTGATGGCTTGGAAGCAAGAGGTTTACAAAAGAAAGCAAAGAGACCGAAACTGGCATTCGCTTCCAATGGCCCCTTGTGGGTTGTGTCACTAGACGGATACGATAAGCTTGCGGCTATCAGAATTGGACGTTCCCCTTGTGCATTTACGGTTGTTTGGATACCTTTTCCAGAAAGATTCTCTTTCTTTTCGTTTCTCATTCAAATTCTGAGCCACAAATCATTGGGAAAAGGTATCTCGAGTATTTGTGTCAAGAACAAATTATGCCTTCTTACCTTAGGATTGACAAAGGGACGGAAAATGGCTACGTTACAGGTCTACCTTGTAAACAAGTATGGAATAATGGAAGATCCAGTTCAATCCGTAATATATGGGCCCTTCTACTAGCAATAAAATTGAAAGATGGTGGTGTGATTTACACGAACGATTAGAGAAATATTTCAAAGTACAATTAACGCAGCTGCTTCGAGATAGGGAGTACGATCCCCACGACTGGTTAAATAGACAACTGTTAGCATATGTTTACATACCGGTTGTTCAACGAGAATGTGACATTTTTATTAGCAACTGGAATTCTCACAGAGTTCGTAACCAGGATGACCTTTTACTTCCTACCGGAGTACCTAACCATATGTTTTCTTTCCCGAGAACTATGGAGGAAATCACTGTGGCACTCATATTTCACAAGATGATTTGCAGGAGATGGCAGAAGTTTCGGGTTTACTCGAGCGCAATTCGGAACATCACGTCCATGAGGAAAGAATTAAACAAGCATGTGAACAGTGTTTGCCGGATCCATCTATTATTGAGTCAGTTAATGCAAAAGAGGCGTACCTGTTTCTTAAACGGAATTTGCAAAACATTAGGCAATAACTAGTCAATAATATCAAAGTAACTTTAATTCAGGAACGCAACGATTGTCAACAAAATCTGGATTTATCTTAGTTTATATTGTCTTTTTCAGTTTGTATAATTCAGTTTGTATATTTGATCTGTTTACGAAAAATATATTAAAACCTTTATATGTAATATACCCGCACAGTGACTTTCCTATCGTATTATTTTACAATAATATCGGCTCTGAAGAAAGTTTCAATATGTCACAAAACTTATTACAACTATGCTCGCTGTTGAATTTGCTAATGCTCAGGTGTGACAAGTTTCCTGCGCAAAAATAAACTTCCCCAGAGCTATCTGAATCGCTCAATTCAGGTGTAGCAATTTCAGGATCGTATAAATTGAACATTGAACCTTGTATATCTAAGAGCATCATTTTCTTCTTCGAGTAAACGTAACTAAAATGTACCAAACATTCTGCCTTTTGGAAAACCACGTTGTATTCTTCACTATGGGCTCTAAGCACTGACCATTATTACATTATTACGGTACATATTCTTCCAAAGTTATGGGTTGGCCATCCAGTAACGAGTAAAAAACCTTACGATATGTGAAAGTTTCTTTAAACTCCGCATGTGTTTTAGAAGCAAATTGTTGGGTTATGTTTCTTGCGACGGCATGCATCTGAACCTGCTTTCTTGTGTGTCCTTCAACTGACATTCCCAAAGCATCTTTGATCGTTGTTACCGACGTTTCCTGGTATCGCTTTAACACCCATTCACCACGCATTTCAGGTGGATCCACGCACTTCGCTCTAAAAGCGTCACGGAAAGCACCGCTTGCAAACTTTTGCTCGTCAATCTGTAGTTTAAGCGTAGAGGCGTTAACCCATAGACATGCATGGACATCGAAATGTTCCAGGTTTTAATGTCGTAGCTTTTGGGGCCTTCACTAACTTTCCTGCCCTCAGCAAGTCTCCAATTCATACTGATTTGGGAAAAAATGTAGGTGGAGCACGTGGGTTGACGGTTAATTTTACAGGAGATGATTGCGTAGCCGATCTTGCTTGTTTTCGCATAACGTCGTTGACGTTGTCTAATTTTGGGGGATTGTTACCCTGATCTTCATTTTCTGAACCTGCAATCGGGAGCAAAATGACTTGAGACAACTTTCGCAAATGGAGTTAATTTGATTCGCTTAGCGGAAAATCGACCTTCCTTCAATGTTGACCAAGTAAAATAATGCAATTTGCAGGACACATGTATAATAGGTGCACAACATTGAATGGGGGAAAGGGGGGAATTATGAAGAAAAGTGAAGTTTTTTTTTAGTCAATTGTTGGATATGTAAATTTTTAGCAAAAATCTCTGAAGCGTCTCAACCATTTTGCTCCCGATTGTGGTTGTAGGAAACGAATAAAGAAAACCTTCTTGTCTTTTAACTGTTCCAACTTATTGCAAGAAGGACCTCTATCAGATGCTAGGATGTCACAAGAATTCTTTGGAGCGTGGTAGAAGCGTTCGCATGCCTCTTTTATATTACTACCATTTGCGTTCAAGTGTTTAGCGTTTAGCGAATAACTAGTTATTTCCGAGTTTTGAAACAAACGTTATCCAATGACAACTTTTAGTTTGACAGATCAAACAATGACGAATAGGGGGTGTAACGTTTCGTTGTTATTGCTTCCGTTTCAACTTTCAACGTTGTTTTGATGCGGTCACGGCACGGTTTTATATAATACGGCGAACATGGACTACAACATAAATACTTTCGGCAGGTTATATAGACGTGGCCTGCCATTATCAGATGACATGCGTTCGCTGATCATAGACGAAATCACTAAAGAGGGTGGGGATAGGTTATCTGGATATATTCCAGTTACTTATACAACGATTGCCAAGAGATTGAGTGTCACCGTGCCAACAGTGAAGAAGATATGGAAACAATTTTGCGAGGAAAACAACTTGGCAGTAAAGGATCGTGGAGGAACTCGCAATCGTAAGTTAACCCGCAATGATTTGGAACTGATCGAAACATTAAAAGAGTAGCTCAAGGTTCGATTTCGATGAGAGAAATCAACGAAATTTTAGCAGAATTTGGAGATATTCAAGAGGAGGTTGCCATGTCTACAATATCACGCGCGATCAAGTCAAGATTGTTGTCAGGCAAGAGATATTCTCGAAAGGAAATTTCCCATGTTGCACTCCAACGGTTTACTTTGACAAATGTACTGTACACGCAACTCTTTATCAATTATCTTAGCTCGAAGGATGCCAGGAAGATAAAAATTTTCGATGAAGCCGGCATAAAATCGCCAGACGTTGGCACTCGACTTTACGGACACGCGCCAGTCGGTGAAAGATGTGTAGAGGTTATAAGAAGACAAGAAAGCCCGAATACGACCTTAAACCTCATTGTATCTTTGAATGGTGCAGAGTATTACAACCTAATAGACGGCGCAACTGACACTGTCCAGTTTTTGAATTTTTTTGAGGAGGCTTCGAACGCAGTTAATTTTGAGACGAGGAGACCAGCTCTAGAAGTTGGGGATATTGTTGTAATGGACAACCCTGCAGTGCATCATTACGAAGGAGGGGAAGTTTTGGAAGAGTTCCTAGCTGATATGGGTATAGAATTACTATACACACCCGTCTATTCACCCGACCTAAATCATGTAGAGGTTTGTTTTAACAAGATTAAAACACAATTGAATCACTGCTTCCAACGTCTATTTCACGAGAATGCAAAGCTGGCCTGCGCTCTAGCCATTGAAACGATAACAAATGAAGACATAAGTAATTTCTACAACAACACTGCATATTTATTTGAGGATTAAAGTGCCTCTATGGCCTGTGGGATCTTTACATATTTAAATAACTTAGGTTAAAAGAAAATGTTTCCCGAATATTTTTCTCAAAAATATTAAATCCCCGCCCAGCTACAGCGCTCCAAAGTTGGCATCTCTGTAACTGTGACCGTGCCTGTTAGGGACCTGGTGCGAGTTTACTGTGTGGGGTCACGGTCGGAACGGAACTTGCCTTGCAACCAAAATAAAAAGGACAGATAATCTTCGATCTGCGCGCAGTTTATGGAAATTATTTTGAAATAGAGACTTGCCATCAAGATTTTTTAACTGTATTCGTGGAGCGACTAATAATTAAGGTAAGTACATTCGATTATTTCTGTATTTTCATTAAATAGTGAGTTAAATTGCAGACTTTTGATGTTGTCATTGTTTAAAATGGCGCATGTAACAATCATTTCCGAAACATGCAGTCAAAACTAACCTTGTAACTCAAAAATAAACATGTTTTGTGCTTTTTGGTCGCAATATTTGGAATCCCAAGTGGAATATCTACAAAACTGTCGGTAATTTTACATCAGTTTACTCGCCTATTTGACAAAAATGCTCATTGGTCTTGACTGTTGAAATGACGAGTACGACATCATCGCCATTGTTATTGTCGAAGCTCGCAGCATAGAAAATATTGTCTTCTGGATTGTCTATGCTTGCAGTCAAGACTAACCCTTGCCTCAGAATCTTGTGTGCACAGTTTGCAAAACTGACTCTATTTGTAAACCAGTATATGTTACATATGTTATCTACTATAAACTAATGTCTACATGTATGTGCATGTACAGAAAATCTAACTAATACCATATCAATTTTATTAAAGATGCCTTACAAAAGGGGCTACTCAGTGAAAAAAAAGAAGCCAAATTATTGTACCACTATGAGAAATAAGGAGCCAATATGCAGGTAAATTACAGTAGCCTAAATACTCCATCTTAAATTGTATAAATATTATGTGATAATCCAGCATGTACAGTATTGTATATATTAAGAAAAGAAAGCTTATAATTATATTTTAAGCTTTATCATATAGATATTGACAAAACACATCGAAATATCTTCATACATAAAAGATTGCTAACTTTTTCTTCATATTTTAAATGACAGGATTGGAGATACAAACTTTAATTTCTTGCATTATATTGTTAATATCCTTGTCCATTCTCTTCGTTCAGTTTAGTATATATATATATATATATAGACACACTCGCACACATACAGAACGTACATGTATGGCCACCATATTGTAAAGTTCTATTCGTAGATAGTCACTGTCAATGAGGTGCACAATAGTCCACTAGTTGGTTTATACTATTACTTTATAGCAATGTTACTAGGTATAGTATAATACCTTAATGATGACTATCCAGACAATAAAAAAAATCAATTTTGGTACATTAAATGAAATTGCTTTTAATGTTTATCCTTTTTCAGACAGAGACAGTCCCCCTGTCTTGGCACCAGTTTCAATGGGTGAAATACTTAATGACAGAACAAGGTATTTGAATAATACCAACAGCAATTGTACTGGAGACAACAACAGATGTCAACCACTTGCTGCCACCTATAAACAGTTATCCAACCACAAATCCTTAAAGACTTAGTTAACACCATTAATAGCGTTGGTCTTCCTTTTGGTTGGACATTAGTGAAAGGCGATGAAGAATCTTTAAGAGTTGTTTACTTGCAACAAAGAAAGAAAGACTGTGCCAAGGATCCCATGATAACAAAGTCAGTGATTGTTTACAAAGATCATTCCTGGACACTTAGAATTCTTGATAAAGTTATTCAACAGTTTGATAGTCAAGGATTAGATGGCTTAAAGCAGCAAATAATAAAATTGATTAATAAAATTTATATCGTATTAGTTAGATATAATGTACATGCACATACATGTAGACATTAGGTTATAGTAGATTACATATGTAACATATTATGCTGGTTTACAAATAGTCAGTTTTGCAAACTGTGCACACAAGATTCTGAGGCAAGGGTTAGTCTTGACTGCAAGCATAGACAATCCAGAAGACAATATATTCTGGATTTTCTATGCTGCGAGCTTCGACAATAACAATGGCGATGATGTCGTACTCGTCAGACCAATGAGCATTTTTGTCAAATAGGCGAGTAAACTGATATAAAGTTACCGAAAGTTTTGTAGATATTCCACTTGGGATTCCAAATATTGTGACCAAAAAGCACAAAACATGTTTTTTTTTGAGTTACAGGGTTAGTTTTGACTGCATGTTTTGGAAATGATTGTTACATGCGCCATTTTTAAAAACAATGACAACATCAAAAGTCTGCAATTTAACTCACTATTTAATGAAAATACAGAAATAATCGAATGTACTTACCTTAAATTATTAGTCGCTCCACGAATACAGTTTCGGCAAGTCTCTATTTCAAAATAATTTCCATAAACTGCGCGCAGATCGAAGATTATCTACTTGTTTGACATATATACAACTTGTTGGTAAATATATAATAGTTGTTCGCAAATATATACAACTTGTTCGCAAATGTATACAACTTGTTCGCAAATATATAACTTGTTCGCAAATATATAAAACTTGTTGCGTAATATATAAAACTTGTTCGCATATATATAACTTGTTCGCAAATATATAAAACTTGTTCGCAAATATATAACTTGTTCGCAAATATATAAAACTTGTTGCGTAATATATAAAACTTGTTCGCATATATATAACTTGTTCGCAAATATATAAAACTTGTTCGAATATATACAACTTGTTTGCAAATATATAAAACTTGTTCGCAAATATATAAAACTTGTTGCGTAACATAGAACTTGTTTGCAAATATATACAACTTATGAAACTTGTTGCGTAATATATAAGACTTGCTGAAAAATAAAACTTGGTTAAAAAACTATTTTGCAATACCGGCGGTGGCGTGATGTAGAAGCAGCCTGGGAACAAGCTACTTCAACCCACATCTATTAAGGGGGTGGACCATTAGAAAAATGACAAATTGCTGCAACATTGTTGCGTCGCAAGTCTAAAGCTTTGTTGCACGTATTACCACCCACCTTAACAGACACCGCTTCCAAACGTTTGCGCATGCGTGAATTCGCTAAACATTAGAGTAAACATTACAAGAGAAGTGGGAACTAGCCATGGCTACAACAAACAGACAGCGAAGACTAAGTAAGACAACACCGCTGCCAAACGTTTGCGCATGCGTGAATTCTCTAGAATAAATATCAAGAGAAGCTGTGGCGCCAACAACCAGACAGCGAAGACTAAGTAAGACTCGACTATTCATTTGTGTTTTAAAAAAAGGGTAAAGAAAATTACGAAGGGGTAAATTCAGAATATGTTACAATATTGACAAAGAAGCCATGCACAAATTATCTACCTTATCTTTTCGGGGGTATACTTATAATTTTAACTTTTGTGTCGGACTCTCGGACCAGTCAAAATATTTAAGTATTTTCCCGCTCTTTTTCTGAGGACGAGCTCGGACGTTGCGCATGCGCAAAACGTTTGGTAGCGGTGTTATGTAAGACTGGACTATTCATTTGTGTTTAAAAAAAAAAGAGTAAAGAAAATTACGAAGGGGTAATTTCAGAATATGTTACAATATTGACAAAGAAGCCATGCACAAATTACCTACTTTATCTTTTTGGGTAGTATGCTTATAATTTTAACTTTTGTGTCGGACTCTAGGACCAATCCAAATATTTCAGTGTTTTCCCGCTCTTTTTTGAGGTGCGAGCTCGGACGTTGCGCACGCGCAAAACGTTTGGCAGCGGTGTTCCTTAAACATTGTCACTCAACAAAATTTCGTTGTTTCAAGTTGAATCAGCATGTTGCAGTACGTAGAACTGGAGTCCACTTTTTTCAACAAATGTTTTCAACTTGCAACAACAAAATTTTGTTGGGTGACAATGTTTAAGATGTTGTAATACGTGCAACAACGCTTTTCAACTTGCAACGCAACAAAGTTGCGTTGAAAGTTGAAGAAATTACCTAGCCTTAAAAATCCCAGAAAAAAATCCCGCACGAGCAATTCGTGCACGCTGAAAAAGTCCCCCCCCCCCTCATCACTTCTCTAATGGTCCGCCCAGTCCCGGGCACCTGGATCTGGAATTCAAGGAAAGTGGGAACGAGATATTTGCCAACATGGCGGGCGAAGAAGTTGACGTTCAGCTTCTTCGCAATGAGGTCAGACGATTTCTTGCTGAACTACAACACGCAGGACTGAGATTGAATCTGTTCACTGAAAGCTTAGAGGGTGCTGATCATATGTTAAACATCGCAGAGAACACTTGCTCCGACCTTTTGTTGTTTATCCGCATATTTGAATCACGAAACTGGGCTGTTTGCCCCGACATCATTGGGGTACTGGAGCAACTGTTTGAAATTTACCAAAGCTTGGTAGAGAGATACAGAGAGCGCCTGCAGGGGATACAGGAGCAACGTGTTGATCATAGCTTTCAGAGCCAACAGGAACACGTAAGATCACGAGGGAGGCCCCGTTATGTGGTGTCTAGAACACAAATCGAAGGACTGAGCGAAATTGGTTTTTCGTGGTCCAAGATATCAAGAATGCTTGGTATATCCAGAATGACATTGTACAGACGACGAATAGAATTAGGACTTGAAGTAGAAGAAGGTTATAATCAAATGGAAGATCAAGAGCTTGATGTAGTTGTCCGTTCAATTCTCGAGTTATCTCCTAATTCAGGCGAAGTTATGATACGAGGAGCACTTCGTGGTAGAAGGGTTAAGATTCAGAGATGGAGGATCAGGGAATCGATTCTTAGAGTAGATCCATTACGAAGAGAGCGAAGACAACGATTAAGAATAAGAAGAAGGGTCTACAGAGTTCCAGGTCCTAACAGTCTATGGTAAATATTTATTGATTTTTGGTTGTTTTACTGTATGATATTTTATGGTTTACAATTTTCGAAAATGTTACTCTGGCATATAAAATTCACCAGCACTCTAGTCTCAACTACATGTAATGACTATTGAAATTAATTGTCTATCGAAACACCAATATTTCCCGTAAAACGTTTTATTTAGGCATCTTGATGGCCATCACAAGCTTGTTCGATGGAGAATGGTTATCCATGGAGCAATTGATGGGTTTTCACGTTCAATTGTGTATTTTAAATGTGGTACAAATAATGAGGCAAGAACAGTGATGACCCTGTTTCAAGATGCCATTCAGCGATTTCATGTTCCTTGTCGAATAAGGTGTGACCAAGGGACTGAAAACATATATGTGGCAAGATGGATGCTTAACAGATATGGAACAGCTGTGAACCCAGTTTTAACTGGGCTATCAGTTCACAACCAGAGGATTGAGCGCCTTTGGCGTGACATTAGGGATGCTTTTGTTTTATATTACAAAAGCCTATTCTATTTCATGGAAGACCAGCACCTACTAGACCCCTTAGATGAAATACATCTGTATGCTTTACATTACATTTACTTACCTAGGGTCAACCGCTCCATTGAAGAATTTAATTTAGAGTGGAATAATCATCCTGTGAGAACGGAAAATTGCAGAACACCTTCTCAGATATGGATAGAAGGGTTTTACCAACAAGCCTGTTCAAGTCAACAAGCTGTAAGAATGGCTTTGGACCACAATATTGATCCAGAAAACTATGGCACAGATGACAACGGTCCAGTACCAGAACTGCAGACCAGCAACAATGTGCAAATTCCACGCTCATCAGTACAACTGACTGATGAAGAGAGGGCTGTATTAACAATAACCATTGATCCTTTGACTGATGATGGCAACCATGGTATCAACTTATTTTTGCAAGCTGTGCAGATGATTACTCACTTAGATTCAGAATAGGTAATTGCAGGGTACCACAGTGTAGATACAGTACATGTAGAACATCATCCAAAGGATTTTTTTGTAAATTTCCAAAATGCTTTGCAAAAAAATAAATTGTCCCTGTACCCCACAGCCACTTGATAAATGTTTTTGAAAATATTCCATCTTGTTTCACATTGAACTTTGTCTGGTTTTAGCCAGAGTAAAATAAAAGATGTCCTTTGGACAGTAAAGAGTTAACTGATATACAACAGTGCATGTAAAACTACAATCCTGGACAAAATTGTTGGGCCACTTTGCCGATTTTGACGATTTTCGCATAGTATCCCAAGCACTTTTGTCCAGGATTGTCTGAAAATGACGAATTAAACAAAATCGAAGAAAAAAACAATTTGGGGGCGGCGATTCTGCGCAGTTTGCTCGAAAATGACATAAATACGCTCCCACATGCATGAACAACAAATTGTTTGTGGGGTATAGAAGGTTTGGTGAATATGCAAATTAAATAGAGCTCTTGTGCGGGTGGTACCGGTGTGGGTGGGAACTCTGCAGAGACTCTGCTCCAGTGATCCCTTCCCCATTGAGGGGGTAAGGGGGAGCAGAGATGGGGGCTCTTTTATTAAACTGTATATATTTTGCAATGTTACAAAGTTAAAAAGCTGTGTTTTATTGAAAAATCATAAACTCGTCATTTTCAGACAATCCTGGACAAAATTGTTGGGCCACTTTGCCGATTTTCGCATATTGTCCCAAGCACTTTTGTCCAGGATTGTAGTTAAACTTTGTTTTACTGGTTTTATTACAAAGGTCCATAAAAAAGGGCACAAGAAAAACCATGAAAATAAAGTAACATGCTAATTATAGGCAACTGGTTGACAGGAGTCTTGAACTCTATGTAGACTGAGCTTTTTTTTTAATCTTGTACATTGAGTGATTGAGGGGAAGTGTCTGTAGTTAAATACTGTATCTCCAAAACTATCCATTGTTAACCCTTCAACTCCCACCATGTCCGGAGGTCTTCCCTTGACAAGTAAATCTGGAATTAGACAGAGTAAAAAAAAAGGTGCCAAATAGCACTGATGGCAATGAACAGGTTAAGGAGATAGTTTAACTCTTTAACTCCCACCACGTCAGGAGGTACATGTATTTCTTTGATGAGTAAAATTGTCTGGCATTGGAGTAAAAAATTAAAGTGCTAAAACAGTCCTAGATAAAGCATTTTTCTTCCTGGCAGCAAAATCCAAAAATAAATATTTCCTGCTAAACTAAATTAACGATTTCCTTCCCCTGATAGAATTTTTCAATTTTATAAGTTGCGATACCACCAGACTTGCAAGTTTGTATCTCAAAACCATAAATGAATTTGTCTGAATATGGTATCTATACATACTTTGAACTAGCGAACTTTTTCAATTGAATACTACCAGGGCACTAAGCACCCTGAATACTACTGTATGTAATACAAGTACTAGCGTCAAAAATCGAAATGCTGAAACAGTTGAATAAGATAAAAGCAGCTTGCATTCTTGCAAATGCACAATGACAGCTGCAGCCTGCAACAGCAACACTACTGAAATGCTAAATATTTCATTGTTTTCTAGAACAAATCGTTGCGTCATTTGCGCAAAACCTTCAAAACACTTTCGAATTGTTTACAAATTAATCGACGCTGGGTTTGGCAAGAATATAGAAAGATGAGTCATCGAATATGAAACTCAATTTTGATATTCAATCAAACGTGATGCCCATCAAGATTGTGTGACCGTGACGTGACGCTTTTCGATCTTTTGAATAATAGGAAATTTATCTTTAAACCAAAACTTGGATTAAAAAAAATGACAAATATTTCCTGCAAGATACAAAAAATTTCCTGCGAACAACTTTTACAAAATATTTCCTGGCAGCGGTGCTGCCGGATATTTTCCAGCACTGTGCTAAATGGCAACCAATGCGAATGAAAGGATTAATGTTACTAATTGTAATGAAAATGGAAAACTGCAAATTTGGTGTTAGAGGGTGTTGAGAAATACTCTTTTTTTAAAGTTTTTTTCCAAATTTTCCCACCTATTTTTTAGGAAAAGCAAAAAAAAAATTCAGAGGCAGGACTGCAATTAGCCTGAGAAGATCAGACCCCTCAGTGGGTTTTAACCTGTGCCTGAAAGGGGGTCTTGACCACTGACTAGGTTGCAAAGCTTATTGACATACATGTATCATGCACATTTAAAATCAGTAGAGGCACTTTCCAATCCACCCTCTCTTCAAGGTTAACAGTGTAACATTAACATCAAGTGCCATAAATACATTCTAACTGCTAGAGCTGTAAAGAAGTACATCATATTTGGTATGTTTTGTATGCAACTTAGACTGAACATAACTGATAAACTGAAACTTGAAACCCAATGTGAACAGATGTACTGTAACTGTTTCAAAGTCGTCCAAAACCTTGGCATTCTTTCAATGCTGACACAAAAACTTCTTGAACTTCACCAAATGACTTAATTATTTGTAATGAACTGGTAAGTCAACTCTTAAGTCACATGTGGATGATGTTGGTCTGCATCTACAACTCTCTTCGCAACAATGTGTGAAAGAAACCTTGATATCCTTAGGAAACCCCAGAGGGGGTACTTTGTTCGTACCAGTTATGAATTTCATGACATCCTTAACAGACACACCATGTTCATTTGAATCTGATAAAAGATAAACAAACATATAAATAAGCTTTGAAATATAATTGTTGAAAACAAAGTTAAGGTTAAAGCATGTTGTATTTGTTAAGGTACATTGTATTTAAAATATTTTGAAAAAAATGCCCAGGGCACAGTGCCTCTTTAAATAGCCTAATGCATTATTAGGGGGAGCTTATAAAATAAGGCTATGAAATTTTAGCTCCATATTCATATAATCTTGTGCAATTAACAGGGACACTAAATGCTAAATAAATGCAATTTGAAAATTTTGTTCAGTGGTACTGTAAAATTATATTGCAATTGAGTACATGTTATTTTGATAACTATAGCCTGATCACAGACTCTTGCAAGATCGAAGAAAAAGGAGCGAGCTGCACGGACTCCATGTAATATTGAACATCCACCCCCATTTGATATAAAGCCAATCAACCATAAATACATGTCAGGCGTGTGCTCATTCGTGTGTAAATGAACAAAGCAAAAGAAATAGCATTTCTTTCTGATCGATTGGAAAATTTGCATTATTGAATATTTTGTCATTGTTATTCTTTATACATGTATGGTTTGCATACTGGTAATTTTGCCGATTTTCTCTTCTTTCTTGCAAGATTTGCTGAATCTATTGCAATAAGTACACTGCTTCTTTGTTTCACTCCAAGTCTAGTGATATATTTTTTTTCGCATTTCTTAATTCCATTCCAAAATTCGGTCTTTTTGCCTTTTGAGACTTCAATACACAACATCCACCTTTATGAATAAGTTAGTAACACACTTTAAGATTTGCATTTATGATTGATGTTATAGTCAGTTTCAGCCTGCTTTTGAAATTCGTTTGTCAACATGTGTTGGAAGGTTGGGAAATTGGTACGGAAGTTTGTTGTGAAGTTCGTCGTGAAGTTCGAATTTAATAAGCTTTGAATTGAATTCCTTTGGTAAAATCACGGAGAAGAAGATTATTTGTTGTATAGAATATAATAATAGATACTTGGTTAAGCAGAAACAAATTGCCGACTTAAATTTGTATCTACCTCGCAACGTAGTTCGGAACATTGCAACGTAAGTTCGGAATGTTCATTTCAATTATACGTATCAGATTTCAAAAGCAAGCTGAAACGGACTATAAGGCAAACTGACCAATGACAATTTTGCATCATGATTTAGGACGCAGATATCTAAAATTCTATGGCATCCATATCTTAATTTCTCTGGTCTTCATTACCCCTCCCCTCTCTCCCTCCACAAGAGCCTGCTCGCAGGCTATACACTAACCATCATATTGCAGAGAAGTGATGAAATCAGCAAAATGTTTAAATACATTAATCTCCAATTCTTTCATCCTTGTTCCATCTTCACTGAAGTCAGGGTGCAATAGTTGCATAAATTCATCACAGGTAATGTCACTCCACCCATCAGGAGTAAACACATTTGCTACCTGTGAACACATTTGCTACCAAACAAACGTAGACCTTGTGCCAATTGTTCAATCATTGGTATCTTAGGCTCAAGGCAACTTTTAAGCAACAATGACCTTCAAGACAATAAATATAGTATGCATCTCTTACAACTATGGCCCAGTTAATGTGAACACACAAAAATTCAAATACATGTCCGAACAATACCTTATAAGCCCTAGGCTGACGGATTTTGAGTGTTTAACCAGAGGGTTACTATAACCAATTTTAGTATAAATACACAGGTGATTATAGAAATTTGTGTGTTGATATAGGTCAAGGATCTTTACATTATTTCTCAATAATCACATAGTACTACATCGACGTTTAGACAAAATGGATGCCAGCTGTTAATGCATGTGACAGTGAGTTGCTGCTATAGTTTTTGGAATGTCCACTTATTCTTTATAATCATTCACTTACACAGTGTTTTTATACACCAGTGTCAAGGTATCACCACATTCATCCTCGGATTCATCACCAGATTCATCACCAGATTCATCACCAGATTCATCACCAGATTCATCACCACATTCGCAAAGCAAATATTTCACCTTCAATAATTACTTCAATAATGAACCGATCGGCACACACGATACACCAAATTAAAGCTTATTATTCTATCTTTCTGGCCCAAGATTAACCGCGTTTGTTTCAACAGTTTATAGAGGAGAAAAATAACGATTTACTAGAAAGTACTCGCTCTTCGGTCTTGGGGGGAAAATTTCGATGGCTTCTTTTAATTTTAAACGGCTTTTCTATATATCAAAATGAAGCTCATTCTATCCTCTTGCTGGCCCAAGAAAAATTAGAAGTGGCCCATATCTGGTTCAAGAGTTATTCGCTTTTAAAGCGAGACGCCCAAACTGTCAATTACACAGCGCGCTAAAAATAGAACACTTTATTAACTATATTTCACGACATAGCCATTGGGGAAAGATTTCGATGGCTTCGGTTATTTTTAACCTGCTTTCCTATATATCAAAATGAAGCTCATTATATCCTCTTGCTGGCCCAAGAAAAATTAGAAGTGGCCCAGATCTGGTTCAAGAGTTATTCGTTTTTAAAACGAGACGCCCAAACTGTCAATTACAGCGCGCCGGAAATATAAATCTTTATTAATTGTGGTTGCCGACTTAGACCTTGGGGGAAATATTTCGATGGCTTTTGTTAATTTTAACCAGCTTTCCTATATATCAAATTGAAGCTCATTATATCGTCTTGCTGGCCCAAGAAAAATTAGAAGTGGCCCAGAACTGGTTCAAGAGTTATTCGCATAAGCCGAAACTGTGAAGGTATCACCACATTCACTTAGGGGAAACATTTCGATGGGTTCTTTTAATTTTAACCGGCTTTCCTATATATCAAAATGAAGCTCATTCTATCCTCTTGCTGGCCCAAGAAAAATTAGAAGTGGCCCAGATCTGGTTCAAGAGTTATTCGCTTTTAAAGCGAGACGCCCAAACTGTCAATTACACAGCGCGCTAAAAATAGAACACCTTATTTACTATATTTCACGACATAGCCATTGGGGGAAAGATTTCGATGGCTTCGGTTATCTTTAACCGGCTTTCCTATATATCAAAATGAAGCTCATTCTATCCTCTTGCTGGCCCAAGAAAAATTAGAAGTGGCCCAGATCTGGTTCAAGAGTTATTCGTTTTTAAAACGAGACGCCCAAACTGTCAATTACACAGCGCGCTAAAAATAGAACACTTTATTAACTATATTTCACGACATAGCCATTGGGGGAAAGATTTCGATGGCTTCGGTTATTTTTAACCGGCTTTCCTATATATCAAAATGAAGCTCATTCTATCCTCTTGCTGGCCCAAGAAAAATTAGAAGTGGCCCAGATCTGGTTCAAGAGTTATTCGTTTTTAAAACGAGACGCCCAAACTGTCAATTACACAGCGCGCTAAAAATAGAACACTTTATTAACTATATTTCACGACATAGCCATTGGGGGAAAGATTTCGATGGCTTCGGTTATTTTTAACCGGCTTTCCTATATATCAAAATGAAGCTCATTCTATCCTCTTGCTGGCCCAAGAAAAATTAGAAGTGGCCCAGATCTGGTTCAAGAGTTATTCGTTTTTAAAACGAGACGCCCAAACTGTCAATTACAGCGCGCCGGAAATAGAAATCTTTATTAATTGTGGTTGCCGACTTAGACCTTGGGGGAAATATTTCGATGGCTTTTGTTAATTTTAACCAGCTTTCCTATATATCAAATTGAAGCTCATTATATCGTCTTGCTGGCCCAAGAAAAATTAGAAGTGGCCCAGAACTGGTTCAAGAGTTACTCGCATAAGCCGAAACTGTGAAGGTATCACCACATTCACTTAGGGGGAAAATTTCGATGGGTTCTTTTAATTTTAATCGGCTTTCCTATATATCAAAATGAAGCTCATTCTATCCTCTTGCTGGCCCAAGAAAAATTAGAAGTGGCCCAGATCTGGTTCAAGAGTTATTCGTTTTTAAAACGAGACGCCCAAACTGTCAATTACAGCGCGCCGAAAATAGAAATCTTTATTAATTGTGGTTGCCGACTTAGACCTTGGGGGAAATATTTCGATGGCTTTTTTTAATTTTAACCAGCTTTCCTATATATCAAATTGAAGCTCATTATATCGTCTTGCTGGCCCAAGAAAAATTAGAAGTGGCCCAGAACTGGTTCAAGAGTTATTCGCATAAGCCGAAACTGTGAAGGTATCACCACATTCACTTAGGGGAAAAATTTCGATGGGTTCTTTTAATTTTAACCGGCTTTCCTATATATCAAAATGAAGCTCATTCTATCCTCTTGCTGGCCCAAGAAAAATTAGAAGTGGCCCAGATCTGGTTCAAGAGTTATTCGTTTTTAAAACGAGACGCCCAAACTGTCAATTACAGCGCGCCGGAAATAGAAATCTTTATTAATTGTGGTTGCCGACTTAGACGTTGGGGGAAATATTTCGATGGCTTTTGTTAATTTTAACCAGCTTTCCTATATATCAAATTGAAGCTCATTATATCGTCTTGCTGGCCCAAGAAAAATTAGAAGTGGCCCAGAACTGGTTCAAGAGTTATTCGCATAAGCCGAAACTGTGAAGGTATCACCACATTCACTTAGGGGAAACATTTCGATGGGTTCTTTTAATTTTAACCGGCTTTCCTATATATCAAAATGAAGCTCATTCTATCCTCTTGCTGGCCCAAGAAAAATTAGAAGTGGCCCAGATCTGGTTCAAGAGTTATTCGTTTTTAAAACGAGACGCCCAAACTGTCAATTACAGCGCGCCGGAAATAGAAATCTTTATTAATTGTGGTTGCCGACTTAGACCTTGGGGGAAATATTTCGATGGCTTTTGTTAATTTTAGCCAGCTTTCCTATATATCAAATTGAAGCTCATTATATCGTCTTGCTGGCCCAAGAAAAATTAGAAGTGGCCCAGAACTGGTTCAAGAGTTATTCGCATAAGCCGAAACTGTGAAGGTATCACCACATTCACTTAGGGGAAAAATTTCGATGGGTTCTTTTAATTTTAACCGGCTTTCCTATATATCAAAATGAAGCTCATTCTATCCTCTTGCTGGCCCAAGAAAAATTAGAAGTGGCCCAGATCTGGTTCAAGAGTTATTCGCTTTTAAAGCGAGACGCCCAAACTGTCAATTACACAGCGCGCTAAAAATAGAACACTTTATTAACTATATTTCACGACATAGCCATTGGGGGAAAGATTTCGATGGCTTCAGTTATTTTTAACCGGCTTTCCTATATATCAAAATGAAGCTCATTCCATCCTCTTGCTGGCCCAAGAAAAATTAGAAGTGGCCCAGATCTGGTTCAAGAGTTATTCGTTTTTAAAACGAGACGCCCAAACTGTCAATTACACAGCGCGCTAAAAATAGAACACTTTATTAACTATATTTCACGACATAGCTATTGGGGTAAAGATTTCGATGGCTTCGGTTATTTTTAACCGGCTTTCCTATATATCAAAATGAAGCTCATTCTATCCTCTTGCTGGCCCAAGAAAAATTAGAAGTGGCCCAGATCTGGTTCAAGAGTTATTCGTTTTTAAAACGAGACGCCCAAACTGTCAATTACAGCGCGCCGGAAATAGAAATCTTTATTAATTGTGGTTGCCGACTTAGACCTTGGGGGAAATATTTCGATGGCTTTTGTTAATTTTAACCAGCTTTCCTATATATCAAATTGAAGCTCATTATATCGTCTTGCTGGCCCAAGAAAAATTAGAAGTGGCCCAGAACTGGTTCAAGAGTTATTCGCATAAGCCGAAACTGTGAAGGTATCACCACATTCACTTAGGGGGAAAATTTCGATGGGTTCTTTTAATTTTAACCGGCTTTCCTATATATCAAAATGAAGCTCATTCTATCCTCTTGCTGGCCCAAGAAAAATTAGAAGTGGCCCAGATCTGGTTCAAGAGTTATTCGCTTTTAAAGCGAGACGCCCAAACTGTCAATTACACAGCGCGCTAAAAATAGAACACTTTATTAACTATATTTCACGACATAGCCATTGCGGGAAAGATTTCGATGGCTTCAGTTATTTTTAACAGGCTTTCCTATATATCAAAATGAAGCTCATTCCATCCTCTTGCTGGCCCAAGAAAAATTAGAAGTGGCCCAGATCTGGTTCAAGAGTTATTCGTTTTTAAAACGAGACGCCCAAACTGTCAATTACAGCGCGCCGGAAATAGAAATCTTTATTAATTGTGGTTGCCGACTTAGACTTTGGGGGAAATATTTCGATGGCTTTTGTTAATTTTAACCAGCTTTCCTATATATCAAATTGAAGCTCATTATATCGTCTTGCTGGCCCAAGAAAAATTAGAAGTGGCCCAGAACTGGTTCAAGAGTTATTCGCATAAGCCGAAACTGTGAAGGTATCACCACATTCACTTAGGGGAAACATTTCGATGGGTTCTTTTAATTTTAACCGGCTTTCCTATATATCAAAATGAAGCTCATTCTATCCTCTTGCTGGCCCAAGAAAAATTAGAAGTGGCCCAGATCTGGTTCAAGAGTTATTCGCTTTTAAAGCGAGACGCCCAAACTGTCAATTACACAGCGCGCTAAAAATAGAACACTTTATTAACTATATTTCACGACATAGCCATTGGGGGAAAGATTTCGATGGCTTCGGTTATTTTTAACCGGCTTTCCTATATATCAAAATGAAGCTCATTCTATCCTCTTGCTGGCCCAAGAAAAATTAGAAGTGGCCCAGATCTGGTTCAAGAGTTATTCGTTTTTAAAACGAGACGCCCAAACTGTCAATTACACAGCGCGCTAAAAATAGAACACTTTATTAACTATATTTCACGACATAGCTATTGGGGTAAAGATTTCGATGGCTTCGGTTATTTTTAACCGGCTTTCCTATATATCAAAATGAAGCTCATTCTATCCTCTTGCTGGCCCAAGAAAAATTAGAAGTGGCCCAGATCTGGTTCAAGAGTTATTCGTTTTTTAAAACGAGACGCCCAAACTGTCAATTACACAGCGCGCTAAAAATAGAACACTTTATTAACTATATTTCACGACATAGCTATTGGGGTAAAGATTTCGATGGCTTCGGTTATTTTTAACCGGCTTTCCTATATATCAAAATGAAGCTCATTCTATCCTCTTGCTGGCCCAAGAAAAATTAGAAGTGGCCCAGATCTGGTTCAAGAGTTATTCGTTTTTAAAACGAGACGCCCAAACTGTCAATTACAGCGCGCCGGAAATAGAAATCTTTATTAATTGTGGTTGCCGACTTAGACCTTGGGGGAAATATTTCGATGGCTTTTGTTAATTTTAACCAGCTTTCCTATATATCAAATTGAAGCTCATTATATCGTCTTGCTGGCCCAAGAAAAATTAGAAGTGGCCAAGAACTGGTTCAAGAGTTATTCGCATAAGCCGAAACTGTGAAGGTATCACCACATTCACTTAGGGGGAAAAATTTCGATGGGTTCTTTTAATTTTAACCGGCTTTCCTATATATCAAAATGAAGCTCATTCTATCCTCTTGCTGGCCCAAGAAAAATTAGAAGTGGCCCAGATCTGGTTCAAGAGTTATTCGCTTTTAAAGCGAGACGCCCAAACTGTCAATTACACAGCGCGCTAAAAATAGAACACTTTATTAACTATATTTCACGACATAGCCATTGCGGGAAAGATTTCGATGGCTTCAGTTATTTTTAACAGGCTTTCCTATATATCAAAATGAAGCTCATTCCATCCTCTTGCTGGCCCAAGAAAAATTAGAAGTGGCCCAGATCTGGTTCAAGAGTTATTCGTTTTTAAAACGAGACGCCCAAACTGTCAATTACAGCGCGCCGGAAATAGAAATCTTTATTAATTGTGGTTGCCGACTTAGACTTTGGGGGAAATATTTCGATGGCTTTTGTTAATTTTAACCAGCTTTCCTATATATCAAATTGAAGCTCATTATATCGTCTTGCTGGCCCAAGAAAAATTAGAAGTGGCCCAGAACTGGTTCAAGAGTTATTCGCATAAGCCGAAACTGTGAAGGTATCACCACATTCACTTAGGGGAAACATTTCGATGGGTTCTTTTAATTTTAACCGGCTTTCCTATATATCAAAATGAAGCTCATTCTATCCTCTTGCTGGCCCAAGAAAAATTAGAAGTGGCCCAGATCTGGTTCAAGAGTTATTCGCTTTTAAAGCGAGACGCCCAAACTGTCAATTACACAGCGCGCTAAAAATAGAACACTTTATTAACTATATTTCACGACATAGCCATTGGGGGAAAGATTTCGATGGCTTCGGTTATTTTTAACCGGCTTTCCTATATATCAAAATGAAGCTCATTCTATCCTCTTGCTGGCCCAAGAAAAATTAGAAGTGGCCCAGATCTGGTTCAAGAGTTATTCGTTTTTAAAACGAGACGCCCAAACTGTCAATTACACAGCGCGCTAAAAATAGAACACTTTATTAACTATATTTCACGACATAGCTATTGGGGTAAAGATTTCGATGGCTTCGGTTATTTTTAACCGGCTTTCCTATATATCAAAATGAAGCTCATTCTATCCTCTTGCTGGCCCAAGAAAAATTAGAAGTGGCCCAGATCTGGTTCAAGAGTTATTCGTTTTTAAAACGAGACGCCCAAACTGTCAATTACAGCGCGCCGGAAATAGAAATCTTTATTAATTGTGGTTGCCGACTTACACCTTGGGGGAAATATTTCGATGGCTTTTGTTAATTTTAACCAGCTTTCCTATATATCAAATTGAAGCTCATTATATCGTCTTGCTGGCCCAAGAAAAATTAGAAGTGGCCCAGAACTGGTTCAAGAGTTATTCGCATAAGCCGAAACTGTGAAGGTATCACCACATTCACTTAGGGGGAAAATTTCGATGGGTTCTTTTAATTTTAACCGGCTTTCCTATATATCAAAATGAAGCTCATTCTATCCTCTTGCTGGCCCAAGAAAAATTAGAAGTGGCCCAGATCTGGTTCAAGAGTTATTCGCTTTTAAAGCGAGACGCCCAAACTGTCAATTACACAGCGCGCTAAAAATAGAACACTTTATTAACTATATTTCACGACATAGCCATTGCGGGAAAGATTTCGATGGCTTCAGTTATTTTTAACAGGCTTTCCTATATATCAAAATGAAGCTCATTCCATCCTCTTGCTGGCCCAAGAAAAATTAGAAGTGGCCCAGATCTGGTTCAAGAGTTATTCGTTTTTAAAACGAGACGCCCAAACTGTCAATTACAGCGCGCCGGAAATAGAAATCTTTATTAATTGTGGTTGCCGACTTAGACTTTGGGGGAAATATTTCGATGGCTTTTGTTAATTTTAACCAGCTTTCCTATATATCAAATTGAAGCTCATTATATCGTCTTGCTGGCCCAAGAAAAATTAGAAGTGGCCCAGAACTGGTTCAAGAGTTATTCGCATAAGCCGAAACTGTGAAGGTATCACCACATTCACTTAGGGGGAAAATTTCGATGGGTTCTTTTAATTTTAACCGGCTTTCCTATATATCAAAATGAAGCTCATTCTATCCTCTTGCTGGCCCAAGAAAAATTAGAAGTGGCCCAGATCTGGTTCAAGAGTTATTCGCTTTTAAAGCGAGACGCCCAAACTGTCAATTACACAGCGCGCTAAAAATAGAACACTTTATTAACTATATTTCACGACATAGCCATTGGGGGAAAGATTTCGATGGCTTCGGTTATTTTTAACCGGCTTTCCTATATATCAAAATGAAGCTCATTCTATCCTCTTGCTGGCCCAAGAAAAATTAGAAGTGGCCCAGATCTGGTTCAAGAGTTATTCGTTTTTAAAACGAGACGCCCAAACTGTCAATTACACAGCGCGCTAAAAATAGAACACTTTATTAACTATATTTCACGACATAGCCATTGGGGGAAAGATTTCGATGGCTTCGGTTATTTTTAACCGGCTTTCCTATATATCAAAATGAAGCTCATTCTATCCTCTTGCTGGCCCAAGAAAAATTAGAAGTGGCCCAGATCTGGTTCAAGAGTTATTCGTTTTTAAAACGAGACGCCCAAACTGTCAATTACAGCGCGCCGGAAATAGAAATCTTTATTAATTGTGGTTGCCGACTTAGACCTTGGGGGAAATATTTCGATGGCTTTTGTTAATTTTAACCAGCTTTCCTATATATCAAATTGAAGCTCATTATATCGTCTTGCTGGCCCAAGAAAAATTAGAAGTGGCCCAGAACTGGTTCAAGAGTTATTCGCATAAGCCGAAACTGTGAAGGTATCACCACATTCACTTAGGGGAAAAATTTCGATGGGTTCTTTTAATTTTAACCGGCTTTCCTATATATCAAAATGAAGCTCATTCTATCCTCTTGCTGGCCCAAGAAAAATTAGAAGTGGCCCAGATCTGGTTCAAGAGTTATTCGTTTTTAAAACGAGACGCCCAAACTGTCAATTGCAGCGCGCCGGAAATAGAAATCTTTATTAATTGTGGTTGCCGACTTAGACCTTGGGGGAAATATTTCGATGGCTTTTGTTAATTTTAACCAGCTTTCCTATATATCAAATTGAAGCTCATTATATCGTCTTGCTGGCCCAAGAAAAATTAGAAGTGGCCCAGAACTGGTTCAAGAGTTATTCGCATAAGCCGAAACTGTGAAGGTATCACCACATTCACTTAGGGGGAAAATTTCGATGGGTTCTTTTAATTTTAACCGGCTTTCCTATATATCAAAATGAAGCTCATTCTATCCTCTTGCTGGCCCAAGAAAAATTAGAAGTGGCCCAGATCTGGTTCAAGAGTTATTCGTTTTTAAAACGAGACGCCCAAACTGTCAATTACAGCGCGCCGGAAATAGAAATCTTTATTAATTGTGGTTGCCGACTTAGACCTTGGGGGGAAAATTTCGATGGGTTCTTTTAATTTTAACCAGCTTTCCTATATATCAAAATGAAGCTCATTCTATCCTCTTGCTGGCCCAAGAAAAATTAGAAGTGGCCCAGATCTGGTTCAAGAGTTATTCGCTTTTAAAGCGAGAAACCCAAACTGTCAATTACACAGCGCGCTAAAAATAGAACACTTTATTAACTATGTTTCACGACATAGCCATTGGGGGAAAGATTTCGATGGCTTCCGTTATTTTTAACCGGCTTTCCTATATATCAAAATGAAGCTCATTCTATCCTCTTGCTGGCCCAAGAAAAATTAGAAGTGGCCCAGATCTGGTTCAAGAGTTATTCGTTTTTAAAACGAGACGCCCAAACTGTCAATTGCAGCGCGCCGGAAATAGAAATCTTTATTAATTGTGGTTGCCGACTTAGACCTTGGGGGAAATATTTCGATGGCTTTTGTTAATTTTAACCAGCTTTCCTATATATCAAATTGAAGCTCATTATATCGTCTTGCTGGCCCAAGAAAAATTAGAAGTGGCCCAGAACTGGTTCAAGAGTTATTCGCATAAGCCGAAACTGTGAAGGTATCACCACATTCACTTAGGGGGAAAATTTCGATGGGTTCTTTTAATTTTAACCGGCTTTCCTATATATCAAAATGAAGCTCATTCTATCCTCTTGCTGGCCCAAGAAAAATTAGAAGTGGCCCAGATCTGGTTCAAGAGTTATTCGTTTTTAAAACGAGACGCCCAAACTGTCAATTACAGCGCGCCGGAAATAGAAATCTTTATTAATTGTGGTTGCCGACTTAGACCTTGGGGGGAAAATTTCGATGGGTTCTTTTAATTTTAACCAGCTTTCCTATATATCAAAATGAAGCTCATTCTATCCTCTTGCTGGCCCAAGAAAAATTAGAAGTGGCCCAGATCTGGTTCAAGAGTTATTCGCTTTTAAAGCGAGAAACCCAAACTGTCAATTACACAGCGCGCTAAAAATAGAACACTTTATTAACTATGTTTCACGACATAGCCATTGGGGGAAAGATTTCGATGGCTTCCGTTATTTTTAACCGGCTTTCCTATATATCAAAATGAAGCTCATTCTATCCTCTTGCTGGCCCAAGAAAAATTAGAAGTGGCCCAGATCTGGTTCAAGAGTTATTCGTTTTTAAAACGAGACGCCCAAACTGTCAATTACACAGCGCGCTAAAAATAGAACACTTTATTAACTATATTTCACGACATAGCCATTGGGGGAAAGATTTCGATGGCTTCGGTTATTTTTAACCGGCTTTCCTATATATCAAAATGAAGCTCATTCTATCCTCTTGCTGGCCCAAGAAAAATTAGAAGTGGCCCAGATCTGGTTCAAGAGTTATTCGTTTTTAAAACGAGACGCCCAAACTGTCAATTACAGCGCGCCGGAAATAGAAATCTTTATTAATTGTGGTTGCCGACTTAGACCTTGGGGGAAATATTTCGATGGCTTTTGTTAATTTTAACCAGCTTTCCTATATATCAAATTGAAGCTCATTATATCGTCTTGCTGGCCCAAGAAAAATTAGAAGTGGCCCAGAACTGGTTCAAGAGTTACTCGCATAAGCCGAAACTGTGAAGGTATCACCACATTCACTTAGGGGGGAAATTTCGATGGGTTCTTTTAATTTTAACCGGCTTTCCTATATATCAAAATGAAGCTCATTCTATCCTCTTGCTGGCCCAAGAAAAATTAGAAGTGGCCCAGATCTGGTTCAAGAGTTATTCGTTTTTAAAACGAGACGCCCAAACTGTCAATTACAGCGCGCCGGAAATAGAAATCTTTATTAATTGTGGTTGCCGACTTAGACCTTGGGGGAAATATTTCGATGGCTTTTGTTAATTTTAACCAGCTTTCCTATATATCAAATTGAAGCTCATTATATCGTCTTGCTGGCCCAAGAAAAATTAGAAGTGGCCCAGAACTGGTTCAAGAGTTATTCGCATAAGCCGAAACTGTGAAGGTATCACCACATTCACTTAGGGAAAAAATTTCGATGGGTTCTTTTAATTTTAACCGGCTTTCCTATATATCAAAATGAAGCTCATTCTATTCTCTTGCTGGCCCAAGAAAAATTAGAAGTGGCCCAGATCTGGTTCAAGAGTTATTCGTTTTTAAAACGAGACGCCCAAACTGTCAATTACAGCGCGCCGGAAATAGAAATCTTTATTAATTGTGGTTGCCGACTTAGACCTTGGGGGAAATATTTCGATGGCTTTTGTTAATTTTAACCAGCTTTCCTATATATCAAATTGAAGCTCATTATATCGTCTTGCTGGCCCAAGAAAAATTAGAAGTGGCCCAGAACTGGTTCAAGAGTTATTCGCATAAGCCGAAACTGTGAAGGTATCACCACATTCACTTAGGGGAAAAATTTCGATGGGTTCTTTTAATTTTAACCGGCTTTCCTATATATCAAAATGAAGCTCATTCTATCCTCTTGCTGGCCCAAGAAAAATTAGAAGTGGCCCAGATCTGGTTCAAGAGTTATTAACCAGTTCAGACGTACTTACACTTGTTCTGGACCTAATTTTGCCTGGCACGTCGACGGCTATGATAAACTAAAACCTTATGGGTTTTCAATTCACGGTTGTATCGATGGTTTTAGCAGGAGAATATTATGGCTGCAAGTTCAAAGGTCACACAAAAACCCGCGTGTTATTCCCGTTATTTTTTCGATTATGTAAAAGCCACTGGGGGTGTCTTGTTCGTGTTTTGAGCGACCGTGGAACTGAAAATGGGATAATGGCTGCCATGGAGTGTTATTTCAGGGCAAATGGTGTAGATGAATTTGCTGGAGAAAAAGCGCATCGATCCCTATCCAGTCCAAGAAATCAAAGAATAGAATCCTACAGGTTGTCACTAAGAAAGATGCGTTCTAGCTGGTGGATCGATTTTTTCGCTGATCTATTGGAGTCCGGTATCCTTGACTTAACAAATGATATCCACAAAGACGCACTGTGGTTTGGCTTTGCCGATATTCTACAGGGAGACTTAGACAAAGCCAGGGAGCACTGGAATTCACACAGGATAAGGTCTCAGCATACAACCATACATGGAGTCCCAGACGTACTATATTTTCTTCCTGAACAATCTGGAGAGGGAAGGGATGATTGCCTTATAAGAGTTCCACTTTGTAAGTTGGATGAAGTGAAAGAGGAAATTATGGATGGAACAACGGAAGAGGAAACTGATGAAATTTTGGAAGAATACTTCTATTATGTCATGGAGAATAATGGATTATTGCATCCAACATCAATTACTGAAGCAGGGGAACTATTTCAGACACTGATTAATTTTGCTGTTGAAACACCCGAGGCTCACTAAAACAAATACTTAAACTACCGTTTTTCAGTTGTTTTTTAAAGTTCATGGATATACATTTCTCAGTAATATAAAGTAACAGAATATGAACAAAAAATGGTATATAATATGTCATTTATACCTATTAAATGAGCAATTTAATGAAGTAACAGTTTTACAGTATGTTAATATTATACTGTATAAAGTAACAGAAACCTGTCAATAACATGAATGATATAAAGGTATTAACAAAGCCTTAGTTTATTCATGCATAAATTATCTTTGATGTGTCGCGGTTAATAAATAGGTTATTGACCTTGCATATTAAATGACCTACTATATCGCTTTAAAACTACGTCTAGAATACCATTTTTTTGTTAAATAACGACAAATATCGTCTGTGTCATGAATAAACTAAGTCGGTTAGTGACCTTAACCTCGGTCACTACGCTGGTTATTACCCTCGGGCCTGCGGCCCTCGGGGTTAATAACCAGCGTAGTGACCTCGGTTTCGGTCACTAACCTATACATGTACAGTATAGGCCACTCCAAATTAGACTTTAGTTTCCCATCCACCCCTTCCTTAGAATTGCATGCAGGCGGGTGGCCATTACATTATCCATTATTTAATATGTATGCCATATCCCTGAAATCTCACTTCCAGTGTGAAATAAGTGCACCAACATTTATGTTTTTTAAATCAATTGCTAAATTGTTCCAGCTTTTAAATGTTGAAGGAAAAAAGTTATTTGCAAATCGATTTGTTCTTACAGCCATTAAACAAAAATCGTCGCCAGATCTTAAAGGGTACCGAGATTGTGTAGAAACCTGAGGAGGAAGCAGACCAGATAGAAAAGCTGGGGTTAAACAATTAATTATTTTATAAAATAAAACTAAAAAATAATATTAAAATAAACTAATAAAACTGGATTTCAAATCTTCCCATGCAAGTTCATTCATGAGTTTGTCACGACTGGTTCCCTTCATTGCACCCGTTACGATTCTTGCTGCTTCATATTGTATATCTTCTAACTTTTGACAGTCAAAGTCAGTGCAATTATCCCAGATTACACTGGCATATTCCAGGTTAGATCTTATCAAACATTTATAAATGGTATTCAATGTTGCCCTATTAACTTTAAATCTGATATATTGAAGACATCCTAGCTTTTTGGAGACTTCTAAATAAATATTTCAAATGTGCATGCTCCAAGAAAAGTTAGAGGTAAAAGTAAGGCCTAAAAGCGTGTGAAAATCAACATCTTTAATAATTTCCCCATTCATAATGCTGAGTTTGTTTATTCTGCTTTGCAGAAAAGGTAATAGATCTAGTTTTGGAGGCATTCATGGTTACTAACCACTTTTTGGACCATGAAGAAATTTTATCTAGGTCGGTCTAACTTTTCATTGGAAGATACAGAAGAACTGACAATGTCAAGCAACGAGGTATCGTCTATGGAAGGAAGGTACTAGATGTCATCGACCTAAACCAGGTGCGCCAACAATCAGTCATCCACGTGTCAGCGGTACATTAAATGATTATAATTTATAAAGCTTCATCTGCGAAGAGGAACCCCGTATAAAGTCAAGAGAACAAGAATACACGATTCAGCTTATAAAAGTCTTTGAAAAAAAGGTATTTACACTTAACAACTCATTTATTGTCTTCTATTTATTCAGGCTATGAAGTATTTATTAGCTTTTTATCGTATATTATACACTTTACTGTAGTCTGATGATCAGTACTATGGTGGCCCATCACTATCACCGAATTCTACACAAATTAATATCATTTTGAATAATAGTTTTATTTTAAAAAATAATTATATTTTAAAACAGTTTTTCATTTCTATTTTAAAAACTATTATTATTACAATTTTTAAGTAAAATAACAAAGTAAGAAGGAAAATGAATGTGACTTTCATTTCAAATGTCAATTCATGTTCTCTTATAATTATGGAATATTAACAATAAAATTAGTTACACTTTAAATTTGAACTTCATTTCAAACGCCTTTATAATTTATGATTTTTTTTATTTTGATTCGGCCCAGCGTTATCAATCATTTTTCAGCAGCTCCAAATTAAAATTTTAAAATGCATATGCATCGCGTGGCCCAGCGCTATCACTATCCGATCCCATGATGCAGCACACGCCTATAATAATTTGTCTTTCTATAAACTACTATTATCATCGATAAGCACTTTGAATTTTTTATTTTACGAATACGAGTGGATAAGTACGCCA
This sequence comes from Paragorgia papillata, assembly GCA_035771165.1. Classification (NCBI taxonomy): domain Eukaryota; kingdom Metazoa; phylum Cnidaria; class Anthozoa; order Scleralcyonacea; family Coralliidae; genus Paragorgia; species Paragorgia papillata. Next base: position 1,412,071 of record JAWNZC010000088.1, read on the forward strand.
CTAGCCAAACTCCTAGCTCAGGCTATTAATACATTTTTGATAGAATGTTCAATGGAATGTTGACGTTGACAAGTGGCATACAACAGACGACTGAAACGAGTAAAAATCTTTTAATAGACCATTACATATTTGGACATTAGGTTTGCACGAAAGCTCTTTGTTTGGCGAAAATTGAAAACCCAATTCTTATTAACAACGTTGGACACAATCATGCAGTTACTGGTATTTTGTAGTTGTTCGTGTGGAATTTAATTCAGTAATTCAATTGTTGATACTGCAGAAGTGCGACGTTTGACGTACGTTGAATTAAATTCGGCAGGCGAATGGAATTTTACAGGCTTTGCCGCGGCAGAAGTTCATATCATATCTATTTCAAACCTGGAATTTCCAATCCCCCATGTCAAATTAAATTTTAATTGTTAATCTCCGCTTTCCTTTTCGTATTCTTTCTATATCCCAATTAATACATTTCGTTTTGTTGCAATTGAGTACATTCGACCGACGGCGTTTGAAACAGCAGTCTCATTTTATAGTGATTCATGAGGTCTGGTTCATACATCGCATTTAATTCAGACGAATTGAACTCAATCAACTAAATGCGACTGTAGTGCGACGTATGAAACGAATTAAATTCGACTGAAGAGTTAAATTCGTCTGAGACGTTGTATCCGTCACGCTGAGACGGATACAACTTCTGAAATGCGTGTTGGTATCATCGCATCGAATTAAATGCATACGTTATGATAACATATTTATTGTGCCCGTGATCAGATTTTTGTTTACTTCGCATGCGTATTGGACGTTTTTGGCGCGATCTAGCCGGATTTTCCTTGCTCGTCACTGAATTAAATTCGTCGCATGAAACGAATTAGAGTTTACGTCGACTTTAACTATGAATTAAATTCGTCTGAATTAAATGCGACGTATGAACCCAAATAAGAAATTGACACTGTTGATCAATGAAATATTATTGGCAGGACAACCCAAAAGTGGCAAATGACCAATCATATTCATCTGATCTCACAATGTCAATTTCAGAAGCTTAAGAAGATTCGCCAATGTTTTGGGTCAAATTAAGGCGCATTTTTCTCGATATCAGAATATTTTACTTCAATGTTGGTGGAGGTCAATCACTACTAAACAAAGGATTTGAATTGATAAGATGATTGATGTGCATTCAGTCAAGACAAAGCACAAAGAGCGAACAAAGTTCATGTAAATCACAAACGAAGAAAATAAAGAGATGACGCTTAATAACACTTGGAAAGAGGACGAACGGCTTAAGAATAATCTTGACCAGTATGTAAAGGAAAATTTGAAGAGATCAGAAATATTAGATTTCGTGAAAAGAGATTTTCCGGAGTACCCATGGAGTATTACCACACTTGACAGATGACTTCGGCATTTTGAAATTAGGTATATCAATTACGCTACACCTCTTCAAACTGTTACCAACGCAGTTAGCATGGAACTTGAGGGACCAGGAAAACTCCGGGGCTACAGAGCACTGAATCAAAAACTCAGGACCGTGCATGATGTAAAGGTTCCTAGGCACTTGGTACACAATGTTCTTGCTGAGTTAGATCCTGATGGCTTGGAAGCAAGAGGTTTACAAAAGAAAGCAAAGAGACCGAAACTGGCATTCGCTTCCAATGGCCCCTTGTGGGTTGTGTCACTAGACGGATACGATAAGCTTGCGGCTATCAGAATTGGACGTTCCCCTTGTGCATTTACGGTTGTTTGGATACCTTTTCCAGAAAGATTCTCTTTCTTTTCGTTTCTCATTCAAATTCTGAGCCACAAATCATTGGGAAAAGGTATCTCGAGTATTTGTGTCAAGAACAAATTATGCCTTCTTACCTTAGGATTGACAAAGGGACGGAAAATGGCTACGTTACAGGTCTACCTTGTAAACAAGTATGGAATAATGGAAGATCCAGTTCAATCCGTAATATATGGGCCCTTCTACTAGCAATAAAATTGAAAGATGGTGGTGTGATTTACACGAACGATTAGAGAAATATTTCAAAGTACAATTAACGCAGCTGCTTCGAGATAGGGAGTACGATCCCCACGACTGGTTAAATAGACAACTGTTAGCATATGTTTACATACCGGTTGTTCAACGAGAATGTGACATTTTTATTAGCAACTGGAATTCTCACAGAGTTCGTAACCAGGATGACCTTTTACTTCCTACCGGAGTACCTAACCATATGTTTTCTTTCCCGAGAACTATGGAGGAAATCACTGTGGCACTCATATTTCACAAGATGATTTGCAGGAGATGGCAGAAGTTTCGGGTTTACTCGAGCGCAATTCGGAACATCACGTCCATGAGGAAAGAATTAAACAAGCATGTGAACAGTGTTTGCCGGATCCATCTATTATTGAGTCAGTTAATGCAAAAGAGGCGTACCTGTTTCTTAAACGGAATTTGCAAAACATTAGGCAATAACTAGTCAATAATATCAAAGTAACTTTAATTCAGGAACGCAACGATTGTCAACAAAATCTGGATTTATCTTAGTTTATATTGTCTTTTTCAGTTTGTATAATTCAGTTTGTATATTTGATCTGTTTACGAAAAATATATTAAAACCTTTATATGTAATATACCCGCACAGTGACTTTCCTATCGTATTATTTTACAATAATATCGGCTCTGAAGAAAGTTTCAATATGTCACAAAACTTATTACAACTATGCTCGCTGTTGAATTTGCTAATGCTCAGGTGTGACAAGTTTCCTGCGCAAAAATAAACTTCCCCAGAGCTATCTGAATCGCTCAATTCAGGTGTAGCAATTTCAGGATCGTATAAATTGAACATTGAACCTTGTATATCTAAGAGCATCATTTTCTTCTTCGAGTAAACGTAACTAAAATGTACCAAACATTCTGCCTTTTGGAAAACCACGTTGTATTCTTCACTATGGGCTCTAAGCACTGACCATTATTACATTATTACGGTACATATTCTTCCAAAGTTATGGGTTGGCCATCCAGTAACGAGTAAAAAACCTTACGATATGTGAAAGTTTCTTTAAACTCCGCATGTGTTTTAGAAGCAAATTGTTGGGTTATGTTTCTTGCGACGGCATGCATCTGAACCTGCTTTCTTGTGTGTCCTTCAACTGACATTCCCAAAGCATCTTTGATCGTTGTTACCGACGTTTCCTGGTATCGCTTTAACACCCATTCACCACGCATTTCAGGTGGATCCACGCACTTCGCTCTAAAAGCGTCACGGAAAGCACCGCTTGCAAACTTTTGCTCGTCAATCTGTAGTTTAAGCGTAGAGGCGTTAACCCATAGACATGCATGGACATCGAAATGTTCCAGGTTTTAATGTCGTAGCTTTTGGGGCCTTCACTAACTTTCCTGCCCTCAGCAAGTCTCCAATTCATACTGATTTGGGAAAAAATGTAGGTGGAGCACGTGGGTTGACGGTTAATTTTACAGGAGATGATTGCGTAGCCGATCTTGCTTGTTTTCGCATAACGTCGTTGACGTTGTCTAATTTTGGGGGATTGTTACCCTGATCTTCATTTTCTGAACCTGCAATCGGGAGCAAAATGACTTGAGACAACTTTCGCAAATGGAGTTAATTTGATTCGCTTAGCGGAAAATCGACCTTCCTTCAATGTTGACCAAGTAAAATAATGCAATTTGCAGGACACATGTATAATAGGTGCACAACATTGAATGGGGGAAAGGGGGGAATTATGAAGAAAAGTGAAGTTTTTTTTTAGTCAATTGTTGGATATGTAAATTTTTAGCAAAAATCTCTGAAGCGTCTCAACCATTTTGCTCCCGATTGTGGTTGTAGGAAACGAATAAAGAAAACCTTCTTGTCTTTTAACTGTTCCAACTTATTGCAAGAAGGACCTCTATCAGATGCTAGGATGTCACAAGAATTCTTTGGAGCGTGGTAGAAGCGTTCGCATGCCTCTTTTATATTACTACCATTTGCGTTCAAGTGTTTAGCGTTTAGCGAATAACTAGTTATTTCCGAGTTTTGAAACAAACGTTATCCAATGACAACTTTTAGTTTGACAGATCAAACAATGACGAATAGGGGGTGTAACGTTTCGTTGTTATTGCTTCCGTTTCAACTTTCAACGTTGTTTTGATGCGGTCACGGCACGGTTTTATATAATACGGCGAACATGGACTACAACATAAATACTTTCGGCAGGTTATATAGACGTGGCCTGCCATTATCAGATGACATGCGTTCGCTGATCATAGACGAAATCACTAAAGAGGGTGGGGATAGGTTATCTGGATATATTCCAGTTACTTATACAACGATTGCCAAGAGATTGAGTGTCACCGTGCCAACAGTGAAGAAGATATGGAAACAATTTTGCGAGGAAAACAACTTGGCAGTAAAGGATCGTGGAGGAACTCGCAATCGTAAGTTAACCCGCAATGATTTGGAACTGATCGAAACATTAAAAGAGTAGCTCAAGGTTCGATTTCGATGAGAGAAATCAACGAAATTTTAGCAGAATTTGGAGATATTCAAGAGGAGGTTGCCATGTCTACAATATCACGCGCGATCAAGTCAAGATTGTTGTCAGGCAAGAGATATTCTCGAAAGGAAATTTCCCATGTTGCACTCCAACGGTTTACTTTGACAAATGTACTGTACACGCAACTCTTTATCAATTATCTTAGCTCGAAGGATGCCAGGAAGATAAAAATTTTCGATGAAGCCGGCATAAAATCGCCAGACGTTGGCACTCGACTTTACGGACACGCGCCAGTCGGTGAAAGATGTGTAGAGGTTATAAGAAGACAAGAAAGCCCGAATACGACCTTAAACCTCATTGTATCTTTGAATGGTGCAGAGTATTACAACCTAATAGACGGCGCAACTGACACTGTCCAGTTTTTGAATTTTTTTGAGGAGGCTTCGAACGCAGTTAATTTTGAGACGAGGAGACCAGCTCTAGAAGTTGGGGATATTGTTGTAATGGACAACCCTGCAGTGCATCATTACGAAGGAGGGGAAGTTTTGGAAGAGTTCCTAGCTGATATGGGTATAGAATTACTATACACACCCGTCTATTCACCCGACCTAAATCATGTAGAGGTTTGTTTTAACAAGATTAAAACACAATTGAATCACTGCTTCCAACGTCTATTTCACGAGAATGCAAAGCTGGCCTGCGCTCTAGCCATTGAAACGATAACAAATGAAGACATAAGTAATTTCTACAACAACACTGCATATATTTATTTGAGGATTAAAGTGCCTCTATGGCCTGTGGGATCTTTACATATTTAAATAACTTAGGTTAAAAGAAAATGTTTCCCGAATATTTTTCTCAAAAATATTAAATCCCCGCCCAGCTACAGCGCTCCAAAGTTGGCATCTCTGTAACTGTGACCGTGCCTGTTAGGGACCTGGTGCGAGTTTACTGTGTGGGGTCACGGTCGGAACGGAACTTGCCTTGCAACCAAAATAAAAAGGACAGATAATCTTCGATCTGCGCGCAGTTTATGGAAATTATTTTGAAATAGAGACTTGCCATCAAGATTTTTTAACTGTATTCGTGGAGCGACTAATAATTAAGGTAAGTACATTCGATTATTTCTGTATTTTCATTAAATAGTGAGTTAAATTGCAGACTTTTGATGTTGTCATTGTTAAAATGGCGCATGTAACAATCATTTCCGAAACATGCAGTCAAAACTAACCTTGTAACTCAAAAATAAACATGTTTTGTGCTTTTTGGTCGCAATATTTGGAATCCCAAGTGGAATATCTACAAAACTGTCGGTAATTTTACATCAGTTTACTCGCCTATTTGACAAAAATGCTCATTGGTCTTGACTGTTGAAATGACGAGTACGACATCATCGCCATTGTTATTGTCGAAGCTCGCAGCATAGAAAATATTGTCTTCTGGATTGTCTATGCTTGCAGTCAAGACTAACCCTTGCCTCAGAATCTTGTGTGCACAGTTTGCAAAACTGACTCTATTTGTAAACCAGTATATGTTACATATGTTATCTACTATAAACTAATGTCTACATGTATGTGCATGTACAGAAAATCTAACTAATACCATATCAATTTTATTAAAGATGCCTTACAAAAGGGGCTACTCAGTGAAAAAAAAGAAGCCAAATTATTGTACCACTATGAGAAATAAGGAGCCAATATGCAGGTAAATTACAGTAGCCTAAATACTCCATCTTAAATTGTATAAATATTATGTGATAATCCAGCATGTACAGTATTGTATATATTAAGAAAAGAAAGCTTATAATTATATTTTAAGCTTTATCATATAGATATTGACAAAACACATCGAAATATCTTCATACATAAAAGATTGCTAACTTTTTCTTCATATTTTAAATGACAGGATTGGAGATACAAACTTTAATTTCTTGCATTATATTGTTAATATCCTTGTCCATTCTCTTCGTTCAGTTTAGTATATATATATATAGACACACTCGCACACATACAGAACGTACATGTATGGCCACCATATTGTAAAGTTCTATTCGTAGATAGTCACTGTCAATGAGGTGCACAATAGTCCACTAGTTGGTTTATACTATTACTTTATAGCAATGTTACTAGGTATAGTATAATACCTTAATGATGACTATCCAGACAATAAAAAAAATCAATTTTGGTACATTAAATGAAATTGCTTTTAATGTTTATCCTTTTTCAGACAGAGACAGTCCCCCTGTCTTGGCACCAGTTTCAATGGGTGAAATACTTAATGACAGAACAAGGTATTTGAATAATACCAACAGCAATTGTACTGGAGACAACAACAGATGTCAACCACTTGCTGCCACCTATAAACAGTTATCCAACCACAAATCCTTAAAGACTTAGTTAACACCATTAATAGCGTTGGTCTTCCTTTTGGTTGGACATTAGTGAAAGGCGATGAAGAATCTTTAAGAGTTGTTTACTTGCAACAAAGAAAGAAAGACTGTGCCAAGGATCCCATGATAACAAAGTCAGTGATTGTTTACAAAGATCATTCCTGGACACTTAGAATTCTTGATAAAGTTATTCAACAGTTTGATAGTCAAGGATTAGATGGCTTAAAGCAGCAAATAATAAAATTGATTAATAAAATTTATATCGTATTAGTTAGATATAATGTACATGCACATACATGTAGACATTAGGTTATAGTAGATTACATATGTAACATATTATGCTGGTTTACAAATAGTCAGTTTTGCAAACTGTGCACACAAGATTCTGAGGCAAGGGTTAGTCTTGACTGCAAGCATAGACAATCCAGAAGACAATATATTCTGGATTTTCTATGCTGCGAGCTTCGACAATAACAATGGCGATGATGTCGTACTCGTCAGACCAATGAGCATTTTTGTCAAATAGGCGAGTAAACTGATATAAAGTTACCGAAAGTTTTGTAGATATTCCACTTGGGATTCCAAATATTGTGACCAAAAAGCACAAAACATGTTTTTTTTTGAGTTACAGGGTTAGTTTTGACTGCATGTTTTGGAAATGATTGTTACATGCGCCATTTTTAAAAACAATGACAACATCAAAAGTCTGCAATTTAACTCACTATTTAATGAAAATACAGAAATAATCGAATGTACTTACCTTAAATTATTAGTCGCTCCACGAATACAGTTTCGGCAAGTCTCTATTTCAAAATAATTTCCATAAACTGCGCGCAGATCGAAGATTATCTACTTGTTTGACATATATACAACTTGTTGGTAAATATATAATAGTTGTTCGCAAATATATACAACTTGTTCGCAAATGTATACAACTTGTTCGCAAATATATAACTTGTTCGCAAATATATAAAACTTGTTGCGTAATATATAAAACTTGTTCGCATATATATAACTTGTTCGCAAATATATAAAACTTGTTCGCAAATATATAACTTGTTCGCAAATATATAAAACTTGTTGCGTAATATATAAAACTTGTTCGCATATATATAACTTGTTCGCAAATATATAAAACTTGTTCGAATATATACAACTTGTTTGCAAATATATAAAACTTGTTCGCAAATATATAAAACTTGTTGCGTAACATAGAACTTGTTTGCAAATATATACAACTTATGAAACTTGTTGCGTAATATATAAGACTTGCTGAAAAATAAAACTTGGTTAAAAAACTATTTTGCAATACCGGCGGTGGCGTGATGTAGAAGCAGCCTGGGAACAAGCTACTTCAACCCACATCTATTAAGGGGGTGGACCATTAGAAAAATGACAAATTGCTGCAACATTGTTGCGTCGCAAGTCTAAAGCTTTGTTGCACGTATTACCACCCACCTTAACAGACACCGCTTCCAAACGTTTGCGCATGCGTGAATTCGCTAAACATTAGAGTAAACATTACAAGAGAAGTGGGAACTAGCCATGGCTACAACAAACAGACAGCGAAGACTAAGTAAGACAACACCGCTGCCAAACGTTTGCGCATGCGTGAATTCTCTAGAATAAATATCAAGAGAAGCTGTGGCGCCAACAACCAGACAGCGAAGACTAAGTAAGACTCGACTATTCATTTGTGTTTTAAAAAAAGGGTAAAGAAAATTACGAAGGGGTAAATTCAGAATATGTTACAATATTGACAAAGAAGCCATGCACAAATTATCTACCTTATCTTTTCGGGGGTATACTTATAATTTTAACTTTTGTGTCGGACTCTCGGACCAGTCAAAATATTTAAGTATTTTCCCGCTCTTTTTCTGAGGACGAGCTCGGACGTTGCGCATGCGCAAAACGTTTGGTAGCGGTGTTATGTAAGACTGGACTGGACTATTCATTTGTGTTTAAAAAAAAAAGAGTAAAGAAAATTACGAAGGGGTAATTTCAGAATATGTTACAATATTGACAAAGAAGCCATGCACAAATTACCTACTTTATCTTTTTGGGTAGTATGCTTATAATTTTAACTTTTGTGTCGGACTCTAGGACCAATCCAAATATTTCAGTGTTTTCCCGCTCTTTTTTGAGGTGCGAGCTCGGACGTTGCGCACGCGCAAAACGTTTGGCAGCGGTGTTCCTTAAACATTGTCACTCAACAAAATTTCGTTGTTTCAAGTTGAATCAGCATGTTGCAGTACGTAGAACTGGAGTCCACTTTTTTCAACAAATGTTTTCAACTTGCAACAACAAAATTTTGTTGGGTGACAATGTTTAAGATGTTGTAATACGTGCAACAACGCTTTTCAACTTGCAACGCAACAAAGTTGCGTTGAAAGTTGAAGAAATTACCTAGCCTTAAAAATCCCAGAAAAAAATCCCGCACGAGCAATTCGTGCACGCTGAAAAAGTCCCCCCCCCCCTCATCACTTCTCTAATGGTCCGCCCAGTCCCGGGCACCTGGATCTGGAATTCAAGGAAAGTGGGAACGAGATATTTGCCAACATGGCGGGCGAAGAAGTTGACGTTCAGCTTCTTCGCAATGAGGTCAGACGATTTCTTGCTGAACTACAACACGCAGGACTGAGATTGAATCTGTTCACTGAAAGCTTAGAGGGTGCTGATCATATGTTAAACATCGCAGAGAACACTTGCTCCGACCTTTTGTTGTTTATCCGCATATTTGAATCACGAAACTGGGCTGTTTGCCCCGACATCATTGGGGTACTGGAGCAACTGTTTGAAATTTACCAAAGCTTGGTAGAGAGATACAGAGAGCGCCTGCAGGGGATACAGGAGCAACGTGTTGATCATAGCTTTCAGAGCCAACAGGAACACGTAAGATCACGAGGGAGGCCCCGTTATGTGGTGTCTAGAACACAAATCGAAGGACTGAGCGAAATTGGTTTTTCGTGGTCCAAGATATCAAGAATGCTTGGTATATCCAGAATGACATTGTACAGACGACGAATAGAATTAGGACTTGAAGTAGAAGAAGGTTATAATCAAATGGAAGATCAAGAGCTTGATGTAGTTGTCCGTTCAATTCTCGAGTTATCTCCTAATTCAGGCGAAGTTATGATACGAGGAGCACTTCGTGGTAGAAGGGTTAAGATTCAGAGATGGAGGATCAGGGAATCGATTCTTAGAGTAGATCCATTACGAAGAGAGCGAAGACAACGATTAAGAATAAGAAGAAGGGTCTACAGAGTTCCAGGTCCTAACAGTCTATGGTAAATATTTATTGATTTTTGGTTGTTTTACTGTATGATATTTTATGGTTTACAATTTTCGAAAATGTTACTCTGGCATATAAAATTCACCAGCACTCTAGTCTCAACTACATGTAATGACTATTGAAATTAATTGTCTATCGAAACACCAATATTTCCCGTAAAACGTTTTATTTAGGCATCTTGATGGCCATCACAAGCTTGTTCGATGGAGAATGGTTATCCATGGAGCAATTGATGGGTTTTCACGTTCAATTGTGTATTTTAAATGTGGTACAAATAATGAGGCAAGAACAGTGATGACCCTGTTTCAAGATGCCATTCAGCGATTTCATGTTCCTTGTCGAATAAGGTGTGACCAAGGGACTGAAAACATATATGTGGCAAGATGGATGCTTAACAGATATGGAACAGCTGTGAACCCAGTTTTAACTGGGCTATCAGTTCACAACCAGAGGATTGAGCGCCTTTGGCGTGACATTAGGGATGCTTTTGTTTTATATTACAAAAGCCTATTCTATTTCATGGAAGACCAGCACCTACTAGACCCCTTAGATGAAATACATCTGTATGCTTTACATTACATTTACTTACCTAGGGTCAACCGCTCCATTGAAGAATTTAATTTAGAGTGGAATAATCATCCTGTGAGAACGGAAAATTGCAGAACACCTTCTCAGATATGGATAGAAGGGTTTTACCAACAAGCCTGTTCAAGTCAACAAGCTGTAAGAATGGCTTTGGACCACAATATTGATCCAGAAAACTATGGCACAGATGACAACGGTCCAGTACCAGAACTGCAGACCAGCAACAATGTGCAAATTCCACGCTCATCAGTACAACTGACTGATGAAGAGAGGGCTGTATTAACAATAACCATTGATCCTTTGACTGATGATGGCAACCATGGTATCAACTTATTTTTGCAAGCTGTGCAGATGATTACTCACTTAGATTCAGAATAGGTAATTGCAGGGTACCACAGTGTAGATACAGTACATGTAGAACATCATCCAAAGGATTTTTTTGTAAATTTCCAAAATGCTTTGCAAAAAAATAAATTGTCCCTGTACCCCACAGCCACTTGATAAATGTTTTTGAAAATATTCCATCTTGTTTCACATTGAACTTTGTCTGGTTTTAGCCAGAGTAAAATAAAAGATGTCCTTTGGACAGTAAAGAGTTAACTGATATACAACAGTGCATGTAAAACTACAATCCTGGACAAAATTGTTGGGCCACTTTGCCGATTTTGACGATTTTCGCATAGTATCCCAAGCACTTTTGTCCAGGATTGTCTGAAAATGACGAATTAAACAAAATCGAAGAAAAAAACAATTTGGGGGCGGCGATTCTGCGCAGTTTGCTCGAAAATGACATAAATACGCTCCCACATGCATGAACAACAAATTGTTTGTGGGGTATAGAAGGTTTGGTGAATATGCAAATTAAATAGAGCTCTTGTGCGGGTGGTACCGGTGTGGGTGGGAACTCTGCAGAGACTCTGCTCCAGTGATCCCTTCCCCATTGAGGGGGTAAGGGGGAGCAGAGATGGGGGCTCTTTTATTAAACTGTATATATTTTGCAATGTTACAAAGTTAAAAAGCTGTGTTTTATTGAAAAATCATAAACTCGTCATTTTCAGACAATCCTGGACAAAATTGTTGGGCCACTTTGCCGATTTTCGCATATTGTCCCAAGCACTTTTGTCCAGGATTGTAGTTAAACTTTGTTTTACTGGTTTTATTACAAAGGTCCATAAAAAAGGGCACAAGAAAAACCATGAAAATAAAGTAACATGCTAATTATAGGCAACTGGTTGACAGGAGTCTTGAACTCTATGTAGACTGAGCTTTTTTTTTAATCTTGTACATTGAGTGATTGAGGGGAAGTGTCTGTAGTTAAATACTGTATCTCCAAAACTATCCATTGTTAACCCTTCAACTCCCACCATGTCCGGAGGTCTTCCCTTGACAAGTAAATCTGGAATTAGACAGAGTAAAAAAAAAGGTGCCAAATAGCACTGATGGCAATGAACAGGTTAAGGAGATAGTTTAACTCTTTAACTCCCACCACGTCAGGAGGTACATGTATTTCTTTGATGAGTAAAATTGTCTGGCATTGGAGTAAAAAATTAAAGTGCTAAAACAGTCCTAGATAAAGCATTTTTCTTCCTGGCAGCAAAATCCAAAAATAAATATTTCCTGCTAAACTAAATTAACGATTTCCTTCCCCTGATAGAATTTTTCAATTTTATAAGTTGCGATACCACCAGACTTGCAAGTTTGTATCTCAAAACCATAAATGAATTTGTCTGAATATGGTATCTATACATACTTTGAACTAGCGAACTTTTTCAATTGAATACTACCAGGGCACTAAGCACCCTGAATACTACTGTATGTAATACAAGTACTAGCGTCAAAAATCGAAATGCTGAAACAGTTGAATAAGATAAAAGCAGCTTGCATTCTTGCAAATGCACAATGACAGCTGCAGCCTGCAACAGCAACACTACTGAAATGCTAAATATTTCATTGTTTTCTAGAACAAATCGTTGCGTCATTTGCGCAAAACCTTCAAAACACTTTCGAATTGTTTACAAATTAATCGACGCTGGGTTTGGCAAGAATATAGAAAGATGAGTCATCGAATATGAAACTCAATTTTGATATTCAATCAAACGTGATGCCCATCAAGATTGTGTGACCGTGACGTGACGCTTTTCGATCTTTTGAATAATAGGAAATTTATCTTTAAACCAAAACTTGGATTAAAAAAAATGACAAATATTTCCTGCAAGATACAAAAAATTTCCTGCGAACAACTTTTACAAAATATTTCCTGGCAGCGGTGCTGCCGGATATTTTCCAGCACTGTGCTAAATGGCAACCAATGCGAATGAAAGGATTAATGTTACTAATTGTAATGAAAATGGAAAACTGCAAATTTGGTGTTAGAGGGTGTTGAGAAATACTCTTTTTTTAAAGTTTTTTTCCAAATTTTCCCACCTATTTTTTAGGAAAAGCAAAAAAAAAATTCAGAGGCAGGACTGCAATTAGCCTGAGAAGATCAGACCCCTCAGTGGGTTTTAACCTGTGCCTGAAAGGGGGTCTTGACCACTGACTAGGTTGCAAAGCTTATTGACATACATGTATCATGCACATTTAAAATCAGTAGAGGCACTTTCCAATCCACCCTCTCTTCAAGGTTAACAGTGTAACATTAACATCAAGTGCCATAAATACATTCTAACTGCTAGAGCTGTAAAGAAGTACATCATATTTGGTATGTTTTGTATGCAACTTAGACTGAACATAACTGATAAACTGAAACTTGAAACCCAATGTGAACAGATGTACTGTAACTGTTTCAAAGTCGTCCAAAACCTTGGCATTCTTTCAATGCTGACACAAAAACTTCTTGAACTTCACCAAATGACTTAATTATTTGTAATGAACTGGTAAGTCAACTCTTAAGTCACATGTGGATGATGTTGGTCTGCATCTACAACTCTCTTCGCAACAATGTGTGAAAGAAACCTTGATATCCTTAGGAAACCCCAGAGGGGGTACTTTGTTCGTACCAGTTATGAATTTCATGACATCCTTAACAGACACACCATGTTCATTTGAATCTGATAAAAGATAAACAAACATATAAATAAGCTTTGAAATATAATTGTTGAAAACAAAGTTAAGGTTAAAGCATGTTGTATTTGTTAAGGTACATTGTATTTAAAATATTTTGAAAAAAATGCCCAGGGCACAGTGCCTCTTTAAATAGCCTAATGCATTATTAGGGGGAGCTTATAAAATAAGGCTATGAAATTTTAGCTCCATATTCATATAATCTTGTGCAATTAACAGGGACACTAAATGCTAAATAAATGCAATTTGAAAATTTTGTTCAGTGGTACTGTAAAATTATATTGCAATTGAGTACATGTTATTTTGATAACTATAGCCTGATCACAGACTCTTGCAAGATCGAAGAAAAAGGAGCGAGCTGCACGGACTCCATGTAATATTGAACATCCACCCCCATTTGATATAAAGCCAATCAACCATAAATACATGTCAGGCGTGTGCTCATTCGTGTGTAAATGAACAAAGCAAAAGAAATAGCATTTCTTTCTGATCGATTGGAAAATTTGCATTATTGAATATTTTGTCATTGTTATTCTTTATACATGTATGGTTTGCATACTGGTAATTTTGCCGATTTTCTCTTCTTTCTTGCAAGATTTGCTGAATCTATTGCAATAAGTACACTGCTTCTTTGTTTCACTCCAAGTCTAGTGATATATTTTTTTTCGCATTTCTTAATTCCATTCCAAAATTCGGTCTTTTTGCCTTTTGAGACTTCAATACACAACATCCACCTTTATGAATAAGTTAGTAACACACTTTAAGATTTGCATTTATGATTGATGTTATAGTCAGTTTCAGCCTGCTTTTGAAATTCGTTTGTCAACATGTGTTGGAAGGTTGGGAAATTGGTACGGAAGTTTGTTGTGAAGTTCGTCGTGAAGTTCGAATTTAATAAGCTTTGAATTGAATTCCTTTGGTAAAATCACGGAGAAGAAGATTATTTGTTGTATAGAATATAATAATAGATACTTGGTTAAGCAGAAACAAATTGCCGACTTAAATTTGTATCTACCTCGCAACGTAGTTCGGAACATTGCAACGTAAGTTCGGAATGTTCATTTCAATTATACGTATCAGATTTCAAAAGCAAGCTGAAACGGACTATAAGGCAAACTGACCAATGACAATTTTGCATCATGATTTAGGACGCAGATATCTAAAATTCTATGGCATCCATATCTTAATTTCTCTGGTCTTCATTACCCCTCCCCTCTCTCCCTCCACAAGAGCCTGCTCGCAGGCTATACACTAACCATCATATTGCAGAGAAGTGATGAAATCAGCAAAATGTTTAAATACATTAATCTCCAATTCTTTCATCCTTGTTCCATCTTCACTGAAGTCAGGGTGCAATAGTTGCATAAATTCATCACAGGTAATGTCACTCCACCCATCAGGAGTAAACACATTTGCTACCTGTGAACACATTTGCTACCAAACAAACGTAGACCTTGTGCCAATTGTTCAATCATTGGTATCTTAGGCTCAAGGCAACTTTTAAGCAACAATGACCTTCAAGACAATAAATATAGTATGCATCTCTTACAACTATGGCCCAGTTAATGTGAACACACAAAAATTCAAATACATGTCCGAACAATACCTTATAAGCCCTAGGCTGACGGATTTTGAGTGTTTAACCAGAGGGTTACTATAACCAATTTTAGTATAAATACACAGGTGATTATAGAAATTTGTGTGTTGATATAGGTCAAGGATCTTTACATTATTTCTCAATAATCACATAGTACTACATCGACGTTTAGACAAAATGGATGCCAGCTGTTAATGCATGTGACAGTGAGTTGCTGCTATAGTTTTTGGAATGTCCACTTATTCTTTATAATCATTCACTTACACAGTGTTTTTATACACCAGTGTCAAGGTATCACCACATTCATCCTCGGATTCATCACCAGATTCATCACCAGATTCATCACCAGATTCATCACCAGATTCATCACCACATTCGCAAAGCAAATATTTCACCTTCAATAATTACTTCAATAATGAACCGATCGGCACACACGATACACCAAATTAAAGCTTATTATTCTATCTTTCTGGCCCAAGATTAACCGCGTTTGTTTCAACAGTTTATAGAGGAGAAAAATAACGATTTACTAGAAAGTACTCGCTCTTCGGTCTTGGGGGGAAAATTTCGATGGCTTCTTTTAATTTTAAACGGCTTTTCTATATATCAAAATGAAGCTCATTCTATCCTCTTGCTGGCCCAAGAAAAATTAGAAGTGGCCCATATCTGGTTCAAGAGTTATTCGCTTTTAAAGCGAGACGCCCAAACTGTCAATTACACAGCGCGCTAAAAATAGAACACTTTATTAACTATATTTCACGACATAGCCATTGGGGAAAGATTTCGATGGCTTCGGTTATTTTTAACCTGCTTTCCTATATATCAAAATGAAGCTCATTATATCCTCTTGCTGGCCCAAGAAAAATTAGAAGTGGCCCAGATCTGGTTCAAGAGTTATTCGTTTTTAAAACGAGACGCCCAAACTGTCAATTACAGCGCGCCGGAAATATAAATCTTTATTAATTGTGGTTGCCGACTTAGACCTTGGGGGAAATATTTCGATGGCTTTTGTTAATTTTAACCAGCTTTCCTATATATCAAATTGAAGCTCATTATATCGTCTTGCTGGCCCAAGAAAAATTAGAAGTGGCCCAGAACTGGTTCAAGAGTTATTCGCATAAGCCGAAACTGTGAAGGTATCACCACATTCACTTAGGGGAAACATTTCGATGGGTTCTTTTAATTTTAACCGGCTTTCCTATATATCAAAATGAAGCTCATTCTATCCTCTTGCTGGCCCAAGAAAAATTAGAAGTGGCCCAGATCTGGTTCAAGAGTTATTCGCTTTTAAAGCGAGACGCCCAAACTGTCAATTACACAGCGCGCTAAAAATAGAACACTTTATTTACTATATTTCACGACATAGCCATTGGGGGAAAGATTTCGATGGCTTCGGTTATCTTTAACCGGCTTTCCTATATATCAAAATGAAGCTCATTCTATCCTCTTGCTGGCCCAAGAAAAATTAGAAGTGGCCCAGATCTGGTTCAAGAGTTATTCGTTTTTAAAACGAGACGCCCAAACTGTCAATTACACAGCGCGCTAAAAATAGAACACTTTATTAACTATATTTCACGACATAGCCATTGGGGGAAAGATTTCGATGGCTTCGGTTATTTTTAACCGGCTTTCCTATATATCAAAATGAAGCTCATTCTATCCTCTTGCTGGCCCAAGAAAAATTAGAAGTGGCCCAGATCTGGTTCAAGAGTTATTCGTTTTTAAAACGAGACGCCCAAACTGTCAATTACACAGCGCGCTAAAAATAGAACACTTTATTAACTATATTTCACGACATAGCCATTGGGGGAAAGATTTCGATGGCTTCGGTTATTTTTAACCGGCTTTCCTATATATCAAAATGAAGCTCATTCTATCCTCTTGCTGGCCCAAGAAAAATTAGAAGTGGCCCAGATCTGGTTCAAGAGTTATTCGTTTTTAAAACGAGACGCCCAAACTGTCAATTACAGCGCGCCGGAAATAGAAATCTTTATTAATTGTGGTTGCCGACTTAGACCTTGGGGGAAATATTTCGATGGCTTTTGTTAATTTTAACCAGCTTTCCTATATATCAAATTGAAGCTCATTATATCGTCTTGCTGGCCCAAGAAAAATTAGAAGTGGCCCAGAACTGGTTCAAGAGTTACTCGCATAAGCCGAAACTGTGAAGGTATCACCACATTCACTTAGGGGGAAAATTTCGATGGGTTCTTTTAATTTTAATCGGCTTTCCTATATATCAAAATGAAGCTCATTCTATCCTCTTGCTGGCCCAAGAAAAATTAGAAGTGGCCCAGATCTGGTTCAAGAGTTATTCGTTTTTAAAACGAGACGCCCAAACTGTCAATTACAGCGCGCCGAAAATAGAAATCTTTATTAATTGTGGTTGCCGACTTAGACCTTGGGGGAAATATTTCGATGGCTTTTGTTAATTTTAACCAGCTTTCCTATATATCAAATTGAAGCTCATTATATCGTCTTGCTGGCCCAAGAAAAATTAGAAGTGGCCCAGAACTGGTTCAAGAGTTATTCGCATAAGCCGAAACTGTGAAGGTATCACCACATTCACTTAGGGGAAAAATTTCGATGGGTTCTTTTAATTTTAACCGGCTTTCCTATATATCAAAATGAAGCTCATTCTATCCTCTTGCTGGCCCAAGAAAAATTAGAAGTGGCCCAGATCTGGTTCAAGAGTTATTCGTTTTTAAAACGAGACGCCCAAACTGTCAATTACACAGCGCGCCGGAAATAGAAATCTTTATTAATTGTGGTTGCCGACTTAGACGTTGGGGGAAATATTTCGATGGCTTTTGTTAATTTTAACCAGCTTTCCTATATATCAAAATTGAAGCTCATTATATCGTCTTGCTGGCCCAAGAAAAATTAGAAGTGGCCCAGATCTGGTTCAAGAGTTATTCGTTTAAAACGAGACGCCCAAACTGTCAATTACAGCGCGCCGAAATAGAAATCTTTATTAATTGTGGTTGCCGACTTAGACCTTGGGGGAAACATTTCGATGGCTTTTGTTAATTTTAACCGGCTTTCCTATATATCAAAATGAAGCTCATTCTATCCTCTTGCTGGCCCAAGAAAAATTAGAAGTGGCCCAGATCTGGTTCAAGAGTTATTCGTTTTTAAAACGAGACGCCCAAACTGTCAATTACAGCGCGCCGGAAATAGAAATCTTTATTAATTGTGGTTGCCGACATAGACCTTGGGGGAAATATTTCGATGGCTTTTGTTAATTTTAGCCGGCTTTCCTATATATCAAAATGAAGCTCATTCTATCCTCTTGCTGGCCCAAGAAAAATTAGAAGTGGCCCAGAATCTGGTTCAAGAGTTATTCGTTTTTAAAACGAGACGCCCAAACTGTCAATTACAGCGCGCCGGAAATAGAAATCTTTATTAATTGGTTGCCGACTTAGACTTGGGGGAAATATTTCGATGGCTTTTGTTAATTTTAACCGGCTTTCCTATATATCAAAATGAAGCTCATTATATCCTCTTGCTGGCCCAAGAAAAATTAGAAGTGGCCCAGAACTGGTTCAAGAGTTATTCGCATAAGCCGAAACTGTGAAGGTATCACCACATTCACTTAGGGGAAACATTTCGATGGGTTCTTTTAATTTTAACCGGCTTTCCTATATATCAAAATGAAGCTCATTCCATCCTCTTGCTGGCCCAAGAAAAATTAGAAGTGGCCCAGATCTGGTTCAAGAGTTATTCGTTTTTAAAACGAGACGCCCAAACTGTCAATTACAGCGCGCCGGAAATAGAAATCTTTATTAATTGTGGTTGCCGACTTAGACTTTGGGGGAAATATTTCGATGGCTTTTGTTAATTTTAACCAGCTTTCCTATATATCAAATTGAAGCTCATTATATCTTCTTGCTGGCCCAAGAAAAATTAGAAGTGGCCCAGAACTGGTTCAAGAGTTA
The DNA here is from genome assembly GCA_035771165.1 of Paragorgia papillata. Taxonomy (NCBI): domain Eukaryota; kingdom Metazoa; phylum Cnidaria; class Anthozoa; order Scleralcyonacea; family Coralliidae; genus Paragorgia; species Paragorgia papillata. The sequence goes on from JAWNZC010000088.1 coordinate 1,431,414, forward strand.
TTCGCATAAGCCGAAACTGTGAAGGTATCACCACATTCACTTAGGGGAAAAATTTCGATGGGTTCTTTTAATTTTAACCGGCTTTCCTATCTATCAAAATGAAGCTCATTCTATCCTCTTGCTGGCCCAAGAAAAATTAGAAGTGGCCCAGATCTGGTTCAAGAGTTATTCGCTTTTAAAGCGAGACGCCCAAACTGTCAATTACACAGCGCGCTAAAAATAGAACACTTTATTAACTATATTTCACGACATAGCCATTGGGGGAAAGATTTCGATGGCGTCGGTTATTTTTAACCGGCTTTCCTATATATCAAAATGAAGCTCATTCTATCCTCTTGCTGGCCCAAGAAAAATTAGAAGTGGCCCAGATCTGGTTCAAGAGTTATTCGTTTTTAAAACGAGACGCCCAAACTGTCAATTACAGCGCGCCGGAAATAGAAATCTTTATTAATTGTGGTTGCCGACTTAGACATTGGGGGAAATATTTCGATGGCTTTTGTTAATTTTAACCAGCTTTCCTATATATCAAATGAAGCTCATTATATCCTCTTGCTGGCCCAAGAAAAATTAGAAGTGGCCCAGATCTGGTTCAAGAGTTATTCGTCATAAGCCGAAACTGTGAAGGTATCACCACATTCACTTAGGGGGAAAGATTTCGATGGGTTCTTTTAATTTTAACCGGCTTTCCTATATATCAAAATGAAGCTCATTCTATCCTCTTGCTGGCCCAAGAAAAATTAGAAGTGGCCCAGATCTGGTTCAAGAGTTATTCGCTTTTAAAGCGAGACGCCCAAACTGTCAATTACACAGCGCGCCGGAAATAGAACACTTTATTAACTATATTTCACGACTTAGCCATTGGGGGAAAGATTTCGATGGCTTTTGTTATTTTTAACCAGCTTTCCTATATATCAAAATGAAGCTCATTATATCCTCTTGCTGGCCCAAGAAAAATTAGAAGTGGCCCAGATCTGGTTCAAGAGTTATTCGTTTTAACGAGACGCCGAAACTGTCAATTACGCTCACACATAGACTTTGGGGGAAATATTTCGATGGCTTCTTTTAATTTTTAACCGGCTTTCCTATATATCAAAATGAAGCTCATTCTATCCTCTTGCTGGCCCAAGAAAAATTAGAAGTGGCCCAGATCTGGTTCAAGAGTTATTCGCTTTTAAAGCGAGACGCCCAAACTGTCAATTACACAGCGCGCTAAAAATAGAACACTTTATTAACTATATTTCACGACATAGCCATTGCGGGAAAGATTTCGATGGCTTCAGTTATTTTTAACAGGCTTTCCTATATATCAAAATGAAGCTCATTCCATCCTCTTGCTGGCCCAAGAAAAATTAGAAGTGGCCCAGATCTGGTTCAAGAGTTATTCGTTTTTAAAACGAGACGCCCAAACTGTCAATTACAGCGCGCCGGAAATAGAAATCTTTATTAATTGTGGTTGCCGACTTAGACTTTGGGGGAAATATTTCGATGGCTTTTGTTAATTTTAACCAGCTTTCCTATATATCAAATTGAAGCTCATTATATCGTCTTGCTGGCCCAAGAAAAATTAGAAGTGGCCCAGAACTGGTTCAAGAGTTATTCGCATAAGCCGAAACTGTGAAGGTATCACCACATTCACTTAGGGGAAACATTTCGATGGGTTCTTTTAATTTTAACCGGCTTTCCTATATATCAAAATGAAGCTCATTCTATCCTCTTGCTGGCCCAAGAAAAATTAGAAGTGGCCCAGATCTGGTTCAAGAGTTATTCGCTTTTAAAGCGAGACGCCCAAACTGTCAATTACACAGCGCGCTAAAAATAGAACACTTTATTAACTATATTTCACGACATAGCCATTGGGGGAAAGATTTCGATGGCTTCGGTTATTTTTAACCGGCTTTCCTATATATCAAAATGAAGCTCATTCTATCCTCTTGCTGGCCCAAGAAAAATTAGAAGTGGCCCAGATCTGGTTCAAGAGTTATTCGTTTTTAAAACGAGACGCCCAAACTGTCAATTACACAGCGCGCTAAAAATAGAACACTTTATTAACTATATTTCACGACATAGCTATTGGGGTAAAGATTTCGATGGCTTCGGTTATTTTTAACCGGCTTTCCTATATATCAAAATGAAGCTCATTCTATCCTCTTGCTGGCCCAAGAAAAATTAGAAGTGGCCCAGATCTGGTTCAAGAGTTATTCGTTTTTAAAACGAGACGCCCAAACTGTCAATTACAGCGCGCCGGAAATAGAAATCTTTATTAATTGTGGTTGCCGACTTAGACCTTGGGGGAAATATTTCGATGGCTTTTGTTAATTTTAACCAGCTTTCCTATATATCAAATTGAAGCTCATTATATCGTCTTGCTGGCCCAAGAAAAATTAGAAGTGGCCCAGAACTGGTTCAAGAGTTATTCGCATAAGCCGAAACTGTGAAGGTATCACCACATTCACTTAGGGGGAAAATTTCGATGGGTTCTTTTAATTTTAACCGGCTTTCCTATATATCAAAATGAAGCTCATTCTATCCTCTTGCTGGCCCAAGAAAAATTAGAAGTGGCCCAGATCTGGTTCAAGAGTTATTCGCTTTTAAAGCGAGACGCCCAAACTGTCAATTACACAGCGCGCTAAAAATAGAACACTTTATTAACTATATTTCACGACATAGCCATTGCGGGAAAGATTTCGATGGCTTCAGTTATTTTTAACAGGCTTTCCTATATATCAAAATGAAGCTCATTCCATCCTCTTGCTGGCCCAAGAAAAATTAGAAGTGGCCCAGATCTGGTTCAAGAGTTATTCGTTTTTAAAACGAGACGCCCAAACTGTCAATTACAGCGCGCCGGAAATAGAAATCTTTATTAATTGTGGTTGCCGACTTAGACTTTGGGGGAAATATTTCGATGGCTTTTGTTAATTTTAACCAGCTTTCCTATATATCAAATTGAAGCTCATTATATCGTCTTGCTGGCCCAAGAAAAATTAGAAGTGGCCCAGAACTGGTTCAAGAGTTATTCGCATAAGCCGAAACTGTGAAGGTATCACCACATTCACTTAGGGGGAAAATTTCGATGGGTTCTTTTAATTTTAACCGGCTTTCCTATATATCAAAATGAAGCTCATTCTATCCTCTTGCTGGCCCAAGAAAAATTAGAAGTGGCCCAGATCTGGTTCAAGAGTTATTCGCTTTTAAAGCGAGACGCCCAAACTGTCAATTACACAGCGCGCTAAAAATAGAACACTTTATTAACTATATTTCACGACATAGCCATTGGGGGAAAGATTTCGATGGCTTCGGTTATTTTTAACCGGCTTTCCTATATATCAAAATGAAGCTCATTCTATCCTCTTGCTGGCCCAAGAAAAATTAGAAGTGGCCCAGATCTGGTTCAAGAGTTATTCGTTTTTAAAACGAGACGCCCAAACTGTCAATTACACAGCGCGCTAAAAATAGAACACTTTATTAACTATATTTCACGACATAGCCATTGGGGGAAAGATTTCGATGGCTTCGGTTATTTTTAACCGGCTTTCCTATATATCAAAATGAAGCTCATTCTATCCTCTTGCTGGCCCAAGAAAAATTAGAAGTGGCCCAGATCTGGTTCAAGAGTTATTCGTTTTTAAAACGAGACGCCCAAACTGTCAATTACAGCGCGCCGGAAATAGAAATCTTTATTAATTGTGGTTGCCGACTTAGACCTTGGGGGAAATATTTCGATGGCTTTTGTTAATTTTAACCAGCTTTCCTATATATCAAATTGAAGCTCATTATATCGTCTTGCTGGCCCAAGAAAAATTAGAAGTGGCCCAGAACTGGTTCAAGAGTTATTCGCATAAGCCGAAACTGTGAAGGTATCACCACATTCACTTAGGGGGAAAATTTCGATGGGTTCTTTTAATTTTAACCGGCTTTCCTATATATCAAAATGAAGCTCATTCTATCCTCTTGCTGGCCCAAGAAAAATTAGAAGTGGCCCAGATCTGGTTCAAGAGTTATTCGTTTTTAAAACGAGACGCCCAAACTGTCAATTACACAGCGCGCCGGAAATAGAAATCTTTATTAATTGTGGTTCACGACTTAGACATTGGGGAAAGATTTCGATGGCTTCTTTAATTTTAACCAGCTTTCCTATATATCAAAATGAAGCTCATTCTATCCTCTTGCTGGCCCAAGAAAAATTAGAAGTGGCCCAGATCTGGTTCAAGAGTTATTCGTTTTTAAAACGAGACGCCCAAACTGTCAATTAACAGCGCGCCGGAAATAGAAATCTTTATTAATTGTGGTTGCCGACTTAGCCATTGGGGGGAAAATTTCGATGGCTTCTCTTAACTTTAACCAACTTTCCTATATATCAAAATGAAGCTCATTCTATCCTCTTGCTGGCCCAAGAAAAAGTAGAAGTGGCCCAGATCTGGTTCAAGAGTTATTCGCTTTTAAAGCGAGACGCCCAAACTGTCAATTACACAGCGCGCTAAAAATAGAACACTTTATTAACTATATTTCACGACATAGCCATTGGGGGAAAGATTTCGATGGCTTCGGTTATTTTTAACCGGCTTTCCTATATATCAAAATGAAGCTCATTCTATCCTCTTGCTGGCCCAAGAAAAATTAGAAGTGGCCCAGATCTGGTTCAAGAGTTATTCGTTTTTAAAACGAGACGCCCAAACTGTCAATTACAGCGCGCCGGAAATAGAAATCTTTATTAATTGTGGTTGCCGACTTAGACCTTGGGGGAAATATTTCGATGGCTTTTGTTAATTTTAACCAGCTTTCCTATATATCAAATTGAAGCTCATTATATCGTCTTGCTGGCCCAAGAAAAATTAGAAGTGGCCCAGAACTGGTTCAAGAGTTACTCGCATAAGCCGAAACTGTGAAGGTATCACCACATTCACTTAGGGGGAAAATTTCGATGGGTTCTTTTAATTTTAACCGGCTTTCCTATATATCAAAATGAAGCTCATTCTATCCTCTTGCTGGCCCAAGAAAAATTAGAAGTGGCCCAGATCTGGTTCAAGAGTTATTCGTTTTTAAAACGAGACGCCCAAACTGTCAATTACAGCGCGCCGGAAATAGAAATCTTTATTAATTGTGGTTGCCGACTTAGACCTTGGGGGGAAACATTTCGATGGGTTCTTTTAATTTTAACCGGCTTTCCTATATATCAAAATGAAGCTCATTCTATCCTCTTGCTGGCCCAAGAAAAATTAGAAGTGGCCCAGATCTGGTTCAAGAGTTATTCGCTTTTAAAGCGAGACGCCCAAACTGTCAATTACACAGCGCGCTAAAAATAGAACACTTTATTAACTATATTTCACGACATAGCCATTGGGGGAAAGATTTCGATGGCTTCGGTTATTTTTAACCGGCTTTCCTATATATCAAAATGAAGCTCATTCTATCCTCTTGCTGGCCCAAGAAAAATTAGAAGTGGCCCAGATCTGGTTCAAGAGTTATTCGTTTTTAAAACGAGACGCCCAAACTGTCAATTACACAGCGCGCTAAAAATAGAACACTTTATTAACTATATTTCACGACATAGCTATTGGGGTAAAGATTTCGATGGCTTCGGTTATTTTTAACCGGCTTTCCTATATATCAAAATGAAGCTCATTCTATCCTCTTGCTGGCCCAAGAAAAATTAGAAGTGGCCCAGATCTGGTTCAAGAGTTATTCGTTTTTAAAACGAGACGCCCAAACTGTCAATTACAGCGCGCCGGAAATAGAAATCTTTATTAATTGTGGTTGCCGACTTAGACCTTGGGGGAAATATTTCGATGGCTTTTGTTAATTTTAACCAGCTTTCCTATATATCAAATTGAAGCTCATTATATCGTCTTGCTGGCCCAAGAAAAATTAGAAGTGGCCAAGAACTGGTTCAAGAGTTATTCGCATAAGCCGAAACTGTGAAGGTATCACCACATTCACTTAGGGGGAAAATTTCGATGGGTTCTTTTAATTTTAACCGGCTTTCCTATATATCAAAATGAAGCTCATTCTATCCTCTTGCTGGCCCAAGAAAAATTAGAAGTGGCCCAGATCTGGTTCAAGAGTTATTCGCTTTTAAAGCGAGACGCCCAAACTGTCAATTACACAGCGCGCTAAAAATAGAACACTTTATTAACTATATTTCACGACATAGCCATTGCGGGAAAGATTTCGATGGCTTCAGTTATTTTTAACAGGCTTTCCTATATATCAAAATGAAGCTCATTCCATCCTCTTGCTGGCCCAAGAAAAATTAGAAGTGGCCCAGATCTGGTTCAAGAGTTATTCGTTTTTAAAACGAGACGCCCAAACTGTCAATTACAGCGCGCCGGAAATAGAAATCTTTATTAATTGTGGTTGCCGACTTAGACTTTGGGGGAAATATTTCGATGGCTTTTGTTAATTTTAACCAGCTTTCCTATATATCAAATTGAAGCTCATTATATCGTCTTGCTGGCCCAAGAAAAATTAGAAGTGGCCCAGAACTGGTTCAAGAGTTATTCGCATAAGCCGAAACTGTGAAGGTATCACCACATTCACTTAGGGGAAACATTTCGATGGGTTCTTTTAATTTTAACCGGCTTTCCTATATATCAAAATGAAGCTCATTCTATCCTCTTGCTGGCCCAAGAAAAATTAGAAGTGGCCCAGATCTGGTTCAAGAGTTATTCGCTTTTAAAGCGAGACGCCCAAACTGTCAATTACACAGCGCGCTAAAAATAGAACACTTTATTAACTATATTTCACGACATAGCCATTGGGGGAAAGATTTCGATGGCTTCGGTTATTTTTAACCGGCTTTCCTATATATCAAAATGAAGCTCATTCTATCCTCTTGCTGGCCCAAGAAAAATTAGAAGTGGCCCAGATCTGGTTCAAGAGTTATTCGTTTTTAAAACGAGACGCCCAAACTGTCAATTACACAGCGCGCTAAAAATAGAACACTTTATTAACTATATTTCACGACATAGCTATTGGGGTAAAGATTTCGATGGCTTCGGTTATTTTTAACCGGCTTTCCTATATATCAAAATGAAGCTCATTCTATCCTCTTGCTGGCCCAAGAAAAATTAGAAGTGGCCCAGATCTGGTTCAAGAGTTATTCGTTTTTAAAACGAGACGCCCAAACTGTCAATTACAGCGCGCCGGAAATAGAAATCTTTATTAATTGTGGTTGCCGACTTACACCTTGGGGGAAATATTTCGATGGCTTTTGTTAATTTTAACCAGCTTTCCTATATATCAAATTGAAGCTCATTATATCGTCTTGCTGGCCCAAGAAAAATTAGAAGTGGCCCAGAACTGGTTCAAGAGTTATTCGCATAAGCCGAAACTGTGAAGGTATCACCACATTCACTTAGGGGGAAAATTTCGATGGGTTCTTTTAATTTTAACCGGCTTTCCTATATATCAAAATGAAGCTCATTCTATCCTCTTGCTGGCCCAAGAAAAATTAGAAGTGGCCCAGATCTGGTTCAAGAGTTATTCGCTTTTAAAGCGAGACGCCCAAACTGTCAATTACACAGCGCGCTAAAAATAGAACACTTTATTAACTATATTTCACGACATAGCCATTGCGGGAAAGATTTCGATGGCTTCAGTTATTTTTAACAGGCTTTCCTATATATCAAAATGAAGCTCATTCCATCCTCTTGCTGGCCCAAGAAAAATTAGAAGTGGCCCAGATCTGGTTCAAGAGTTATTCGTTTTTAAAACGAGACGCCCAAACTGTCAATTACAGCGCGCCGGAAATAGAAATCTTTATTAATTGTGGTTGCCGACTTAGACTTTGGGGGAAATATTTCGATGGCTTTTGTTAATTTTAACCAGCTTTCCTATATATCAAATTGAAGCTCATTATATCGTCTTGCTGGCCCAAGAAAAATTAGAAGTGGCCCAGAACTGGTTCAAGAGTTATTCGCATAAGCCGAAACTGTGAAGGTATCACCACATTCACTTAGGGGGAAAATTTCGATGGGTTCTTTTAATTTTAACCGGCTTTCCTATATATCAAAATGAAGCTCATTCTATCCTCTTGCTGGCCCAAGAAAAATTAGAAGTGGCCCAGATCTGGTTCAAGAGTTATTCGCTTTTAAAGCGAGACGCCCAAACTGTCAATTACACAGCGCGCTAAAAATAGAACACTTTATTAACTATATTTCACGACATAGCCATTGGGGGAAAGATTTCGATGGCTTCGGTTATTTTTAACCGGCTTTCCTATATATCAAAATGAAGCTCATTCTATCCTCTTGCTGGCCCAAGAAAAATTAGAAGTGGCCCAGATCTGGTTCAAGAGTTATTCGTTTTTAAAACGAGACGCCCAAACTGTCAATTACACAGCGCGCTAAAAATAGAACACTTTATTAACTATATTTCACGACATAGCCATTGGGGGAAAGATTTCGATGGCTTCGGTTATTTTTAACCGGCTTTCCTATATATCAAAATGAAGCTCATTCTATCCTCTTGCTGGCCCAAGAAAAATTAGAAGTGGCCCAGATCTGGTTCAAGAGTTATTCGTTTTTAAAACGAGACGCCCAAACTGTCAATTACAGCGCGCCGGAAATAGAAATCTTTATTAATTGTGGTTGCCGACTTAGACCTTGGGGGGAAAATTTCGATGGGTTCTTTTAATTTTAACCAGCTTTCCTATATATCAAAATGAAGCTCATTCTATCCTCTTGCTGGCCCAAGAAAAATTAGAAGTGGCCCAGATCTGGTTCAAGAGTTATTCGCTTTTAAAGCGAGACACCCAAACTGTCAATTACACAGCGCGCTAAAAATAGAACACTTTATTAACTATGTTTCACGACATAGCCATTGGGGGAAAGATTTCGATGGCTTCCGTTATTTTTAACCGGCTTTCCTATATATCAAAATGAAGCTCATTCTATCCTCTTGCTGGCCCAAGAAAAATTAGAAGTGGCCCAGATCTGGTTCAAGAGTTATTCGTTTTTAAAACGAGACGCCCAAACTGTCAATTACACAGCGCGCTAAAAATAGAACACTTTATTAACTATATTTCACGACATAGCCATTGGGGGAAAGATTTCGATGGCTTCGGTTATTTTTAACCGGCTTTCCTATATATCAAAATGAAGCTCATTCTATCCTCTTGCTGGCCCAAGAAAAATTAGAAGTGGCCCAGATCTGGTTCAAGAGTTATTCGTTTTTAAAACGAGACGCCCAAACTGTCAATTACAGCGCGCCGGAAATAGAAATCTTTATTAATTGTGGTTGCCGACTTAGACCTTGGGGGAAATATTTCGATGGCTTTTGTTAATTTTAACCAGCTTTCCTATATATCAAATTGAAGCTCATTATATCGTCTTGCTGGCCCAAGAAAAATTAGAAGTGGCCCAGAACTGGTTCAAGAGTTACTCGCATAAGCCGAAACTGTGAAGGTATCACCACATTCACTTAGGGGGGAAATTTCGATGGGTTCTTTTAATTTTAACCGGCTTTCCTATATATCAAAATGAAGCTCATTCTATCCTCTTGCTGGCCCAAGAAAAATTAGAAGTGGCCCAGATCTGGTTCAAGAGTTATTCGTTTTTAAAACGAGACGCCCAAACTGTCAATTACAGCGCGCCGGAAGTAGAAATCTTTATTAATTGTGGTTGCCGACTTAGACCTTGGGGGAAATATTTCGATGGGTTTTGTTAATTTTAACCAGCTTTCCTATATATCAAATTGAAGCTCATTATATCGTCTTGCTGGCCCAAGAAAAATTAGAAGTGGCCCAGAACTGGTTCAAGAGTTATTCGCATAAGCCGAAACTGTGAAGGTATCACCACATTCACTTAGGGAAAAAATTTCGATGGGTTCTTTTAATTTTAACCGGCTTTCCTATATATCAAAATGAAGCTCATTCTATTCTCTTGCTGGCCCAAGAAAAATTAGAAGTGGCCCAGATCTGGTTCAAGAGTTATTCCTTTTTAAAACGAGACGCCCAAACTGTCAATTACAGCGCGCCGGAAATAGAAATCTTTATTAATTGTGGTTGCCGACTTAGACCTTGGGGGAAATATTTCGATGGCTTTTGTTAATTTTAACCAGCTTTCCTATATATCAAAATGAAGCTCATTCTATCCTCTTGCTGGCCCAAGAAAAATTAGAAGTGGCCCAGATCTGGTTCAAGAGTTATTCGTTTTTAAAACGAGACGCCCAAACTGTCAATTACAGCGCGCCGGAAATAGAAATCTTTATTAATTGTGGTTGCCGACTTAGACCTTGGGGGAAATATTTCGATGGCTTTTGTTAATTTTAACCAGCTTTCCTATATATCAAATTGAAGCTCATTATATCGTCTTGCTGGCCCAAGAAAAATTAGAAGTGGCCCAGAACTGGTTCAAGAGTTATTCGCATAAGCCGAAACTGTGAAGGTATCACCACATTCACTTAGGGGGAAAATTTCGATGGGTTCTTTTAATTTTAACCGGCTTTCCTATATATCAAAATGAAGCTCATTCTATCCTCTTGCTGGCCCAAGAAAAATTAGAAGTGGCCCAGATCTGGTTCAAGAGTTATTCGTTTTTAAAACGAGACGCCCAAACTGTCAATTACAGCGCGCCGGAAATAGAAATCTTTATTAATTGTGGTTGCCGACTTAGACCTTGGGGGGAAAATTTCGATGGGTTCTTTTAATTTTAACCAGCTTTCCTATATATCAAAATGAAGCTCATTCTATCCTCTTGCTGGCCCAAGAAAAATTAGAAGTGGCCCAGATCTGGTTCAAGAGTTATTCGCTTTTAAAGCGAGACACCCAAACTGTCAATTACACAGCGCGCTAAAAATAGAACACTTTATTAACTATGTTTCACGACATAGCCATTGGGGGAAAGATTTCGATGGCTTCCGTTATTTTTAACCGGCTTTCCTATATATCAAAATGAAGCTCATTCTATCCTCTTGCTGGCCCAAGAAAAATTAGAAGTGGCCCAGATCTGGTTCAAGAGTTATTCGTTTTTAAAACGAGACGCCCAAACTGTCAATTACACAGCGCGCTAAAAATAGAACACTTTATTAACTATATTTCACGACATAGCCATTGGGGGAAAGATTTCGATGGCTTCGGTTATTTTTAACCGGCTTTCCTATATATCAAAATGAAGCTCATTCTATCCTCTTGCTGGCCCAAGAAAAATTAGAAGTGGCCCAGATCTGGTTCAAGAGTTATTCGTTTTTAAAACGAGACGCCCAAACTGTCAATTACAGCGCGCCGGAAATAGAAATCTTTATTAATTGTGGTTGCCGACTTAGACCTTGGGGGAAATATTTCGATGGCTTTTGTTAATTTTAACCAGCTTTCCTATATATCAAATTGAAGCTCATTATATCGTCTTGCTGGCCCAAGAAAAATTAGAAGTGGCCCAGAACTGGTTCAAGAGTTACTCGCATAAGCCGAAACTGTGAAGGTATCACCACATTCACTTAGGGGGGAAATTTCGATGGGTTCTTTTAATTTTAACCGGCTTTCCTATATATCAAAATGAAGCTCATTCTATCCTCTTGCTGGCCCAAGAAAAATTAGAAGTGGCCCAGATCTGGTTCAAGAGTTATTCGTTTTTAAAACGAGACGCCCAAACTGTCAATTACAGCGCGCCGGAAATAGAAATCTTTATTAATTGTGGTTGCCGACTTAGACCTTGGGGGAAATATTTCGATGGCTTTTGTTAATTTTAACCAGCTTTCCTATATATCAAATTGAAGCTCATTATATCGTCTTGCTGGCCCAAGAAAAATTAGAAGTGGCCCAGAACTGGTTCAAGAGTTACTCGCATAAGCCGAAACTGTGAAGGTATCACCACATTCACTTAGGGGGGAAATTTCGATGGGTTCTTTTAATTTTAACCGGCTTTCCTATATATCAAAATGAAGCTCATTCTATCCTCTTGCTGGCCCAAGAAAAATTAGAAGTGGCCCAGATCTGGTTCAAGAGTTATTCGTTTTTAAAACGAGACGCCCAAACTGTCAATTACAGCGCGCCGGAAATAGAAATCTTTATTAATTGTGGTTGCCGACTTAGACCTTGGGGGAAATATTTCGATGGCTTTTGTTAATTTTAACCAGCTTTCCTATATATCAAATTGAAGCTCATTATATCGTCTTGCTGGCCCAAGAAAAATTAGAAGTGGCCCAGATCTGGTTCAAGAGTTATTCGTTTTTAAAACGAGACGCCCAAACTGTCAATTACAGCGCGCCGGAAATAGAAATCTTTATTAATTGTGGTTGCCGACTTAGACCTTGGGGGGAAAATTTCGATGGGTTCTTTTAATTTTAACCAGCTTTCCTATATATCAAAATGAAGCTCATTCTATCCTCTTGCTGGCCCAAGAAAAATTAGAAGTGGCCCAGATCTGGTTCAAGAGTTATTCGCTTTTAAAGCGAGACACCCAAACTGTCAATTACACAGCGCGCTAAAAATAGAACACTTTATTAACTATGTTTCACGACATAGCCATTGGGGGAAAGATTTCGATGGCTTCCGTTATTTTTAACCGGCTTTCCTATATATCAAAATGAAGCTCATTCTATCCTCTTGCTGGCCCAAGAAAAATTAGAAGTGGCCCAGATCTGGTTCAAGAGTTATTCGTTTTTAAAACGAGACGCCCAAACTGTCAATTACACAGCGCGCTAAAAATAGAACACTTTATTAACTATATTTCACGACATAGCCATTGGGGGAAAGATTTCGATGGCTTCGGTTATTTTTAACCGGCTTTCCTATATATCAAAATGAAGCTCATTCTATCCTCTTGCTGGCCCAAGAAAAATTAGAAGTGGCCCAGATCTGGTTCAAGAGTTATTCGTTTTTAAAACGAGACGCCCAAACTGTCAATTACAGCGCGCCGGAAATAGAAATCTTTATTAATTGTGGTTGCCGACTTAGACCTTGGGGGAAATATTTCGATGGCTTTTGTTAATTTTAACCAGCTTTCCTATATATCAAATTGAAGCTCATTATATCGTCTTGCTGGCCCAAGAAAAATTAGAAGTGGCCCAGAACTGGTTCAAGAGTTACTCGCATAAGCCGAAACTGTGAAGGTATCACCACATTCACTTAGGGGGGAAATTTCGATGGGTTCTTTTAATTTTAACCGGCTTTCCTATATATCAAAATGAAGCTCATTCTATCCTCTTGCTGGCCCAAGAAAAATTAGAAGTGGCCCAGATCTGGTTCAAGAGTTATTCGTTTTTAAAACGAGACGCCCAAACTGTCAATTACAGCGCGCCGGAAATAGAAATCTTTATTAATTGTGGTTGCCGACTTAGACCTTGGGGGAAATATTTCGATGGCTTTTGTTAATTTTAACCAGCTTTCCTATATATCAAATTGAAGCTCATTATATCGTCTTGCTGGCCCAAGAAAAATTAGAAGTGGCCCAGAACTGGTTCAAGAGTTATTCGCATAAGCCGAAACTGTGAAGGTATCACCACATTCACTTAGGGAAAAAATTTCGATGGGTTCTTTTAATTTTAACCGGCTTTCCTATATATCAAAATGAAGCTCATTCTATTCTCTTGCTGGCCCAAGAAAAATTAGAAGTGGCCCAGATCTGGTTCAAGAGTTATTCGTTTTTTAAAACGAGACGCCCAAACTGTCAATTACAGCGCGCCGGAAATAGAAATCTTTATTAATTGTGGTTGCCGACTTAGACCTTGGGGGAAATATTTCGATGGCTCTTGTTAATTTTAACCAGCTTTCCTATATATCAAATTGAAGCTCATTATATCGTCTTGCTGGCCCAAGAAAAATTAGAAGTGGCCCAGAACTGGTTCAAGAGTTATTCGCATAAGCCGAAACTGTGAAGGTATCACCACATTCACTTAGGGGAAAAATTTCGATGGGTTCTTTTAATTTTAACCGGCTTTCCTATATATCAAAATGAAGCTCATTCTATCCTCTTGCTGGCCCAAGAAAAATTAGAAGTGGCCCAGATCTGGTTCAAGAGTTATTCGTTTTTAAAACGAGACGCCCAAACTGTCAATTACAGCGCGCCGGAAATAGAAATCTTTATTAATTGTGGTTGCCGACTTAGACCTTGGGGGAAATATTTCGATGGCTTTTGTTAATTTTAACCTGCTTTCCTATATATCAAATTGAAGCTCATTATATCGTCTTGCTGGCCCAAGAAAAATTAGAAGTGGCCCAGAACTGGTTCAAGAGTTATTCGCATAAGCCGAAACTGTGAAGGTATCACCACATTCACTTAGGGAAAAAATTTCGATGGGTTTCTTTTAATTTTAACCGGCTTTCCTATATATCAAAATGAAGCTCATTCTATCCTCTTGCTGGCCCAAGAAAAATTAGAAGTGGCCCAGATCTGGTTCAAGAGTTATTCGTTTTTAAAACGAGACGCCCAAACTGTCAATTACAGCGCGCCGGAAATAGAAATCTTTATTAATTGTGGTTGCCGACTTAGACCTTGGGGGAAATATTTCGATGGCTTTTGTTAATTTTAACCAGCTTTCCTATATATCAAATTGAAGCTCATTATATCGTCTTGCTGGCCCAAGAAAAATTAGAAGTGGCCCAGAACTGGTTCAAGAGTTATTCGCATAAGCCGAAACTGTGAAGGTATCACCACATTCACTTAGGGGAAAAATTTCGATGGGTTCTTTTAATTTTAACCGGCTTTCCTATATATCAAAATGAAGCTCATTCTATCCTCTTGCTGGCCCAAGAAAAATTAGAAGTGGCCCAGATCTGGTTCAAGAGTTATTCGTTTTTAAAACGAGACGCCCAAACTGTCAATTACAGCGCGCCGGAAATAGAAATCTTTATTAATTGTGGTTGCCGACTTAGACCTTGGGGGAAATATTTCGATGGCTTTTGTTAATTTTAACCAGCTTTCCTATATATCAAATTGAAGCTCATTATATCGTCTTGCTGGCCCAAGGAAAATTAGAAGTGGCCCAGAACTGGTTCAAGAGTTATTCGCATAAGCCGAAACTGTGAAGGTATCACCACATTCAATTAGGGGGAAAATTTCGATGGGTTCTTTTAATTTTAACCGGCTTTCCTATATATCAAAATGAAGCTCATTCTATCCTCTTGCTGGCCCAAGAAAAATTAGAAGTGGCCCAGATCTGGTTCAAGAGTTATTCGTTTTTAAAACGAGACGCCCAAACTGTCAATTACAGCGCGCCGGAAATAGAAATCTTTATTAATTGTGGTTGCCGACTTAGACCTTGGGGGGAAAATTTCGATGGGTTCTTTTAATTTTAACCAGCTTTCCTATATATCAAAATGAAGCTCATTCTATCCTCTTGCTGGCCCAAGAAAAATTAGAAGTGGCCCAGATCTGGTTCAAGAGTTATTCGCTTTTAAAGCGAGACGCCCAAACTGTCAATTACACAGCGCGCTAAAAATAGAACACTTTATTAACTATATTTCACGACATAGCCATTGGGGGAAAGATTTCGATGGCTTCGGTTATTTTTAACCGGCTTTCCTATATATCAAAATGAAGCTCATTCTATCCTCTTGCTGGCCCAAGAAAAATTAGAAGTGGCCCAGATCTGGTTCAAGAGTTATTCGTTTTTAAAACGAGACGCCCAAACTGTCAATTACACAGCGCGCTAAAAATAGAACACTTTATTAACTATATTTCACGACATAGCCATTGGGGGAAAGATTTCGATGGCTTCGGTTATTTTTAACTGGCTTTCCTATATATCAAAATGAAGCTCATTCTATCCTCTTGCTGGCCCAAGAAAAATTAGAAGTGGCCCAGATCTGGTTCAAGAGTTATTCGTTTTTAAAACGAGACGCCCAAACTGTCAATTACAGCGCGCCGGAAATAGAAATCTTTATTAATTGTGGTTGCCGACTTAGACCTTGGGGGAAATATTTCGATGGCTTTTGTTAATTTTAACCAGCTTTCCTATATATCAAATTGAAGCTCATTATATCGTCTTGCTGGCCCAAGAAAAATTAGAAGTGGCCCAGAACTGGTTCAAGAGTTACTCGCATAAGCCGAAACTGTGAAGGTATCACCACATTCACTTAGGGGGAAAATTTCGATGGGTTCTTTTAATTTTAACCGGCTTTCCTATATATCAAAATGAAGCTCATTCTATCCTCTTGCTGGCCCAAGAAAAATTAGAAGTGGCCCAGATCTGGTTCAAGAGTTATTCGTTTTTAAAACGAGACGCCCAAACTGTCAATTACAGCGTGCCGGAAATAGAAATCTTTATTAATTGTGGTTGCCCACTTAGACCTTGGGGGAAATATTTCGATGGCTTTTGTTAATTTTAACCAGCTTTCCTATATATCAAATTGAAGCTCATTATATCGTCTTGCTGGCCCAAGAAAAATTAGAAGTGGCCCAGAACTGGTTCAAGAGTTATTCGCATAAGCCGAAACTGTGAAGGTATCACCACATTCACTTAGGGAAAAAATTTCGATGGGTTCTTTTAATTTTAACCGGCTTTCCTATATATCAAAATGAAGCTCATTCTATCCTCTTGCTGGCCCAAGAAAAATTAGAAGTGGCCCAGATCTGGTTCAAGAGTTATTCGTTTTTAAAACGAGACGCCCAAACTGTCAATTACAGCGCGCCGGAAATAGAAATCTTTATTAATTGTGGTTGCCGACTTAGACCTTGGGGGAAATATTTCGATGGCTTTTGCTAATTTTAACCAGCTTTCCTATATATCAAATTGAAGCTCATTATATCGTCTTGCTGGCCCAAGAAAAATTAGAAGTGGCCCAGAACTGGTTCAAGAGTTATTCGCATAAGCCAAAACTGTGAAGGTATCACCACATTCACTTAGGGGAAAAATTTCGATGGATTCTTTTAATTTTAACCGGCTTTCCTATATATCAAAATGAAGCACATTCTATCCTCTTGCTGGCCCAAGAAAAATTAGAAGTGGCCCAGATCTGGTTCAAGAGTTATTCGTTTTTAAAACGAGACGCCCAAACTGTCAATTACAGCGCGCCGGAAATAGAAATCTTAATTAATTGTGGTTGCCGACTTAGACCTTGGGGGAAATATTTCGATGGCTTTTGTTAATTTTAACCAACTTTCCTATATATCAAATTGAAGCTCATTATATCGTCTTGCTGGCCCAAGAAAAATTAGAAGTGGCCCAGAACTGGTTCAAGAGTTATTCGCTTTTAAGGCGAGACGCCCAAACTGTCAATTACACAGCGCGCTAAAAATAGAACACTTTATTAACTATATTTCACGACATAGCCATTGGGGGAAAGATTTCAATGGCTTCAGTTATTTTTAACCGGCTTTCCTATATATCAAAATGAAGCTCATTCTATCATCTTGCTGGCCCAAGAAAAATTGGAAGTGGCCCAGATCTGGTTCAAGAGTTATTCGTTTTTAAAACGAGACGCCCAAACTGTCAATTACAGCGCGCCGGAAATAGAAATCTTTATTAATTGTGGTTGCCGACTTAGACCTTGGGGGAAATATTTCGATGGCTTTTGTTAATTTTAACCAGCTTTCCTATATATCAAATTGAAGCTCATTATATCGTCTTGCTGGCCCAAGAAAAATTAGAAGTGGCCCAGAACTGGTTCAAGAGTTATTCGCATAAGCCGAAACTGTGAAGGTATCACCACATTCACTTAGGGAAAAAATTTCGATGGGTTCTTTTAATTTTAACCGGCTTTCCTATATATCAAAATGAAGCTCATTCTATCCTCTTGCTGGCCCAAGAAAAATTAGAAGTGGCCCAGATCTGGTTCAAGAGTTATTCGTTTTTAAAACGAGACGCCCAAACTGTCAATTACAGCGCGCCGGAAATAGAAATCTTTATTAATTGTGGTTGCCGACTTAGACCTTGGGGGAAATATTTCGATGGCTTTTGTTAATTTTAACCAGCTTTCCTATATATCAAATTGAAGCTCATTATATCGTCTTGCTGGCCCAATAAAAATTAGAAGTGGCCCAGAACTGGTTCAAGTGTTATTCGCATAAGCCGAAACTGTGAAGGTATGACCACATTCACTTAGGGGAAAAATTTCGATGGGTTGTTTTAATTTTAACCGGCTTTCCTATTTATCAAAATGAAGCTCATTCTATCCTCTTGCTGGCCCAAGAAAAATTAGAAGTGGCCCAGATCTGGTTCAAGAGTTATTCGTTTTTAAAACGAGACGCCCAAACTGTCAATTACAGCGCGCCGGAAATAGAAATCTTTATTAATTGTGGTTGCCGACTTAGACCTTGGGGGAAATATTTCGATGGCTTTTGTTAATTTTAACCAGCTTTCCTATATATCAAATTGAAGCTCATTATATCGTCTTGCTGGCCCAAGAAAAATTAGAAGTGGCCCAGAACTGGTTCAAGAGTTATTCGCATAAGCCGAAACTGTGAAGGTATCACCACATTCACTTAGGGAAAAAATTTCGATGGGTTCTTTTAATTTTAACCGGCTTTCCTATATATCAAAATGAAGCTCATTCTATCCTCTTGCTGGCCCAAGAAAAATTAGAAGTGGCCCAGATCTGGTTCAAGAGTTATTCGTTTTTAAAACGAGACGCCCAAACTGTCAATTACAGCGCGCCGGAAATAGAAATCTTTATTAATTGTGGTTGCCGACTTAGACCTTGGGGGAAATATTTCGATGGCTTTTGTTAATTTTAACCAGCTTTCCTATATTTCAAATTGAAGCTCATTATATCGTCTTGCTGGCCCAATAAAAATTAGAAGTGGCCCAGAACTGGTTCAAGTGTTATTCGCATAAGCCGAAACTGTGAAGGTATGACCACATTCACTTAGGGGAAAAATTTCGATGGGTTGTTTTAATTTTAACCGGCTTTCCTATTTATCAAAATGAAGCTCATTCTATCCTCTTGCTGGCCCAAGAAAAATTAGAAGTGGCCCAGATCTGGTTCAAGAGTTATTCCTTTTTAAAACGAGACGCCCAAACTGTCAATTACAGCGCGCCGGAAATAGATTCTTTATTAATTGTGGTTGCCGACTTAGACCTTGGGGGAAATATTTCGATGGCTTTTGTTAATTTTAACCAACTTTCCTATATATCAAATTGAAGCTCATTATATCGTCTTGCTGGCCCAAGAAAAATTAGAAGTGGCCCAGAACTGGTTCAAGAGTTATTCGCTTTTAAGGCGAGACGCCCAAACTGTCAATTACACAGCGCGCTAAAAATAGAACACTTTATTAACTATATTTCACGACATAGCCATTGGGGGAAAGATTTCAATGGCTTCAGTTATTTTTAACCGGCTTTCCTATATATCAAAATGAAGCTCATTCTATCCTCTTGCTGGCCCAAGAAAAATTAGAAGTGGCCCAGATCTGGTTCAAGAGTTATTCGCTTTTAAAGCGAGACGCCCAAACTGTCAATTACACAGCGCGCTAAAAATAGAACACTTTATTAACTATATTTCACGACATAGCCATTGGGGGAAAGATTTCGATGGCTTCAGTTATTTTTAACCGGCTTTCCTATATATCAAAATGAAGCTCATTCCATCCTCTTGCTGGCCCAAGAAAAATTAGAAGTGGCCCAGATCTGGTTCAAGAGTTATTCGTTTTTAAAACGAGACGCCCAAACTGTCAATTACAGCGCGCCGGAAATAGAAATCTTTATTAATTGTGGTTGCCGACTTAGACTTTGGGGGAAATATTTCGATGGCTTTTGTTAATTTTAACCAGCTTTCCTATATATCAAATTGAAGCTCATTATATCGTCTTGCTGGCCCAAGAAAAATTAGAAGTGGCCCAGAACTGATTCAAGGGTTATTCGCATAAGTCGAAACTGTGAAGGTATCACCACATTCACTTAGGGGGAAAATTTCGATGGGTTCTTTTAATTTTAACCGGCTTTCCTATATATCAAAATGAAGCTCATTCTATCCTCTTGCTGGCCCAAGAAAAATTAGAAGTGGCCCAGATCTGGTTCAAGAGTTATTCGCTTTTAAAGCGAGACGCCCAAACTGTCAATTTTTTTCTTAGGCCAGCAAGAGGATACAATGAGCTTCATTTTGATATATAGCAAAGCCGGTTAAAATTAAAAGAACCCATCGAAATTTTTCCCCTAAGTGAATGTGGTGATACCTTCACAGTTTCGGCTTATGCGAATAACTCTTGAACCAGTTCTGGGCCACTTCTAATTTTTATTGGGCCAGCAAGACGATATAATGAGCTTCAATTTGATATATAGGAAAGCTGGTTAAAATTAACAAAAGCCATCGAAATATTTCCCCCAAAGTCTAAGTCGGCAACCACAATTAATAAAGATTTCTATTTCCGGCGCGCTGTAATTGACAGTTTGGGCGTCTCGTTTTAAAAACGAATAACTCTTGAACCAGATCTGGGCCACTTCTAATTTTTCTTGGGCCAGCAAGAGGATGGAATGAGCTTCATTTTGATATATAGGAAAGCCGGTTAAAAATAACCGAAGCCATCGAAATCTTTCCCCCAATGGCTATGTCGTGAAATATTGTTAATAAAGTGTTCTATTTTTAGCGCGCTGTGTAATTGACAGTTTGGGCGTCTCGCTTTAAAAGCGAATAACTCTTGAACCAGATCTGGGCCACTTCTAATTTTTCTTGGGCCAGCAAGAGGATAGAATGAGCTTCATTTTGATATATAGGAAAGCCGGTTAAAATTAAAAGAACCCATCGAAATTTTTCCCCTAAGTGAATGTGGTCATACCTTCACAGTTTCGGCTTATGAGAATAACTCTTGAACCAGTTCTGGGCCACTTCTAATTTTTCTTGGGCCAGCAAGACGATATAATGAGCTTCAATTTGATATATAGGAAAGCTGGTTAAAATTAACAAAAGCCATCGAAATATTTCCCCCAAAGTCTAAGTCGGCAACCACAATTAATAAAGATTTCTATTTCCGGCGCGCTGTAATTGACAGTTTGGGCGTCTCGTTTTAAAAACGAATAACTCTTGAACTAGATCTGGGCCACTTCTAATTTTTCTTGGGCCAGCAAGAGGATGGAATGAGCTTCATTTTGATATATAGGAAAGCCGGTTAAAAATAACCGAAGCCATCGAAATCTTTCCCCCAATGGCTATGTCGTGAAATATAGTTAATAAAGTGTTCTATTTTTAGCGCGCTGCGTAATTGACAGTTTGGGCGTCTCGCTTTAAAAGCGAATAACTCTTGAACCAGATCTAGGCCACTTCTAATTTTTCTTGGGCCAGCAAGAGGATAGAATGAGCTTCATTTTGATATATAGGAAAGCCGGTTAAAATTAACAAAAGCCATCGAAATATTTCCCCCAAGGTCTAAGTCGGCAACCACAATTAATAAAGATTTCTATTTCCGGCGCGCTGTAATTGACAGTTTGGGCGTCTCGTTTTAAAAACGAATAACTCTTGAACCAGATCTGGGCCACTTCTAATTTTTCTTGGGCCAGCAACAGGATAGAATG
Source organism: Paragorgia papillata (assembly GCA_035771165.1). Taxonomy (NCBI): domain Eukaryota; kingdom Metazoa; phylum Cnidaria; class Anthozoa; order Scleralcyonacea; family Coralliidae; genus Paragorgia; species Paragorgia papillata. The sequence goes on from JAWNZC010000088.1 coordinate 1,452,792, forward strand.
AGCTTCATTTTGATATATAGGAAAGCCGGTTAAAAATAACCGAAGCCATCGAAATCTTTCCCCCAATGGCTATGTCGTGAAATATAGTTAATAAAGTGTTCTATTTTTAGCGCGCTGTGTAATTGACAGTTTGGGCGTCTCGCTTTAAAAGCGAATAACTCTTGAACCAGATCTGGGCCACTTCTAATTTTTCTTGGGCCAGCAAGAGGATAGAATGAGCTTCATTTTGATATATAGGAAAGCCGGTTAAAATTAAAAGAACCCATCGAAATTTTTCCCCTAAGTGAATGTGGTGATACCTTCACAGTTTCGGCTTATGCGAATAACTCTTGAACCAGTTCTGGGCCACTTCTAATTTTTCTTGGGCCAGCAAGACGATATAATGAGCTTCAATTTGATATATAGGAAAGCTGGTTAAAATTAACAAAAGCCATCGAAATATTTCCCCCAAAGTCTAAGGCGGCAACCACAATTAATAAAGATTTCTATTTCCGGCGCGCTGTAATTGACAGTTTGGGCGTCTCGTTTTAAAAACGAATAACTCTTGAACCAGATCTGGGCCACTTCTAATTTTTCTTGGGCCAGCAACAGGATAGAATGAGCTTCATTTTGATATATAGGAAAGCCGGTTAAAAATAACCGAAGCCATCGAAATCTTTCCCCCAATGGCTATGTCGTGAAATATAGTTAATAAAGTGTTCTATTTTTAGCGCGCTGTGTAATTGACAGTTTGGGCGTCTCGCTTTAAAAGCGAATAACTCTTGAACCAGATCTGGGCCACTTCTAATTTTTCTTGGGCCAGCAAGAGGATAGAATGAGCTTCATTTTGATATATAGGAAAGCCGGTTAAAATTAAAAGAACCCATCGAAATTTTTCCCCTAAGTGAATGTGGTGATACCTTCACAGTTTCGGCTTATGCGAATAACTCTTGAACCAGTTCTGGGCCACTTCTAATTTTTCTTGGGCCAGCAAGACGATATAATGAGCTTCAATTTGATATATAGGAAAGCTGGTTAAAATTAACAAAAGCCATCGAAATATTTCCCCCAAAGTCTAAGTCGGCAACCACAATTAATAAAGATTTCTATTTCCGGCGCGCTGTAATTGACAGTTTGGGCGTCTCGTTTTAAAAACGAATAACTCTTGAACCAGATCTGGGCCACTTCTAATTTTTCTTGGGCCAGCAACAGGATAGAATGAGCTTCATTTTGATGTATAGGAAAGCCGGTTAAAAATAACCGAAGCCATCGAAATCTTTCCCCCAATGGCTATGTCGTGAAATATAGTTAATAAAGTGTTCTATTTTTAGCGCGCTGTGTAATTGACAGTTTGGGCGTCTCGCTTTAAAAGCGAATAACTCTTGAACCAGATCTGGGCCACTTCTAATTTTTCTTGGGCCAGCAAGAGGATAGAATGAGCTTCATTTTGATATATAGGAAAGCCGGTTAAAATTAAAAGAACCCATCGAAATTTTTCCCGTAAGTGAATGTGGTGATACCTTCACAGTTTCGGCTTATGCGAATAACTCTTGAACCAGTTCTGGGCCACTTCTAATTTTTCTTGGGCCAGCAAGACGATATAATGAGCTTCAATTTGATATATAGGAAAGCTGGTTAAAATTAACAAAAGCCATCGAAATATTTCCCCCAAAGTCTAAGGCGGCAACCACAATTAATAAAGATTTCTATTTCCGGCGCGCTGTAATTGACAGTTTGGGCGTCTCGTTTTAAAAACGAATAACTCTTGAACCAGATCTGGGCCACTTCTAATTTTTCTTGGGCCAGCAACAGGATAGAATGAGCTTCATTTTGATATATAGGAAAGCCGGTTAAAAATAACCGAAGCCATCGAAATCTTTCCCCCAATGGCTATGTCGTGAAATATAGTTAATAAAGTGTTCTATTTTTAGCGCGCTGTGTAATTGACAGTTTGGGCGTCTCGCTTTAAAAGCGAATAACTCTTGAACCAGATCTGGGCCACTTCTAATTTTTCTTGGGCCAGCAAGAGGATAGAATGAGCTTCATTTTGATATATAGGAAAGCCGGTTAAAATTAAAAGAACCCATCGAAATTTTTCCCCTAAGTGAATGTGGTGATACCTTCACAGTTTCGGCTTATGCGAATAACTCTTGAACCAGTTCTGGGCCACTTCTAATTTTTCTTGGGCCAGCAAGACGATATAATGAGCTTCAATTTGATATATAGGAAAGCTGGTTAAAATTAACAAAAGCCATCGAAATATTTCCCCCAAAGTCTAAGTCGGCAACCACAATTAATAAAGATTTCTATTTCCGGCGCGCTGTAATTGACAGTTTGGGCGTCTCGTTTTAAAAACGAATAACTCTTGAACCAGATCTGGGCCACTTCTAATTTTTCTTGGGCCAGCAACAGGATAGAATGAGCTTCATTTTGATGTATAGGAAAGCCGGTTAAAAATAACCGAAGCCATCGAAATCTTTCCCCCAATGGCTATGTCGTGAAATATAGTTAATAAAGTGTTCTATTTTTAGCGCGCTGTGTAATTGACAGTTTGGGCGTCTCGCTTTAAAAGCGAATAACTCTTGAACCAGATCTGGGCCACTTCTAATTTTTCTTGGGCCAGCAAGAGGATAGAATGAGCTTCATTTTGATATATAGGAAAGCCGGTTAAAATTAAAAGAACCCATCGAAATTTTTCCCGTAAGTGAATGTGGTGATACCTTCACAGTTTCGGCTTATGCGAATAACTCTTGAACCAGTTCTGGGCCACTTCTAATTTTTCTTGGGCCAGCAAGACGATATAATGAGCTTCAATTTGATATATAGGAAAGCTGGTTAAAATTAACAAAAGCCATCGAAATATTTCCCCCAAAGTCTAAGTCGGCAACCACAATTAATAAAGATTTCTATTTCCGGCGCGCTGTAATTGACAGTTTGGGCGTCTCGTTTTAAAAACGAATAACTCTTGAACCAGATCTGGGCCACTTCTAATTTTTCTTGGGCCAGCAACAGGATAGAATGAGCTTCATTTTGATATATAGGAAAGCCGGTTAAAAATAACCGAAGCCATCGAAATCTTTCCCCCAATGGCTATGTCGTGAAATATAGTTAATAAAGTGTTCTATTTTTAGCGCGCTGTGTAATTGACAGTTTGGGCGTCTCGCTTTAAAAGCGAATAACTCTTGAACCAGATCTGGGCCACTTCTAATTTTTCTTGGGCCAGCAAGAGGATAGAATGAGCTTCATTTTGATATATAGGAAAGCCGGTTAAAAATAACCGAAGCCATCGAAATCTTTCCCCCAATGGCTATGTCGTGAAATATAGTTAATAAAGTGTTCTATTTTTAGCGCGCTGTGTAATTGACAGTTTGGGCGTCTCGCTTTAAAAGCGAATAACTCTTGAACCAGATCTGGGCCACTTCTAATTTTTCTTGGGCCAGCAAGAGGATAGAATGAGCTTCATTTTGATATATAGAAAAGCCGTTTAAAATTAAAAGAAGCCATCGAAATTTTTCCCCCAAGACCGAAGAGCGAGTACTTTCTAGTAAATCGTTATTTTTCTCCTCTATAAACTGTTTGAAACAAACGCGGTTAATCTTGGGCCAGAAAGATAGAATAATAAGCTTTAATTTGGTGTATCGTGTGTGCCGATCGGTTCATTATTGAAGTAATTATTGAAGGTGAAATATTTCCTTTGCGAATGTGGTGATGAATCTGGTGATGAATCTGGTGATGAATCTGGTGATGAATCCGAGGATGAATGTGGTGATACCTTCACACTGGTTTTTTATACCTAAAAACAGTTATAATTTTCACCTCATGCTCAGTTAAAGGGGGGTTACAGTCCGTTCTGCGCATGTTTATCGTAGGAGCCTCCACTGGATGTTGTCGTTCCCAGCTTCCCAGTCTAACTAGCTGTGTGCGCGTTGTTTATATCGCAAAGCTGAAAGCTATCCGCGTATCGAACAAGATGGGCGATTCAAATTCTTCGAGTTCGAATCCGAATCCGTCGAGTACGGGCAATCCAGACAAAGCAGCAAGTGGAAAAGAATATTGTACTAGAAGGGATGCCTCTAGAGTGTATTTATTTGATTCTTTTAAACGATGGAGGGAATTTAGATCACAAGCAACCACAGGTGATGGTCAACCAAGGTAACTTATTGAATAATGTCAGTTGTTATTTTCATTTATTTTACCTACTACACATTCATTTCTTTAGTATGCAATTATAAAACAGAGTTTGTTACTAGGTTTGGACGCAAGTTCAGTAAGAGGACACAACGATGGTGCCATGTTCAAGTCCTGAAGCCTAAAATGTATAGCTATATCCCTAAACTTCTCTTGAATGTGTTTGAGAAAAGAGCCAGTTGTGAGGGAACTGTGAATCAAAGAATTGGTATCGTAAGTGAAGACCCAAGGAGGATTGCTCCCAACATATCTGCTATTCCTCCCCCTTCAGTAAAATCACTTGTCGAAGCCCATAAGTCAAGATTTTAATAACTAGTTCTTATACTATATTTACATACTGTCTAATTTACAAAGTGAAACCCATAACATAATTAACAATTAGGCAACGAGGCTGAGTTATCCAAGAACAAGTGGTTAACAATGTTCAGCCGAATAGACTTATCACTAGAGGATGTAGAATAAGAACATTACTCGTTTTTTTTGCATTAGTTTTGCTGTTTCCTTAACATGATATTTTGGCTGATGAGTTTATTTTGTGATGGTGTACATCCTGGTACATGTGCGAGCTTAGTTTGATGTAAGACTGACATTCACTAGACGTTTGTCCAGCTCAAGTTCTCAGAAACTGTTTTCTGCCCCCCCCCCCCCCCCCAAAAAAAAACAAAAAAAAACCCAAAAAACAGGGACCAAACCTGAAACCTTCTGATGACCGGTTCGATGCTCTACCCACTGAGCTACTTAGACTCATTGAACACTAATATTGCAAAGTGATAGTCGGGTGCCCCTAAGCAGTAGTATTGGCATATGAAATGTAATGAATGGGGTAATGTAAGCTTGTACATGTGCACCACTCACAATGTCCACTCACTACATTTCATATGCAAATGCTACTGCTTAATAGGAGTACATGACTATGAATTTGCAGCCTTAGCTCTCCATGAGTCTAAGTACAGTAGGTCAGTGCTTATACCATTTAACTAGTCATCAGAAGGTTACAAGCGCAATCCCTGTTTGGGGCTCAGAAACATTTTAATTCACCCTTATTGTCATAGTGATAAGTTACTTGACTGTGCCTTCGTTGTCTATCTGCTCATGCTCATGGACAGCTTGGTCTCATTGTCCAATTGTTAATTATATTTCTCACCCTTGTTGGCTGCGATACAATAGCATAACTTGGTGATCCCACTGTCCCTCATGCATGGGCTATTTATTGTATTGTAGCTGTTCTTAAAGGGTTAGGATGACTGGGATGGTGTGGAGAATTGAGCTACTCCACTTCCATGAAATGTCCTACAGGGTCTGTTTCCTAGCCAAACTCCTTCGCTAACTACTGTACTGTTTAAATTTGGTATGCTGACGAGCTCTGACATAGAGCAAAACAGCCATACATTTCAAGCAAATGCCTTTTTTGAAAGAGAAACTTGATGGGCATTGCTCGCAATGTTATACGTCAATAATATAAGGGCTGACCTCAGACTGACATTTTGTCATAATTATAATCTGAAGCATTTACCTTTTTTATTTCAAACTTGATCTAAGTTAAGTTTATAACTAGTTTTATTGAAATGGTTAAATGTCATTTTGAGACCAGTGAAATAACCTCTTCAATTATAAATGTACATTATTTACAATCTTGCAGGCCTATATCCTGTGTAGAAACCATTTGGGAGAAGGGTAACAAGTTCGTATGGCAACTACACAGCAGCTAGGTACAACCCTCCTGTTTCCCTTTCCCAAACATCCATGTTGCCATAAGACATATTGTCTGTACGCTGCATGGCGAAAATTTTCGTTGTTTCGCACATTCTTTAAAACGAGAACATCTTCTCTATATCGCATGGCAATGTCTAAAACATTGCCATCAAGGATACGTTGTTGGAAAATGGGGGTTCTTGAGATGCAGGGTCATTTTGTCTGGGTGCAGCATTTGTTTTCGTCTTGAGTTGGCATAGCAATGCAGTGTCCACAGTTGCACCACTCAAGAAGAAGATTATCAGGTTGGAGGTTTGGTTGTTGGACTCCATCCCCACCTGCCATTTCCCCATTCACCAAATCAGCAAATGCTGCTGGCTGTCTTCTAAGAAGCTCTAATGCAAGCCTTCTTAGAGTATCAACATTTAAGGCTTCCACGACGTTCTGAAATGAAATAAGATTCATAGATTAAAAACTAAAGGATATGAAATATAATAATTTATGGTAATTGTTGTAATAAGTTTTAAAGCCTTTTCAGGACTAAATTTATAATAAACAATAAAATGTTTACCTATAGCTAATCCTGTCTAAATAATGGTTTTCACACAAACAGTTGTAATAAAGAAGTAAAATGTTTTTAACACTTCAAATTCTTATTTGTCAAAGTATGTACAGTTTTGGAGGGGCTGATTTGTCAATAGATGCTAAAGAGTGTGTTTTGCCCCCCCCCCCCTCCTCAGCAATTTTCAGGTCTTTCTTAGCCCCTTTGCTAGAGATATTGGCGGGCTTAGTCCCCTTGCTAGAAATATTGGGGTGGCTATAGCCCTCCCCAGTAGGTAACTCGAATAAGTCACCAGACTATCCTGAATACAAGCACAGTGTAGTTCTTATGGTGAACCATGAAGCCCCATCCTCTCGCCAAATTGTTTTAAACTATTGAGAAACATGTAACAAAGGGTTTTCTTACAATCAATTGTTGTTCATGATTGGCTTGGTTTTCAGCTGCATTCAGTTCTTCAACCAGTTGCCCTCTTCCTCTTCCACGCCCTCTTCTTGTACCTCTTCGTTGGCCTCTTGGACCTCTTCCTTGTCCTCTTGCACCTCTGCCTTGTCCTCTTGCTCTTGCTCTTCCCCTACCTCTCCCTCTAGCACGACCTCTGCCACGTCCTCTCCCTCTTGCTTCTTCATCTTCATCCTGGCTTTCATTTTCTTCCATGGAGAAATCAGAATCCTAAAACAGCACAGGGAGAGGGTAAACAGAATGCCAAATATTCTTATAGTGCAAAGGCAATAAAAATAACTAAATTGTCACGTCAATATTTATAGCCCTTTTGGTAAGGGTAACATCTAAACATGAATGAATTGAATTTGATACTTTCGAACACGAATTTAGGTTACATTAGAAAACCAGACTCAAATCTTTGAAAATCAATGGCGATTTTTGCGCAAGTATTTGCCAACTGTTACTGGATGACCGTTCACCTTCTGATTGGTTTTAAACGTTGAACAAGATCAACCGATCTGCCAATAAATAAATAACTCAACTAGTCTGCGCGAACAAAACCCAAAACAGACAAGAAGGACCGCGTGACACAAATAGAATAATTATGGCGCAGATGCCGTACTATAAAAGTCTAAATATACGAAATTATTAGCGTCGCGCACTAAAAAGATACCAGTATAAACTAGAAATAACATATATATATATATACTTGGATTCAAAACATAGTCTTAATGAACTTACCGTCTTTTCACTGTCGCTTTCTTGAACTCTCCTGTTGTTCATGCAGACCCCAAAGTCTTCGCCGTGGCACGCGCTCGAACAAAAATTGTTTAAACTTCTGCGACAGAAATTTCTTCCCTTTTCTAGAAGACAGTGGCCGCGACATGTGCATATAGTTATGTTATCTACATTAGGCAATGCCGCGACCTCCTCTATTTGACTTTCTTCCAACTCTTCAAGCGTGAAGCTCTCTTCCATTGCGTCGGCCATGACTGATCATGTGAGGTGTTTCGAAGGAGGAATACTTCATGTTATGCAATTTATGTGGATCAAAACATTAGATGTAAACAAACCCCGCACATGTGCAGAACGGACTGTAACCCCCCTTTAATATTGGTAAATTTACCTGTACTCTGTATTCACTGCTTTCACTGAATGATTGCTACATACCAGTAAAAGTTTTTTTTAGCTAAATTGCCTTATATCTGGAATTGAGTAGGCAGTGATAGTTGATTAATTAACCCACCAAAGCCACACCCATTCTCTAAATTTGTATATTTTAAATTTATTAACATACAATTACAGTATGTAAAGTTGAGAGGATAGATAATTTATAGTAGCTCTTCTTCAAGGTATTAAAGTTTTGCTCATGACCTCTACACAGTTTATAACATGTACCAAGATGTATTACCATGATCATAAAATTAAATGTATTTTGCTACTGATGAACCACCCTGTAGATTATATGGATCAACAGAATTTGACATATTTTTAGTGTTAGATTTATTTGTCTTTTATAGTAGATTGTCTATGTAAACTAAAGATTAACCTCGAGGAACAAGGGGGCAAAGCCAGTTAACTCTATGGTGGAAGGGCCCAGTGTGCCATCATGGGGCAACTTGCAAAATCTGTGGCCCTAGAATAGACAGCTACTTTTAAAACACCGACTTCAAAATGTACAGACCGGCCCTATCAAGAAAGCATGAGGCTCCAAAAAACACAGGCCTCAAAAAGCAGTATGCTGCCTCAAAAAGCATGGCATCCCAAAGAACAAGAGTGCACTATAGGCCCCAGAATGGGACAGACTCCCAAAAAGCACACAGTGCCTGCAACACATACTTCTTATAAGGGATTTATGCTGTCTGTGGCCTCTACAGCACAAGTACATTACATTCAAATAGGAGGAAGAAAATTTTACTCTGTATAACTATTTTTTTTTCTGAGTAGTGCATAATTTCCACTTGCTTCCTCTACTGCAGTAAGATGCCAGGCCTACACTACAGTACACTATTAATTAAGAATGTGCCTAATGGTAGGGAGGCACTTTATAGTATTTTGTTTGCACAGATTACCCACGTTTGTTTTGAGCAAACTGCTGTATATAATATGTATTGTTACTGATAAAATAATTAGAAAAAAAAAACACACAGCGAGGCAAAAATTTTGAATACACCTAGTAATAAAAAGCTCATTTAACTCACTTTAGTATCGCAGGCTTTGATTTCAATGTTTCCCTACTTGGAATGTCTCTATAACCAATTATACCTAGCACTTCCATTGAGTTGTCCATCTGAAGAAGGTTTTGGAGTTCTGCATCTGATGACACTTTGTGTAGCTACAGTATAAATAAACATAATATTATATGACGAGAAGAAAACAAAACCTGTAAAAGCATACAAAGCCTACCATGATTGTCTATATTTTACAAATTAAACAAAAACTACTGTACAGTAATATGACTCAAAGACAAGCATAATTTTGCTACCTGACTTTCAAAATTGTACATTCTTTCATCTCTGACAACTAGGTTTTGAGGATCTACATTTTCAACTCCGTAGCACAAGTACTGAAAGACCCATGGTGCTAAAAATCCTGGTCCTGGTCCACCTTGTACTACAGAGGAGGCAAATACTTCTCCCACAATTTTAAATGCCCCACTGCCAGTGCCATGGTGCTTTCAACAGGTGCATAACCATGGCAACAACTTTCATCTTCTTTAAAAAGGCGTGTCTTGATGGCATCTATTATTTCTAGTATTTTTTAAAAAATGAGTACAAATAAGCAATTTCTACAAATGACAACAAGGTCTACCGAGAAAAAAAAGGAGTAATTGATAATGATTGAATACTGAATAGACAATTCTGTCATGTTCAATGGACTTGGTATGACCAGTTTGACATAATTTATATTACAGAAAAAAAATTAAAATGTGGTCAAATAACTGCAATGTAGAAATAAGCTCCGTGTACACTGTAGGTCTAACACAGTCATAGTTTTTCTACACAGCAGCACTTGATGTGACTATTTTAATTCTATTTTCTTCACTCACATGCCTACTGCTAAAGGACAACTCCATGTTTATAAAAATAAGCAACATGTAGGTCTAACACAGTCATAGTTTTTCTACACAGCAGCACTTGGTGTGACTATTTTAATTCTATTTTCTTCACTCACATGCCTACTGCTAAAGGACAACTCCATGTTTATAAAAATAAGTATTTTAAATAATATTTATTATGATTGGTCAATCAATCAATCAAGCAAGCAATTCATTAATTAATCTATTTATCCATCAATCAATCAGTCAATCAAACAAACAAAACTTTCATGATACTTCATGCTACTGTACATTTTAATAATTACATGTAGTTTGAGTAGGTGCATTAAGGAATCAATTTTACTTGGGGAGGCTATTTTGAGTGAATGGCAACGTTAGCATTTGCTATTTTCTAACAAATCTTCCCCAATTAAGTCTGCGAGCATGCCCATTGTCTAACCTTCACAAGTATAAAATATAGATTATGCTACAGGATAATGCTTGTTTTGTTAATATTTTTAACAAATATCTATTTATCTTAATAATTTTATTTAACCTTAAACTAGAATTGAAAAAATATTAACAGGAGACTAATATTAGCAAAATTCAACACTCTATTACTGCCATTTGCAAGCCACCGTTAGGCTTGCGATTTATTTCATGTTTGTTTACGTTTGAAAGTTGCAAGTTTCACCAGAAAACGTTGAACATTTAAAAACAAATCAATCAACTTGTAGTGTCATTTTGACACATTTCTTTGAAATGATGCTGCAAGTTGATTGATTTGTTTTTAAACATTCAATGTTTTCTGGTGAAACTTGCAACTTTCAAACGTTAACAAACATGAAAACATCCACAAGCCTGATGGTGCATGGCTTGCAAATGGCAGTAGAACTCAATCCCCACACTTCTGAAATACTTCTCTGACATACCTGTAAAGAATTCACGAGTAGGACCTCCTCCATCTACTGCTGGTTCCCCAACAAACTGAACACGCACACCATTCTCTGGTTTTACCCAAGATTTCTTTCTCGTTTCTACATAATCTTCCCATATAAACTTTCTCCTAATAAACATCATGATAGGTGGTTTCTTCATCAGAGTGCTGCATCTCTCAAACAGGCTTCTGGTGGAAACTTCTTCAACAGGTACACTGTTTTCCGTCACATGTAGCTGTGCAAGTGATTCCTCATGGTCATCAAACTCAAAATCGGGATCGAGAACAATAGTTTCGTATAAAGAAATCTCTGGGTTTCTGGTGTTTTCACAACAAATGTCCGCATGGGCCTCAATTTCACATATTGGAAATTGTCTATTACACGTTGGACAGGTAGGTAATGAGTGTTGAAAAGTATCAATACCAGTATTCGATGCAGATCTGCAGTGTGTTGTTCTTGTGGTAGTAGAAGCCGAGCGTGTGCTGGAAGCTGTAGTTAAGTCGAGCATGGGCGGGAAATCATCATCTTCTAAATTTGACGACTGATTATGTTCCCGTAAATTAGTTTTCTGCAAAGACTCTTCTTCAGTTTCACTATAATCACTTTCATCATCAGTTACCCAGTCATACCCCTTCTCGATCGGAACCTTACTGCGAAGATAAATTGGCCCTTGCCCACTAACATGCTTCAAAACTCTCCCGGTTATTTCTTGTGATAAGTTCGGTGAAACGACCTTGTTACCAACAGCGCGTACAATTTCGAAATCTTTGCCCTTCAAATGTTGAGAAAAGAACTGTACGAAAGCCTTCTGTATCTCTGCATACGTCATATCATTTGTTAATTGAAATGCAGTGGCAACAAGCTTTCGCAGGTAAAGCTCTTCCCGTTTCCGACCACGAGGAACAGTAGTCATCTTTGGGTTAGGTAGCAGAATGACGTCTTTTATCGCCGCAGACGGTGATTGTTTTGGTGCTTTCGTCTTAGTGTACGGCTGTCGACGCCGATTACTCTTCCTTGACGGCTGTTTAGTTTCATCATGACGGTTGAATATCGGAGTGTTGTGATTACCGTGATGGAGTGGTGGTTCTGGTCCAGAACACAAGACTGAAGTTGCATTACCTCTATTGCCCGTCCTTCATTTCTTTGCTTTTCAAGATTAGTCTGCCGACTCTGCTCAGCCTCTATTAGCCCATCTACCAGATTAGATAATCTGTTGACGAGGTCTCCATGATCAGCCGCCATCTTGGCATGAAGATCCGGTTCCCGCGCTGTGGTAGCCTGCAGTGCAGGCGTTATGGGATGCCTGCGTTCTCGGGGGCGCTGTGGCGAGATGCAATCTGGGAACAGAACAACCTGTAGCCTCACTTGCATGTTGCCGCTTCAAAAGAAGCCAGCTCCAGGCGTTTCTGCTTGTCCCTGCCCCCCTGGTTATGGATTATCTCAGAGCCTTCGTTTGTGTGCGCAGCAATTAAACGTGGGTACGAGATTGAAATTGCGCTGGAAATTGCAGCAGAGAAGGGTCTAGCTAGGTAGGGGGGTGGGTCTTCAAATAACTTTCACAGATACAGGGATTAATTCCATAATACCCTTCAATATAATTAACATTTGTAAATGTTAAAATAATTACCACATACAGCTGAAAAAGTCCCCGTGCGTGCGTAATTTAATGAGCTAACTTTTACAACAATCACTAAAAAAACTCGAAAATTTTACTAGAAGTTTATATTAATTTTTAAAATTGTTTACTTTGTTTATATTTTATATTAAAAGTGTTTAAATTGTTTATAATTGTTTAAAAACTTTATTTTGAAAATTTGTTTGAAAGCATGATTTATTGAAATTCTAGGCGAACTAGGCAGGCGCCAAGGACGGCAAAATACGGGGGCGGCAAAAACGTTCTGAAAAGTGTTGATAAATAATTACCTCGTGTTACCGTGTTTGCGTTATTTTCCTTCATTTGCGAATTTCCATATCTCTTTCGTTATTTCCTCTTCAGTTCAGTTCAAACGTGCCTTTAAAAACATGTTTTAAAAACTTTAGGGATTTGGCTCAAAAGTGCTGTCAGAATGCATGAAATGCCATTTCAGAGACCCAAATTTCCCGGTGCCAGGAGATGCCCCGGACCCACTAAAAATGCAAACTCATAACAACTTTGAGTAGGGGCACAGAATCAAATATCGGCCTAGGATGTCCAATACCCTTGCGCCGCCCCTGCAGGAGCGTCGGAAAAGCCAAGGCTACAGCTCCGTCCCCCATCTGGGAACCTTAGCCTCCCTCAGGGAAAATTAAATATTTGTTGGAAAACAAAGTCGAAGAAAAAAATGGCTTAAATTAATAAATTGGACTGCGCAACAATAAACGCATTGCACGACAACTCGTATCTAATTTGAGTGAGAATCTAGGAAATCGAGAAACCAATGACGTAGTCATTTTGCGCAAAACTTTCTGAAAGCTTAAGGTGGCACCATACAGTTTCTTGAAAAATGGAAAATACAAGTTTGAGAGTCCAAAACACGTGCATAAACAATTCGGAAAAAGAATAAAACTAAATATTATGCATAGTTAAACAGTCTGACAATCAAAAACTGGTACCAAATAAATAGCAACAGTTGTTGCTATGGCAACAATGGCGTTTCAAAATGGCTGCCAATTTCCCTTCAAACAATTTTAATTCGAAAAAAACTTTGGTGACCCCCAATTTTTTTTTCATTAAAAGTTTTCTTGAAGTATGAGTAATCAATAGGCCGATTTAGAAAAATTCTGTAGAACGAATAATTTCTTTTCCGTAAAAATCATGTTTGTTAATTTTTTTTAAATTTACATGTACAGAATTTTTTTTAAATCGGCCTATTGATTACTCATACTTCAAGAAAACTTTTAATGAAAAAAAAATTAGGTGTCACCAAAGTTTTTTTCCGAATTAAACTAGTTTGAAGGGTAATTGGCAGCCATTTTGAAACGTCATTGTTGTCATAGCAACAACTGTTGCTATTTATTTGGTAACAGTTTTTGATTGTCAGACTGTTTAACTATGTATAATATTTAGTTTTATTCTTTTCCCGAATTGTTTAATCTCGAATTGTTTAATTTAGACTCTCGAACTTGTATTTTCCATTTTTCATGAAACTATATGGAGCCACGTTAAACACAAGCAGGAACGTTGACTTGACTGTTGACTTATCTCATGACACACCCACATTTCATTGTTCTAACAGACCGGTTAAATCCTTTATTCAACTGATTAGCATGCAGATGAGCATGAATAGTGGGATAACTAATTATCCCAATCGGATAACTAGCTATCCCACTGTTTTTGACTGCTTATCGCATGTTAATGAGTATCTGCTTCCTTCCTAACTCTTTCACTGCGAGAAATTATTTCACTGCGAGAGTCATGTGATAAAATGGTTACGGCCCCGAGTAGCTTCACGAGCGATGTTAAATACCATATCACACTTGTGATCATACTTAGCTAGCCATATTATTACACAAGAAGCGAACTGACCAATTTATACGACGTTTTGAGTGAGGCGCGGCTTGTGTAGGACGCGAACATAGGTCTTTGTATCTTTTATACGAGTGTTTTGCGACTTATATAAACCGGGACTTATAAGTAATTATCTGTCCAAATTATAAATCGCTATACAAACTGTAATTTATTAAGTATAATAACTATTTCTTATAATAACTATGCTTTCTGTGTTATTGCAATGGTTCCCATCTCAAAATCCCTTGGCACTTAAAACCATATTCCAGAGGGACGTGGCCAAAGACCTTTAGGATTAGCTCCTTTGTCGAGGACCTTAGCCCATGCGTCGGGGAATTCCTGGCGCCAGCCACTGATCTCAAAAGAAGACTGGATAGTGCAACCTATTGTCCACTGGTTCATAAAATGAAGCCAGCTAAACAAAATAAATCCGCCATTACTAAGGGACCAAACAAGCTGAAAAATGTCTTTATGTCTTCTTAAAACGTCTTCTGTACCCTAAAAGAATATTGAACTATATTTCTTTCAAAGATTCAGCATCTCATTCAACAAAATGTTTATATTGGTGCCAGAATACGCTAGAAAGACCATCACTTCGTCCCTTAGTAATGGGTGACTTCCGGCTTCATTTTGTAAACAATAGATACTTAATCCAGTATTATTTCGAGATCAGTGGCGCCAACCCAATATATAAATCTAGCTTATAAATATATACGTTGATCTATTGAGCTATTTTTCAATTTCAGCTGTTCAGCATATTAAAATGGAGAATATCTTCATTCTAAACTCCCTATTATAAGCGCTACTGAAGTAAGGAGGTTTGGAATGTTTTGTTCAAGTTGTTGATACTCTACGGTATATTTACTAGACAAGCCAAAGATTAAGGGGGTGTTTAGATAAGGCCTGCCTTACCCTGATTTTACATTGGATATAGTGCTTTTATGGCGTTGTTATCATAGGTGCGGCATGTGATTTGGTTCACACCAGCCCAATCGTAGGTCACTGGCTAGACCAAACTGAAGCTTCAAATCGGCCTAATTATTAGGCCGATTATTTACGATGACTATATGTAAACATAATATATAAGCATGATTCCAATAAAGAAAACAAGCTTTTTAACAAAAGCGTAATACCCCCCTTGGTATTTTTTTACAAATTGCGCCATCTTAATCAAGCCTGCATGGCAGTCCTGTGCGTGACATTTAAGTAGAACCATTCCATCATTTCCATTTTCTACTATTTTTTTCAAATTGTAGTTCTAATATTAACCTTATGTTCCTAACGGCCTAACCCAAACTATTGTATGCGCTTCTGTGAAGGCCAGCCGCTAGACGCGACACCCAGAAATTTCTCGCACCTTTCCCACCCCCACGCCCTTGTTAACGTTCAAGAGCTACACCAGGTTTATGTCTATAACTCAACATAATGTACTGTTTTAAACGAGATTGGCTTTGAATCCACACATAATGATAACTGCCTGAGTATATATAGTGGCACGAAACTGGAAGACCACTGACACAAATCTTCAAGTAACAGTGGCCATATTATAATTTGATTAATATAACAAGGTTGACTAAAGGGTCGGACTCGTGTAAACAAAAACTCGTGAAATGCAAAAATTTAAGCTAGTCTGAGTTTAGACCGGCTTCCATTCATGTAGAGTAGACACTCCATAGGCCTAGCTGACATCTCCTAATGATGTCCAGATTAATAAGTCCGTGCTAGGTTTCGACAGTCTTGAGTTTTGTGCGTTGGACATATCCTAAAAATGTCAGGACTCAGGAGGACAAAATGATAGGCATGCTTAGGCATGCATGAAATTGGACCCTTCAAAACACTGCATGTTTGTTCAATTTCAGGCATGTTGTATATTATACAACAAGTTTTATATATTTGCGAACAAGTTATATATTAGAAAACATGTTGTATATTACGCAACAAGTTTTATATATTACGCAACAAGTTTTATATATTACGCAACAAGTTGTATATATTTGTGAACAAGTTATATATGCGAACAAGTTGTATATTACGCAACAAATTTTATATATTACATAACATGTTTTATATATTACGCAACAAGTTTTATATATTACGCAACAAGTTTTATATATTACGCAACAAGTTTTATATATTACGCAACAAGTTGTATATATTTGTGAACAAGTTATATATGCGAACAAGTTGTATATTACGCAACAAGTTTTATATATTACACAACAAGTTTTATATATTACGCAACAAGTTTTATATATTACGCAACAAGTTTTATATATTACGCAACAAGTTTTATATATTTGCAAACAAGTTATATACTTGCGAACAACTATTATATATTTACCAACAAGTTGTATATATGTCAAACAAGTATTATTGATACAAACGGCATTCCATAATTATTTGTCCTTTTTATTTTGGTGGATTGTCTTATGGTCTGACTTCCGTTCCGACTGTGACGTAGCTCTATCAATTAGAGCCCAGGCCCAAGACAAACGGTCTACTTTCAAAATGGTGCGATTTGGGCTGATTTGGCCAACTTTGGAGCGCTGTTACTGGGCGGGGATTTAAAATTTTTGAGAAAAAATTTCGGGAAACATTTTCTTTTAACCTAAGTTATTTAAATCCCACAGGCCATAGAGGCACTTTAAATGTAAACTGTTGCCACTGGCTTAGTTATTAAAAATAGGAACAGACTAAAACGTAATAGATAATCTAAATATAAACATAAGTTAACTCAATCAAAGCCATGAAAATGCGAAACAAATTACCTGGTTCTCATGTATATTTATTCTCCCACCTAAAATTATACTGTCGCGGTGATTTCCCCAATCGTATCACATGCAAGCTATCAGGACACCAGGTAATTTCTTGTACATTATCATTCATACGGGTATTAATGTCAACAATTCTGTTTATTTTAGTGTTTTTTATTACTGTAATATAGTTGAGTTTTTAATGAATACTGTCAAAAACATGCATGCAGTTATTTAATTTTAGCTAGAGAAAGCTAGAGGAAGCAATAACTCAGCAGCAGCAGTTTCTTTATCTGAGTTATTTACCTCGCGTTCCGACGAAATTCCTGCTGGTTGTGTAGCTGTGCTGCTACTTGTTAATACTGGCCCAGTACGAGGGATACTAACCGACGAAAGCGGAACTCTTTCTGGGGAGTCTGCTGCTTGGTCTTGTTGGCACTTGGCACCCTGCAAGCTTTCTCGAAGACATATGTTGAGCTGCTCTTCTTCTTCAAACTCATCACGAGGAACTAAGCGCGAAAAATCGGTTACAGGAGGGTTTGACCGTTTTGGAAACTCAACACCGTACGTTTCATGAAGATCTTTACTTGGAAAGTCGCGGTGTTTACGGGGTCTTGCTTGATGAACCGACTTATTTAACATACCTTGTTGATGCTCTTCAAGTGCTGTTTCTAGTGTATAAATAAGTTGGTGGTTGGGAGGGATCTTTCCATTCAAATTCTTTTTACAGTAGCGTTGTAAAGCGTATACATGTTTTCGTAAAAGAGTCCAGTTTTTTACACCACCTTCGTAATATGTGTCGTTGTTCTCCTCTAAAAGCTGGCTCTCAATCGCGTGATTTAGAGAGTTTTTAACCTTTTGAGAAGCGTTAAGTTTACTTTCTAAATCTCTGCGCATCTGCTCTTTTTCGTTCCTTAGTTTGTTTATGGATTGGGTATACTGTTTTGCGACATTTTCTGTGGGGTGTAACTTTTCTTCCCCACATTGAAAAAGTGACGTACAAGGATCGAACATGCAGTTTCTCGAAGTGTGACTCAATCTCAAATGACAGTTATGGGACAAATACCCGTGTCCATGTTGGGATTTCAGAAAGGTAAGTCGCTCTTGAAATCCGGCTAGCTTTTCCTCAAGTTCGCAGATATTTTGTTCCTTGATACGCATTTGTTCTTCATTTTTCTTAACGTATCTATCAAATGGTGTTGCTTTATCAAAATTTTGATTGTACGCCTGTTTCGTATGACTATCATGGCTATCATCATGGCTACAGGTTTTACTGCTGCTGCTGCTGCTGCTGGCAAAACTTAACGACTTCCTGACGAAAGAATCACTTTTAGTATTTCTGCTTGGCTGAACTTGATCATGAGGAAAATGGTCAAGGCTAGGACAGACACGTTTTTTTAGAGGAGATTGGATAAGGGACGCACTCGTTCTATCTTTTACCTTTTCTTTTCGAATGGACGGAGAATTTCCCTCAAAGACGTGTAATTTCAAACGTTTTAAATCAGTACCTGGAATGATGGCAGACGACGTTATGGCAATTCGAAGACATCGGGGATCTCTGCTAAGAACAACGTGCTCGCCTTCGTGGTTTTCATACATTAGACCAAACTCAATAGCTCTTATCCTTGGAATTTGTTTCTTGATCTCGTTTTGCAGTTCTTCATAACTAGACGGCTCATCGATTATGGCACTACGAATAGTTTCGTTGAGTTTTAACTGCAGTTGGATTTGTTCAGCCATTTTCGTTTTTCACAATCAAGCAAAAGACAACTAGACAAGGCACATGCTCCCGCGTGAAAAGAATGATAAGCAATAACAACGAAAAGTTACACCCCCTACTCGTCATTGTTTGATCTGTCAAACGAAAAGTTGTCATTGGACAACGTTTGTTTCAAAACCCGGAAACAACTAGTTATTCGCTAAACGCTAAACACTTGAGCGCAAATGGTAGTATCAATTGATAGTTCGTCGTATTCATCAAAAGGAACAAAGTCCCTTGTGTCCAATTGTTCGTATTTCTTTAACCGACCAGAAGCCACTGATGACATTCTTTGTACCAAAATGTCGCTTGGAACCTTGCCCTGACCTCCACCACTGGATTTCTTCTGTTGGCCATCAATTCTCTTGAGACCAACTCTTTTCTCGAATTTGTCCCATGTCTCCTTTGCATTGCCTTTCCTTCGTTTCATGTTTTTTTCTCCCAATTCCGACACAGCGTGAAACGCGTTCACAGAAAGACAAATTATTATAGGCGTGTGCTGCATCATGGGATATATTGATAGTGATAGCGCTGGGCCACGCCATGCATATGCATTTTAAAATTTTAATTTGGAGCTGCTGAAAAATGATTGATAACGCTGGACCGCACCAATATAAAAAAAAAATCATAAATTAAAAAGGCGTTGAAGTTCAAATTTGAAGTGTAACTAATTTTATTGTTAATATTCCATAATTATAAGAGAACATGAATTGACATTTGAAATGAAAGTCACATTCATTTTGCTTCTTATTTTGTTATTTTACTTAAAAATTGTAATAATAATAGTTTTTAAAATGGAAATGAAAAACTGTTTTAAAATATAATTCTTTTTTAAAATAAAACTATCATTCAAAATGATATTAATTTGTGTAAAATTCGATGATAGCGATGGGCCACCATGCAGTACTCTGTATATATTTAATTTTTTTGAGCTTGTTACAGCTTGGACTGTGTCTAGTGCACATGACTGAGAATTTCGTGATGGGTTCAACGTTTTTCATGGTAGCTATAAATGGATACATTCAGCATAATAAAAATCAGCTAGACTACAGATACCTTAAACTGCTAGAGCATGTACATGTATTTAGTACTGAGAATTTATAGACACATCACACGTGTACTAGCTAATATTTTAACACAAAGTTTGGAATGTTCCTAGATACCAAAGTTAAGCTGCAAATTGTACAGAGGTGTTTTAACTCCAAAGTCCCTTCATGGGTGTTAGAACAAGGGCCAACAATTACAAACTGAAAACTTAAATTAATGACCCTATTTTAAATAAATAGTATTACACTATGTACAGTAACTTTTCCATCTTGTTAAAACTTTAAAAAATATACTTACTTAATTACATACATACATACATACATACATACATACACACATACATACATACATACACATATACATACATACATACATACATACATACATACATACATACATACATACATACATACATACACACATACATACACACATATATATATATATTATTATTATTATATATAATTATTATATATATACAATTATTTAATTTGTTCATTGAAAAGGAAAGGTATATACAGAACTGTTCTTAACAATGGCTAATGCAGATTTAGTTTGCATTTATTACATCTCCACTTCCGTTCCATGCCCACTCAGGAATGTTCACACACTTTGGGTGATACCAGGCATTACATCGGAAACACTGCACATATTCAGACTTGTCATTTGGCATCCGGCAGGCACAGTAGATTGCCACTATTGTTTTGGTAGTTAGGTGGCAGGGCACCCGTCGTGTTGTTTTTGGAAACGAAACCATGTCAAGCGAATCCAAGCAACTGACATAATGCCCACGCACGCTTGCTTGATCATAGGATTGTGTGGTAGGATTTATACCATGGCACAAATCTGTTGCAAAGGCCAGTGCAAACAAGCCACAGTCATTAGTATTTGTTTGTCTTTGAACTTTCTCATTTATGAAGGTAATGTTGTCACCAGTGTACATGAGCATGCGGCAAGCTTGACTGATGGCAATTGAGCTAACTGTCGTGTTAGACTGTCATACACTTTGACAGTACCACAACTGGATGATATGGTACTCAAGCATACCCAGTGTGAACCTGTGTTGATGATTTGCACAAACTTACTAGTAACTGGGGTTACTAATTCATCTCGAACAGCAGGTTCATGTTGCCCATCCACAAAGGGGAATCTTCTTTTCAATAAAATCTGCCCTGCATGTATTTCAGAACCACATAACCATGATGTGTTTTTAAAAATTTTACCTTTGGCACACTTGTATAAAATAAACTTTGAAGCAGGATTTTCAGGGTCTTGTATGCTGAACCATATCTGTGAATCAGGAGAGTCCTCATCGACTATAATCGTGGCAGATTCTTCTTTCTCAATAGGCACATGCTCGTTGACGGCATTTTCTTTGTGATTAGGTAAATCTTGAGTGAAATCTTGCTTTTCTTGTAAAGATATTTTGGTTGCACTCTCTTTGGTGACTGGAGGTACATGATTCACTTTCTCTTCAGTAATTTTTGTGTGTTTATTTATGTCATCCTGTCTTGTTACATCTGTTTTGGTGGTTACATGGTTTTCCAAGTGTTCATTTTTACCAAGGGTGTGACTGGTGTCTTTTTGGTAAGGGCTTTGGAACAACTTTTTGTTTATTTTTCAAGGGTGATACCTGTATCGGATGGTTATTTTTCCTCTTTAGTTTGCGGCACCGTAGTGGTAATTTAGCATACTCTTTCTGTTGCTTTGACGGTCCTGCTCCTGTGGGATGTTCTCTGGATTTTGCTCGTGGTACTGTTTTCTTTGGCTTGGGAACTTCCATAAAAATGCCATTTTCTGATGGAACAAATGGGTGGAAATTTGTCAGGGCTTTCTGTAGATCTTGCTTCAGTGACTCTAAAGCTTCTCCATTAGAGAAAAGGTAGGCGAGGTTTTGAATTTCTTTCAAAAGCTCTCTGCATTATTTTCCCATGTGCTGTGCATTAACTGTAGGCAAGACATACTGCCCATCTGCAACACTACATTCACCTGCACCTGAGTCACCGCGATCTACTGAATTTGAATTTGAATTTATTTGAATTTAATAAGTTCGTCAAAGAATATTTACATTCATGACAGGTGAAAGAGACAGGACACATGTCCCAATTGATATCATCCACCCTAAGGGATCTCCAGGCTTGGTAACGTAGTATCAGGGATGCATGTTCCTGTTGCTCCTTCCGTTTCTGTTTCTGTTACTTCCATGTATTGTTTTGTGGTACATGCAGTAGATTGCTCTATCAGTTTTTTAGTTGTCAAAACCTTAGGATTACATTGAGTTACATTAGAATCTATCTGGAAGTAAGGACTTGAGATGTAGGAGGGTGACATTGCTTCCCATCCCCATTCAGGAAACTGTTGATAGATAGCCAAAAAGTGCTTACATGGCCAGTGATGTCTTTGCCAGTCAGGACAGCTACAGGAAGGCATCCTGTTGCAATCACCAAACTGCACTTTGTAGGAGTTGGCACTGTTGCTCTGACTTGTAACCATAAACTGACCACGACTCGTTGGTGATTTTTGCTTTCTCCATTGCTTGCACCTGAGCTAGGCGTTGCTGGCAGTGAATCGCAAACTGTCTTGGTCGATTGTGTAACCAGTTGGGAAGTGAGGAATTGTATTGATGATATGCACTTGCATAACGAATGTTACTTTCAATATACCTAATTAAGGAAATAACAGAAAACAATATACTGGTAATAAGTTATGTGACTGAGCTTCATGTAACAAATATACCATACACTATTTAATATACTGTATTGTACTGTACTGTACTGTACTGTACTGTACTGTACTGTACTGTACTGTACTGTACTGTACTGCACTGCACTGCACTGCACTGCACTGCACTGCACTGCACTGCACACTGCACACTGCACACTGCACACTGCACACTGCACACTGCACACTGCACACTGCACACTGCACACTGCACACTGCACACTGCACACTGCACACTGCACACTGCACACTGCACACTGCACACTGCACACTGCACACTGCACACTGCACACTGCACACTGCACACTGCACACTGCACACTGCACACTGCACACTGCACACTGCACACTACACACTGCACTGCACTGCACTGCACTGCACTGCACTGCACTGCACTGCACTGCACTGCACTGCACTGCACTGCACTGCACTGCACTGCACTGTACTGTACTGTACTGTACTGTACTGGATTAATACATGTAAACAGTAAATATACCTGATGTCTATGAAGTCTATGAATTAAAAAACTACTGGACATGTAGTACTCGGATTGAAACAGATTGACTTTAATGACTATTATACTCTCACAACATGGCTTCCTCTCGTTCTTCCCCACAACGTCTTATCCGACATAGGTAGCCTAAGACACTACAACCCCTCTTTTCGTCAAAACTGCATGCCAATGAACAACAATATCAACTAACGCTTTAACACAAAAAAAAACCCGACTAAACTATTGACACCCACAGAATGTTCTCAACGGAACTTAACTGTTTGCGATGTTCATTTTAACTGAAACTGTTCGAGATGTTCATATTTTACTCCTTAAGTGTTCAACATAATTTCACTAAGTTCAATCTAGCTTTTATTTTACTAGATAAAGTTCATAGTCTTTCAAATACTTTGGTGGTCGCCTGTCCCTGGTGGGTCTGATTGGCATTTCTACTACTGTACTTCCATCAGTCTTCTCATCTGCATCTCTTGTATCTGTATCCAGGTTAACCTCCTGTTCTGTCAAGTACTTTTTTACCTCTGTTGTGTTCCTCCTGTAGCTAGTTCCTTCTGGCGATGTTACTGTGACTTCATTTCCATTTCTATTCATTACTTTGTATGGTATTTCCCCATAAGTAGTAGATAGCTTGTTTTCTTTCCTTTGTTTCAGCAGGACTTCGTCACCTCGCTCCAGGCTGTTTTCTCGTGCCCCCCTTTTTGCATCAGCATAGTCAGTCCTTTTCTGCTTTCGTTCTGTGTCTCTGTCTTTTACTTCGCTCTCAGGATGTGTGTGATCTTGAAGTTCGGGAAGTTTAGACCTGATCTCTCTCTTGAATAGTAGCTTGGCTGGCGTGACTCCTGTTGTACTGTGTGGTGTTGTCCTATATGCTGTTAAGAATTTCCTCATTTCTACCTCGAGATTCTTTTTCTCTGCACGGGCGATCTTCAAAACTTTGAGTAAACTTCGGTTTTGTCGTTCAACTTCCCCGTTTGCTTGAGGCCATAAGGGTGTTGAGGTTCGGTGCTGGATGTTGTTTGCTTCCAAGAATGATTCAAATTCTTTGGACACAAATTGTGGGCCATTATCGGTTTCAGCGACTGTGGTAAACCATGTATACAGAAAATCTTCTCCAGGCTTTCAATGACCTTGGTAGATACTATGGATTTCAGGATGTCCACTTCGAAGTATCTACTATAGTAATCTACAACTACGAGAACATATTCCCCCGAAGGTAGTGGACCCATTAAATCTGTTGCAAGGTCTTGCCAGGGCAGGTTGGGAAATTCGGTGTGTCCCAAAGGTTCAGGTGGAATAGGTGACCCGACCAGCTGGCACCCATGGCAGGCCTTACACTTGTTTTCCACTTGTTTGTCAATTCCAGCCCACCAAACTTTGCTTCGGAGTCTTTGCTTTGTTTTTACCAGCCCTTGATGTCCTTCATGGGCCAAGTCGAGCACTCTTTTCCGTAGTTTTACTGATATTACCAACCTTGTTCCCCTGAGGACTAGTTTACCTAGAGTGCAAAGTTCGTTCCTTGCTGCTTTGTATTGTGGAGATACAGTGTCCCATTCACCTGTTAGTATGCACTCCCTCAACTGCGACAATTCAGGATCAATCGCTGATTCCTTCTCAATCTCTTGTACAGACATAGCCATCGGTGTTGATGTTTCTGCTACATACTGAACAAACTCTTCGGCCTCATTATTCACGCATACTGCAGTTGTACCAGTGAGTCGGGAGAGTGAATCAGCGATGTTCTCTTTGCCTGGGATGTATCTCACATTGAACCTGTATGGTTGAAGCCCAAGAACCCAACGTTCTATTCGCGCCGAAGTTCTGGAATTAGCAGAGTAGATAACCTCGAGTGGTTTGTGATCTGTTAGTAGAGTGAACTCTACTCCATACAAGTACATGTGGAATCGTTCACAGCCCCAAACAAGTCCGAGGGCCTCCCTCTCAGTCTGCGAGTATCTTTGTTCCACCTTGCTCAGGCTACGACTTGCGTATGCAATTACACGTCCACATCCATATTGGACTTGTGTTAGAACAGCTCCCAAACCAACTGGGCTTGCATCTGTGGTTAGTTTGGTCTCCTCTGCATTCCTATCGAAGTATACCAGTGTCTCTGCATTAGCTAAGTCACTCTTTAGGGTATCAAAAGCAGTTTGTTGTTCAGGACCCCACGTGAAAGGTGTCTCCTTCCTTGTCAGCCTCCGAAGTGGTTCTGCTGTAGTCGCTAGATTGGGCAAAAATCTGGCACTGAAATTGACCAATCCCAGCTTCGTACCTCTCCAGCAGTTTCAGGCTCTCTTGCTTTGACCACTGCTTCAACTCGTGATTCTGTTGGCCCAATACCCTTATGAGACAGTAAGTATCCCATAAAAGTAAGTTCCGACATCTTGAACACACACTTCTCTTTGTTCAAGGTTAGGCCTCTCTCTTGAATACGCTTTATGGCTTCTTGCAATCTGAAATCGTGTTCCTCTGCAGTGCGGCCATGGATAATTATGTCGTCATGGATGTTGTAGGCACCTTCACACCCTGTTAACACTTGTTGTATTATGTGTTGGTTTTACTCTGGTGCTGAACTGATCCCAAACATAAGTCTCTTATACTGGAAGAGGCCCTTATGGGTAGTGAATGTAGTAATGGGTCTTGACTGCTCTTCTAATTATATCTGATGAAACCCCCATTTCAGGTCAAGTTTGCTAAATGTTGTACTTCCATTCAGATGGTATAGCACTTCATCCACTGTCGGTATAGGGTGTCGTTCCCTTATGACAGCTTCGTTAGCCTTCCTCATATCGACACAAAGTCGGATGTCACCTGAGGGTTTGGGGACAACCACGACTGGGCTTACCCAGGGGGTTGGGCCCACAACTGGCTCTATAATATCGTTGGCAATAAGTTCTTCCAATTTCTTTTCAATTTTCTCTCTTAAACCAAATGGCGCTAGTCGTTGCTTCTGAGCAACAGGCTTAACCGACTCGTTGATGTGTAGTTTGGCTTGAAAATCTTTGAGTTTCCCCACCCCTTCAAAACACTCTTTAAACTCTTCGAATAAGGATGCTTCACTAACAGAGTTAACCATTATTTTCAATACTCCTAACTCTTCAGAGGTTTGGCAACTAAGTATCGCCTTTGCTTTCTCTTCTACAACAACAACAACTTGCAATACAATGTTTATTTTTATAGCCTAGTTCAGCTTCAAACTCACCAGCAGTGTTGAGGGGCTCATCAGATCCATAGGAGTACAACTTCTTGGTTGACTTTCTTGACTTGCATTTGATCTTCTTCTTCTTAAGCATTTCCCATGTCTCTCTGTCTATGACGTTGCATGTTGATCCAGAGTCAAATAGTATCCCTTTCAAAGGGACCCCTCCAAGCTCAATGTCCAATGTTGGCACTTGTTTTCCATCCGATTGGATAGTAAATGCGAAATATTCGTCATCTTGGTCTACTTGGTGTACGTTTCCTCGCTTTGTTTTATCCAGGCTTGTTTGTTGTCTTTCCCCAGTTTCTATGTTGGCTGACCTTGTTCTACAGCATTTGGCGAAGTGTCCAACTTTCTTGCATCTCAGGCAGGTGGCGGATCTAGCTTTACATTCTTGGTCTCTTGCAAAGTGTCCTGTAAGCCCACAGCGGTAACAGTTTCCTCTTGGTTGCTTTTTACCATCTTCCCTAGTTACGGCGTTCACATTTTCACCTCTAGAATCACTCTCTATTGATCTTGCTTGACTTTCGGCCGCTTCCATGCTCCTGGCGATTTCTTGGGCTTTTTTCAAAGTGAGTGTTCCACTTACTTCGAGCAATTTCTTCCGAAGGTTGTGTGACTTGCACTTCTCGATAAGTTGATCGCGGATGTGCTCTTCTTTTGTCGTTCCAAATTCGCAGTTCTCAGCTAGCTGGTGCAATCTGGTCGCAAATTGGTCCACGGTTTCTGATTCATCTTGTCTTGCCTGTCGAAATCCGTGTCGTTCAAAAGGTACGTTTACTTGTGGTAAGAAATGTCCATCTAACATTCTCATGGTTTTCGCATATTGAGTATCTTCCTCTGGAACAGGTCCTGGGTCTGTCAAGGTCTCGAATACATCTTGAACGTCTTGCCCAGTGCAATGTAATAGTATTGCCTTTCTCTGAGAATCTTTCTCGATTCCTTTGGCTTCAAGGAAAAACTCAAAGGATCGTTTCCACCGTTTCCATCTTGGGCCTACACTCGTCCGATTACCTTTGCAGTCAAATGGATGTATGTTTCCAAATTCGATATTTACAGCCATCTTCCTTTTCCTGTAAATCCTTCGTTTAGTTTAGTTGTTTATCCTCGTCGCCAATTGTAGTACTCGGATTGAAACAGATTGACTTTAATGACTATTATACTCTCACAACATGGCTTCCTCTCGTTCTTCCCCACAACGTCTTATCCGACATAGGTAGCCTAAGACACTACGGGACAGTATAATAATAATTTAAATATGGTATACTATTTTTGGTGGTTCAGGGAAGGACATAAAAAATTTGAATAATTTTTTTGTTTCTGTTGTCTGATAGAAATTGGTACGCCAGTCAGGAAGGAAACACTCGGTACAACGATAACCAAACTCGGTTTAATATAAAGTAGAAAGAGTACAACAATGGCTATACGATAGAGAGCCGAAGTAACAAGAGGAATAATAAGAGAAGCGTGCTTCCCTAATAAGGAAGACATATCCTTATATGGGAGTTAATATGAATTAACATACATTATAATAAAGTCAACAGCTAAGCCACGTATGGCGTGGTATCTTTTCTTTTGCTTCTCCTTTGTTCTTAACGCAATTTTGCTAGAGTAGATCAACTGTAAAGTACAAATTTGCTATGGAGTTACAAAGCGAACGGAGACTAAGTGTCATATTCAAAATACTTAGGCGGACGACGGTCACGTTGAGGTCGGTTACTGCTTCTTGTGGACTCATCACGATTATCTTGAGGACTAGAGGGTGCAGAACTCGATAGAGGAGTATCTTGCATACTTGGTGGGGTGTCATCGGACGCTGGAAGGGTTAATACTGTAGGTACATCAATTGGTGGGAGTGAATGGTCTGAAAGTATATCGTCGTCATCACTGTCAGGGTCGTAATGCCGGGTGGGTGTGGATAAAGGCAAGTGACTTGGAACCAGCTGGCATTCGGTTATTTTAACCTTGTAAGATGAGGATCGCAGTTGGTTACCCGATAACTTTTTGACAAAACACCAAGGTCCATCGACGGATACGACTAAATATCTGCTTCGAGATTGAGTTTTATCATGATCGGTGAGAAGAAATACCAGGTCGCCGACTTTGATTGACTTTGGGGAGGTGTGCTTTCTGGTAAGACTTTTAGATTTCTCACTGTAAGGATGGTTCTGTATCCGTTGGTTGTGTTGTTTGACGATAATATCCCTGTCAGACATGGGAAGATGGGCGTGTGTGAACTGATCCCGCTGTGTCCACATCTCACGGGACGATATACCACCTCTGCGTAGACGTGAATTAAGGCGGGAGGTGGCAACTGCGAGGATGACGTTCGTTACTGGGCCACCGTTGGGCGCTTGGCGGAGGAGTTCCTGTTCCAGTTCAGCTACGGCTTTCTCGGCCACTGGATTCTTATTAATGTTCTTGACGCGACCAAATTCTAAGGATAGACCGAGACTCTTGAGTGTGGTGTTGTCGCGTAGACCAACAAATCCCGGCGCAGGGTCGACTCTGATGATGGCTGGAGGGCCCTCTAATGGGTGTAGACCGCTACACAAAGTGACCAAGGTGTCGCGAAGAGTGCAGCTCTTTTCGTCAGGGATGATGGAAGTTACCGTGAAAGAAGTGGTTGTTTCTCGTAGGACCAAGATAAGTTGTTTACAGCGTTTGAGAACATCCGCTGCAAAGGAGAGGCCAACTGCTTCAGGTGCATCGTCGGTGGTATGCTGTGTGAAAGGCTGAGGGAACGACCGCAGCGAGGCACATCTGTGGCATGTTTCACATACACGGTCAATGGCCTTTGCCATGTCTAGGGCGTAAAACGAACGTTTCATCACTAATTGAAGCTGATGTTTCGAAGGATGGTCAAGCTTAATATGCAGAGCTGTTACAAGGCCATCGAGGACAGAGCGAGGGACAACAATGGAGTCAGTTGATGGACATAAAGGATCTGTTCGGCGGACCACTAGCAGACCGTCATTGGCAATGGTACTGACGTTAAGATAGCGTTTGACATCTTTGAGGTTGGTGATCTTCTTGGAGGGACGCGTTCCTTGTTTCAAATGGGCATGAGTTCGTCGGAGATCAGGGCAGTCTGACTGGATTTGGATCCACGCTGATCTGGTCGTGAAAGGAAGACGTGGCATGCGATGGATGTCTTGGACGGTCGTTGAACGGACAACCGAATCTTCAGTGGTGTTGATGAAATTGCAAATCTGACATTGTGGCTCGTTGCAGTCTGGTGCGTTTCGACTAGAAAAGTCCGAGGGAATGTTTGCTGATCCAGCCAAATGTTGAATGTTTGTTTGGTATCTGCTAACTGTAGAGAGGAATGATGTTACTCTGGGACTAGCTGAAAATTCTCCACGACGGAGCTTGTCGATAGCCTGGACGCAAGGTTTACTGTCCGTGAGCACGCAAGCTTGGTGACTCGACTGAATAATAAACGGACTAAAATGTTTTACGGAGGCAGCAATGCCTAAGGCCTCGACTTCGCATGGGAGCCAGGTGACTTGATGTTTCCTCAGCTTTGCGCTGAAAAACCCAGCTAAAAGAAGGTGGTTGTTACGAGACACGTATAAGGTCGCTCCGATGCCGCGTTTAGTTACGGAACCATCTGTCACAATCCACAATTGGTCGGATGATCGCGGTAAAGTGATACATTTATGCGTTGAAAGGGATTTCTGAGCTGAACGGAACAGTTCGGATAGTGTATCAGTCCACTGTATGTGATCTTGTGACTGCTGACCTGCAATAGCATTCTCCAGTGGGGCTAATATGTGCGAGCAGTGAGGTAGGACTCGACCGAGAACCTTGTAAGTTCCGATAAATGAACGAAGATCACGGACTTTGTCAGGAGGAGGACACGATGAAAGGGTGGCGATACGATGAGGACTGGCAGATAAGCGTCCCTGCGTCCAAATCCATCCTAATATGGTGGTAGATCGAGGACATATGATAGTCTTGGAAGGAGCGAGTTTGAGGTTGCTCTTTTTGAGGGCTTGTAGAATGCGATCCCAATTCTGTAGCAGTTCCTCGGGTGTGTCAGAACCAACGTATAAATCGTCAGCAAGCTTGGCAGCTATGCCATCTTGTAGGCAATCTCCGAGAACCCGACACATTAACTCTTCAAGGGCTGTCTCAGATCCCGGCATGCCCATGGCACATCGAGTGTAAGCCCTGACACCACGGAACGGAGTTGTGACTCCACAATACTTCATAGAAGCCTTAGCCAATGGGATCTGGTAAAAGGCGCTGGTTAGGTCGGATACTATAATGTAGTTCCACTGGGCGATTGTACGTAGGGTGGAATCTACATCTGGTAGGAGTGACGGTTGTGGTTTACTGTAGCGTCCAACGTCGGTGAACGCAGTAACAAGGCGATGCCCCCCACTAGGCTTCTTGACGAGGAACGATGGGTTTAAATACTCCACAGTGATGCCAAGGTCTTCGGGTCGCTGAAACACGCCTTGGGATTCAAGATCATCGAACTTTTGTTGCAGTTCCACTAATTTATTACGAGAATACTGGGGAAGTCTTCCCTTTCGCTGTGGTGGTTGCACTGGACCCATGTTCACGACGGCTTCAAAGGGGCCCACGGCGCCATTGTACCCAGAGATTGTAGAATCAAATACTTCATCGTATGATTTGAGTAAGCGCTGGAATTGTAAGCGTGTGCTGTCAGGTAGAATGGTATCAGGGTCAAGCTTCACAAAAGATGAGTTGTTTTGTGTGATGCGTGGTGGAAGACTGATGCTAATGGGTGGCACACTGTGCTTGGTGGAGTTGGGTGTGTGGGTGGGGAGGACTTGGCACAGATGGTCATGCCGAGGAATACTTTTGGGTTCATCTGTGTCGTTGACTATCCGGATCTTTCCAGCAACAGCTTCAATGATGTGTCGGTGGGGCCAACTTCCAGTAGACTTTGAGCAATCTGGGCGAGATTCCACAGCTAAAGTGGCATCTGGATCAATGTCACTGGGAACGTCCAGTTCTAGGTAGTTGCCAGGCCAGACTACGGTTGATAGAGAAGGGGCACGAAGGACCCTTGCTTGAGTACGTCGGATGTTGTTCGTTGTAGGACTGGGTGAGGGTGAACCATAATAGGAAATGTCTGACCCCTGGATAGTGATTTGTTGTTTGGAAGGACGAATGGAAATGTCATTGACAGTCATAAACGGGGTCCCAGCTAACACATCAACATCAAGGTTGTCAACAACTAGGGCATCTAGTTGTAGACTCATATTATTACGTGTTAGGCTTAGATGTACCTCTCCCACTACTGCTAGAGGGGTGACACCATCGGCTTGGAGAGCGCTTTGGTTGGTTTTCTTAATAGTTGTTCCAATTGCTTTAGCAACTTGGGTTTTGATCATACTGGTTTCGGCACCAGTGTCTAGCGTTAGTTGAAGTGGATGATGACAGTAAAATGCTTTTAGAAGAGGGGACTGTGTGATAGTGGCACGCTGGGTAGTGGTTTTGATGTGGTAGCCATGGCAACTGGGAAGGTCTTCAGGTTCTGAATCAGAGAGGGGCTTGTCATCCATGTTGTCTTCAGGACTAAGGACTTGACGCGAACGTGCTAAATACTGACGATCTTCGTGTGGAAGGTAAGGACATTTGCTCAGGTAATGCTGATACTGTGGACGATCAGCTTGTTTGCACAAGGGACAGCTCTTTGTTATTGGTGATCCTTTGGCTTTTGAAGGCTGTGAGGTATTTGAGCGGTGGTCTCGGTTATAAGCTGGTGATGGGCGGGTTTTGTTGAAATTTTGCTTCTTGAATGCTGTACGTAGTACTTTAGCTTCATCTGATGAGTGAATTTCATCACGGAGGCTGTCTAAGGCTTGAGATATCTCTGGTTTTAACGATGCTAGTGTCTGTGAACGAAGCTCAGCACCATATCGTTGCTTAATGAGAGCAGGTAAGCTGGGGTGTACCAGTCGTAGCCATGTCAGAGTTATTAAATTTTCAAGAGAAGGGGTCACCTCCTCATCAGATGTAACTACTTCTCCATGGTGTCGAATACCCCCATTGGCTGCCAGTAAGTTATCATCGACAAAGCTTACTAGTCGTTGATAAAGATCTTCTGGACGCTCACCAGGCTCCAAGTGAATGCTATCAAGGGCCAAAAAATGGGCTCCTGTTGATTGGAAGCCGTAATGGGATCGAATTGCTTGCCATATTGCTGTTGTGGACGTCGCAGTTTTGGTGATGGTGTTTCGAGATATAACCGGGCAGTAGTTGGCGATTTGGCCAAGCAAAAGCTCTAAATGTGTCACTTTTTTATCAGCAGTACGACGTCTAGCTGTAGGCACGTCTTCCCCATCACTTTCGAAACCGCGTAAAGGAGCTGAAGGTGTTTTCTTTAGCCACGAAGCGCCATCAACAAAGAATAGAGCGAAGTTGGGGTCAAGCGATAATGAGTATTTTAAATTCTGACGCCAAGCGTCGAAAGAGGTTATCATTTCTTGCTTGGTCAACGACCATTGTTTTGGAGCACGAATGCCTGACATTGAAACGGTATGGCGAAACAATTAAATTTAATAAAAGTACAGACTTACGGTTCGCTGAAGAATGGCTTCACTTTAGTCTTGGACTCTTGGTACTCGGGTTGAGTTCAGTCTTTTGGAACAGCGAATGTACAAGCTGTCTCGTTGATACCTTGTTTAGGTGCGAGGAACTTCCTTCTGAGCTGTAAATATTTATGATCTCCACTGTGTCGGAGATCGTAGGATAGTAAAGTGATAGTTGACCGCTGCCACCACGCCAGTCAGGAAGGAAACACTCGGTACAACGATAACCAAACTCGGTTTAATATAAAGTAGAAAGAGTACAACAATGGCTATACGATAGAGAGCCGAAGTAACAAGAGGAATAATAAGAGAAGCGTGCTTCCCTAATAAGGAAGACATATCCTTATATGGGAGTTAATATGAATTAACATACATTATAATAAAGTCAACAGCTAAGCCACGTATGGCGGTACTTGAAAGACCTGTTTTGTCTATCCACACCATTGTTGGTGTTAAGCTTGACATTGAAGCGGTCTTTCCTGTATGCCCAAACCCATCGCTGTCAATGAGAAAAAAACGAGATCAGCTGTCATGAATATTTGAATTTATAGCATGAAATCTTTAAAATAATTAAGTAATTAAATAAGTAATTAACAATAATTATTAGCATGTTAATTAATTGCTGACACCTTTTGCAGTAATAATTTCTCTTTCATTCACATAATTGTGTGATGATGGCATGAACAGCTTTTTATCAATTCTTCTAGTAATTAGTTTGGAAAACACAGTCTTACTAATCTTATTTAATCCTATTTCCTTTCCATAATTTGTTCTGGTGAAGATCAGCAAGGGTTGCTTGGAATTCCTCTTCTTTTCGAGCTTTTGCCAACATTCGTAAGCTGGTAACAAGGCTTTCTTTATCTTCTTTGCTGACACCATTCTTAGTGTTGGTAAACCATCTAACCCATGCTTGCTCTCGATGAAAATCGCATATGTACACAAGACAGCCTTAAAAATAATAAAATGTAATTAGACTACATTACTATACAAAGTATATTGAAATATAACTACTGTGTCTGCATGAATAGGAATATAAGTGCGATGAATAGGAATATAAGTGCGTGAAAACAAATGTAATCAAGCTAGACATGTAGATAAGCTTTCTTTCTTTCTTTTCTTTCTTTTCTTTCTTTTCTTTCTTTTCTTTCTTTTCTTTCTTTTCTTTCTTTTCTTTCTTTTCTTTCTTTTCTTTCTTTTCTTTCTTTTCTTTCTTTTCTTTCTTTCCTTTCTTTCCTTTCTTTCCTTTCTTTCCTTTCTTTCCTTTCTTTCCTTTCTTTCCTTTCTTTCCTTTCTTTCCTTTCTTTCCTTTCTTTCCTTTCTTTCCTTTCTTTCCTTTCTTTCCTTTCTTTCCTTTCTTTCCTTTCTTTCCTTTCTTTCCTTTCTTTCCTTTCTTTCCTTTCTTTCCTTTCTTTCCTTTCTTTCCTTTCTTTCCTTTCTTTCCTTTCTTTCCTTTCTTTCCTTTCTTTCCTTTCTTTCTTTTCTTTCTTTTCTTTCTTTTCTTTCTTTTCTTTCTTTTCTTTCTTTTCTTTCTTTGCTTTCTTTTCTTTCTTTTCTTTCTTTTCTTTCTTTTCTTTCTTTCCTTTCTTTCTTTCCTTTCTTTCCTTTCTTTCCTTTCTTTCCTTTCTTTCCTTTCTTTCCTTTCTTTCCTTTCTTTCCTTTCTTTCTTTCTTTCGAAACGTCGCAGAAAAGTCGTAAGGAATACAACAAATCACTTTTCACATCGTCCGAATCATCACAGGAAGAGAAACCGACGGAAATACAATTTCCCACAATCGGACATTGACAAAAATATTCATAAACAAAAATATTCATATTCTTTCTTTCCTTTCTTTCTTTCTTTCTTTCCTTTCTTTCCTTTCTTTCTTTCCTTTCTTTCCTTTCTTTCCTTTCTTTCCTTTCTTTCCTTTCTTTCCTTCCTTTCTTTCCTTTCTTTCCTTTCTTTCTTTCTTTCGGATCGGGATCGGGATCGGAGGTCGAAACGTCGCAGAAAAGTCGTAAGGAATACAACAAATCACTTTTCACATCGTCCGAATCATCACAGGAAGAGAAACCGACGGAAATACAATTTCCCACAATCGGACATTGACAAAAATATTCATAAACAAAAATATTCATAATATTGCTTGTTCTTCCAGTCAAACATTTTTGAAAATCCGAAAAATGCCATAAGTGAAACAGAGTCGATCGAACCCCAAACTGAATAGATAATTATAGATTTTGCCTGTGTTTTTTACTTGCACACATCCTCGAATTCGCCGAGGAAAATTTGACTGCAAAGTTTTACATCAATAGCCCAATACACCTATACACTAACTACACTAACTACACTAACTACACTAAAACTACACTAAAACTACACTAAACACTAGAACTACACTAAAACTACACTAACTACACTAAAACTACACTAACTACACTAAAACTACATTAAAACTGCACTAACTACACTAAAACTACACTAAACCTACACTAAACCTACACTAAAACTACACTAAAACTACACTACAACTACACTAACTACATTAAAACTACACTAACTACACTAAAACTACACTAGCTACACTAATACACTAACTACACTAAAACCACACTAACTACACTAAAACTACATTAACTACACTAAAACTACATTAACTACACTAAAACTACACTAAAACTACACTAAAACTACACTAACTACACTAAAACTACACTAACTACACTAATACACTAAACTGCATGCCGATATCCGTGATATCCGTCCTTATTTTTCCATTAGTTGTTTATGCTACTAACTCACTTTTTAACCCTTTAAAAATAAGGACGGATTAGACGGATATCACGGAGTTAGGCATGCAAATTAGTTTATTATCAGTATTATTATTATTACTATTATTATGGAAGCACTCCGTAATCTATCGGATACCTAAGAAAAATTTTGATTTTCGTGACATTTCCCTGCTTCCTACATTATACAAAATCTTCTCGAAAGCAATGTGTGGACGGATTTCTACCATTCATTTCGCAAAAATTGGCATACTGGCAACGTGCATTCTTAAGTAAACGTGATAGACAAGATCTCATTTTCACTCTCAAGACAGAGATTGATGATTTCCGTCATTTGAGTACGAAAATGAGTGCTGTATTCATTGATTTTGCTGATGCTTTTGGTAGCGTGGATCATGATTTTATTTTCGAGACACTGCAGTTATTTGACATACCATTGATGTATTGCTGCCTGATCGAAGATATGTATAAGTACTCGTCCTTTTCAGTACTATCTGGTTACCATCTAAGTAAACTGTTTTACATCATCAGAGGAACGAAGACAGGGGACCCTTTGAGCGCTCTACTTTTCATCCTTGTCATTGATAGGATCTGTAGACCAATGATTGCGACTGCACTGGCTGATTTGAACATCGCTAATGAGCAAAGGATAAATCCATTACCTGTGCAAGCGTTTGCTGATGATATAGCGGTTGTGCAATATGAAGCGTTAGTTATCCAACATATGTTTGACTCCAGTGAAAGTGTAATGAATCAAGCGGGATTAGAGGTGAAACCAAGCAAGTATGCAGTATTGTATTCGAGAAGATCGGGTAATAATTGGTACAAGGGAAAAAGTGATAGAAAACCAGTAATTACAGTACAAGATCAACGGTTAGGTGTTTATGGCAGAGAATATAATTATAAATATCTTGGGAGATCATTATCATTGTCGGGTGAGGATAAAGAGCAGGTGATATAATTTATCGACGAGTACTACGGAATGCTTGAGAAAATAGCTGCATGTGATTTGCCGTTGTCATTGAAAGCTAGTGCCTTTAATAACATGGCGCTTTCAAAAATTCTTCACCATTTTTATAACACTCGGTTATCAGAACAGCAGCTCCTAGAAATGGATCAACGAATTACAGATACAGTACGAGACATGTATCGACTGTACAAATCAACGACGCAGCTCGTTATCTTCCTCCCGTGTGAATATGGTGGCATTGGTATTAAGCGTGTCTCAGATGTCTATAGAACAACGAGGTTGGCGTTTCTTATTAAAATGCGTAATCATGAAGTTGAACAGTTTCGAAATATTGCTAGAGAGTCTTTCAAGCTTGATATGGGAAAGAGAGGTGTTGAACTAACTGATGATACTATAAATTTTCTTGGCTATGGACTAAAGAGGGATGGATATCTGAACAGTACTAACACATTTGGATGTCAGTCTGACTGGCCTGACATGTTAAGATACGCAAGGAAACTAGATGTAAATGTTATATATCGTGATGGGAAGGCGAAAGTAATGGTTGGAGAAGAGTTTGTTGACGAAACATGTTTGCTGCAAAAGTTTCTCTTCAACCTTACAGTTAAACGTGATGTTGTGAAAGCAAAGCAGTTGAGTCTGCAGGGACCTTTCCTTGGAATGGGTAACGTAGTGAAAGCATCGCATTCAGTTTTGTATAATTGGTCGATCAGTGATGATCTTGTAAAATTTACTGTAAAGGCGAGATCAGTTTGTTGCCGACAAACTTTACAACACATATCTGGAATAGAACTAACGATCCAACATGCCCCTTCTGCCGTCGTCATACAGAGAGTACTGCTCACCTCTTCAATGGTTGTCATGAGTTCCGAAATTTTTATAACAGACGCCATGATCGTATTGTAAATAAACTGCTTGGTGAAATTTCTGCCAGCAACAGGCGACTCCGACTATTTACCAACAAGTTGTTTGAATCGATCTTACAAGAGCTTCGTGAAGGACTAATAGAAATTCCAGCTCGAAAACCGGACATTGTCATTGTGAATGCAGTCGCTCGTGAGATTGTGATCGTTGAAGTAACCGTGTGTTTCGATCTGTACTTTGAAGTAGCGTATGATTATAAAATGCGCCATTATCAGCGGCTATGTGACTTCTTAATATCTCGTGAATGGAATGTTAGTCTAGTGGTATTATGTTTTGGTTCGTTAGGCTGCATCCGTCACAGCGTGTACAAGGACTTGAGAAGATTGAACAATGAGAAAGATACCTTAAAATTATTGCTTAGTTGGTGCTCGATTTCAAATGTAATAATGGCTAACTATATTTGGAGACATAGGGTTAAACAGTTGTTATTGGTCTGATCTACTGCTTTAAATCATGAAGTTGTAAATGATGATGAGATAGTTGGGTTTTTTTTAGTATAGGCTAACAAACTACTATGTATTTTAAACTTGGCAGTAGCTATTGCGATATGCTGAGGTTCATAGGAAGTGATTGAATATTATTATTATTATATAAGAATAATAATAGTAATAATAATAAAATAATAATAATAATAATAATAATAACTAATTTGCATGCCTAACTCCGTGATATCCTCCGTGCAATCCGTC
Organism: Paragorgia papillata; assembly: GCA_035771165.1. NCBI lineage: Eukaryota > Metazoa > Cnidaria > Anthozoa > Scleralcyonacea > Coralliidae > Paragorgia > Paragorgia papillata. The sequence goes on from JAWNZC010000088.1 coordinate 1,491,024, forward strand.
CTTATTTTTAAAGGGTTGGAAAGTGAGTTAGTAGCATGGCAAGTTATGTAAAAATGAGGACGGATATCACGGAGATAGGTATGCAAATTAGTTATTAGTATTAGTATTAGTTTAAACTAATTTGCATGCCTAACTCCGCGATATCCGTCTAATCCGTCCTTATTTTTAAAGGGTTAAAAAGTGAATTAGTAGCATAAGCAACTAATGGAAAAATAAGGACGGATATCACGGATATCGGCATGCAGTTTAGTGTATTAGTCTTTTAGTCTATTAGTGTATCGGTGTATATTGATGTATATCGATGTATGTTGAAATCGTGATCGGACACGTGACAGTGATTTTACTGTTTACCTACTAAACTGGTTTTTCCTGTTTTAATCACATGATTAGGTGATATATATTTTTGTACATTTATAAATAAAGGAGTTGATATTGTGAATTTCGATCGAGTGTTTTAATAACGATTCGTAAGCTAGAAAATTACTGTTTTCTAAATGGCGCCCAACGTGGGGCTGGGATGGTATTAAAAACGACTAAACGAGAGACGAATATACAAGAGAAGAATATACGAGAATATACAAGTAAACGACATGTCGACTTCGAAGATCGAAAGACTCAAGGCGATCAGAGGAGCTCATCGAGCAGTATGCACAAAATTAGAAAAGGAGACGTACGATTTAATATCACAAGAACCCACTGAGGAAATAACAAGCCGACTCGAGGTTATTACCTGTTTACTGGAAGGGAAACAAAAGACCCTCAGTGATATCGACGAGCAAATCACTTCATTGTACGATTTAAACGACATCACCAAAGAAATCGAAGATTCCGAATCAATCGTAGCCAGGATTATCGAATGCCGAAAGAAGATCAAAGATGCGAAACCAGTCGTTAATAGCAGTGGTCAACAACCTACCATTTATGTTCATTCGGATTCAACTCAAAGTCATGCAAGAAACGTCGTCAAACCACGTCTACCAAAATTATCTCTACCGAAGTTCAAAGGCGATGTAACGAAATGGAACTCATTTTGGGACTCGTTTAACAATGCAATTCATCTGAACGATGATATATCCTCAATCGACAAGTTCGACTATTTAAACGCTCAACTCGAAGGCAACGCTGCGAGAGCTATTCAAGGTTTAACTCTCACAAGTGCAAACTACACCGCCGCCGTCAAAATGTTACAAGAACGTTTTGGCAAACCACAAATCATCATATCAGCGCACATGGATGAAATCCTAAAAATTCAAGCCAGCACGGATGGCCGACTGTCTTCACTACGATATGTGTATGACAGAATCAGCGTAAATGCGAGAGGTTTGGCATCACTTGGTGTGTCATCTGATCAATATGGAAGCCTTTTAATTCCTATTATCATGTCTAAGCTTCCCAGTGACGTAAGACTGCAAATCGCTCGGAAGAACACCGATGAAATTTGGAAAATAGAAGACCTTCTCGAGACCATCAAAATCGAAATCGACGCCCGAGAATCTAGCGAAGGGACAAGAACAAGTGGTCTAGACAACCGCAAGCCTTCAGGTAACAACAAAGGTCATACACCGCTGGCACCGGTGGCAGCGCTTTGTTGACAAAAACAACAGGGTCGGGGGAGTTCAAGATTCGTTGTGCCTTCTGTAATGGTTTACATTATTCTGCATCCTGTGAAGTTGTGACTGCCTACGAAAGTCGAAAGGAAATTCTCGCAAAACATGGCCGGTGTTATAATTGTCTTCGAAAGGGACATCACTTGAAAGATTGCACAAGCGAAAGGAACTGTAGACATTGTAACAAACGTCATCATCAATCAATCTGCGACAAGGTTCATGTAAAGAAGGTTGAAGAAACTCCGAAACAAGTTTCAAGCGACACCACAACGAGTGAGACAACTACTGCAACTACTACGAGCAACACCGCTGGAAAGAAACAAATGGCGTGCTTTTGCAAACAGCCCGAGCTATTGCTCTTGATGAAACCGGTGACATTTCTGTTTCTGTCCGAGTTCTCCTTGATAACGGAAGTCAGCGTTCATATTTGACAGAACACTTGCGTTCCAAGTTAAAATTGAAGCCTGTTCAGCGCGAGAAGATCAATATCAATACCTTCGGTGAGAATCGTTTCAAGACACAGAAGAGCGACCTGGTCCATTTACGACTTCAAAGACCTGGAAACCCTGAAACGATTTATATCTCTGCATTGACTTTTCCAGTGATATGCTCAGCCTTGCCTTTGAGAGTGAATATCGACGACCACCCTCACCTTCAAGATTTAGACTTGGCCGAGGACTTTAACAACGACAACCACGATACAATCGATGTACTCATTGGTTCTGATTACTATTGGGACATTGTTTCGAGTGAATCAATTCGAGGAGAGTCTGGTCCCACTGCTGTGAACAGCAAATTGGGTTGGCTTGTTTCTGGTCCAACAGATTCATCAACACTCTACAACAATGTCTCCACCACCAACTTGATTATTTCTGGTGCACCACCTCCTCATCAATTTGAAACCAACGATGAAATAGTGACTGTGTTAAGAAGATTTTGGGAAACCGACAGCATTCGCATAAGATGTGATACAGATCTTGACGAGAAATCGAATGGTCAACCAACGATAACAGTGAGCCAAAGCGAGAAACCTGTCTTCAAAGAAAGTGATTGTCGTTACGAAGTGAGTTTGCCTTGGATAGAAGATTATTCGCCATCTTCAACCAACTACCGAATGTGTGAAACCCGGTTGAAATCCTTACACCACAAGCTGAAAAACGAGCCAAATCTACTTCGTGATTATAATGAAATCATCAAAGATCAACTACAAAAGGGGATTGTTGAAAGGGTTCTAGAACTGAGCAGTGACGCAACCGAAGAAAAGTCGAAGGGAGTTCATTATTCACCTCACCATGCAATAGTCCAAAAAAATCGTGAGACAACAAAGGTTCGAGTCGTGTACGATGGATCAGCCAAGTATTCAAAGGAAGAACGATCTTTGAATGATTGCTTACAAGTTGGTGAAAATTACATCCCTCATGTTTTTGATCAACTAACCAAGTTTCGATGGAATGCGGTCGGTCTCACTGGTGACATTGAGAAAGCATTTTTAATGGTGGGCATCAAGCCAGACGACAGAAACATGCTCCGTTTCTTGCGGTACGAAGACCCATTTTCCTCGAAGCCTGAAATAGCTGTATTTCGTTTCAACCGACTTGTGTTTGGCCTACGACCTTCACCTTCGATCTTGGGTGCAACGATAGAGCATCATTTTCATTTGTTTAAACAAAGCGAGCCTGAGATGGTCGAATTATTGAAGAAGTCTTTATACGTGGATGATTTGATTACTGGAGAGGAGAATGAAGAGAAAGCCTTCAACGTGTACAAGAAATCAAAGGAAATAATGGCAAAGGGTGGATTTAACCTTCGCCAATGGAATTCGAACTCGCGCAGTTTGTTGAAGTCTATTGAAGATTATGAATCCTCGCACGAGCAAGCCAAATCAACATCGAATGATGTCACGACCGAAGATGACGAGTCATATGCAAAGTCATCAACCACAATTGGAAATTCAGAAATAAAGAACGATTCCACTGTCAAGGTTCTAGGACTGAACTGGGACACACATACTGATGAATTTTTCTTTGATCTAACTGAATTGGCGAAGTTTGGAAATTCTCTACCAGAGACGAAGCGTTCAGTTCTCAGTCTGACAGCCAAGATATTTGATCCAATTGGATTCTTGACGCCTTCTACCATCCAAATGAAGATCTTATTTCAACAACTCTGTCTGAACAAGACCAACTGGGACGGTGAACTAGAAGGAAATCTACTTCAAACGTGGAGATCACTTCTAGACGAGTGGAAATGTCTCAACAAGGTACGCATTCCCCGTTGTTATTTTTCATCGAGCCCTGTGGACATACAGATTCATGGTTTCAGCGATGCTTCAGACCGTGCCTATGCTGCAGTTATTTACCTGCGTTCGACCTATGAAGATGGTCGAATTCAAGTCCGTTTGGTGGCTTCATAGTCCAGAGTAGCACCAATAAAGAAGCAAACAATTCCTCGCTTGGAATTGTTGGGGGCAGTTCTACTTGCAAGACTCGTCAATCAGTTTAATTCGACCGTCAAGCAATTAAGAACAATCAATTGGACACACTCCATGACTACCATGTGTTGGATAAAGAACGAGCAAATATGGAAACAATACGTACAGCATCGCGTAGAAGAAATACGAAGTTTAACCTCCAAGGATTCGTGGAGACATTGTCCAGGCCAATTGAATCCCGCCGACATTCCCTCTCGTGGCCTTTTGGACCTTTCTGTCAACACAACGTGGTGGAATGGCCCATTGTTTCTATTCCGACCAGAGTCTGAATGGCCTAGACCTCAATCGACACAAGAAGAAAATAAATTAGCCTTACAAGAAGCTACAAAGAATATGCGTAATATTTCTTACTTGTTGTTGAATTCTTCCGAGCTCCCAGCTCCAAACATCGAAGCAATAATCGACATCAAGCGTTTTGGCAACCAAACAAAGTTACTTCGCGTTACAGCTTTGGTAATGAAATTTATTAATACGCTAAAGAATCGTGCACTATTGAAAGAAACTCGTGCGTCAACTAACGAAATACTGACAGCCTTGGAATTGAACGATGCAGAAACGTTGTGGATTAAGTCTGTCCAAGCCAGTTCCTTCGACAAAGAAATTCGATTTCTTGCACAGAAGAAATCACAAGACGAGAGTTCTGTGACATTAAAATATGTTACGCAGTTTGGTCTGTATTTGGATCAACGGGGAGTCGTTCGTTGTGGTGGAAGGATTGGTAATAGTACGTTGTCGTCAAACAGCAAAAACCCAATCTTACTGCCTTCAAAGCACAAATTTGTCAGCTTGCTTATCGATCATACTCATAAAGCTGTTCTTCACAATGGAATCAGGGACACTCTAACCACATTAAGGGAACGTTTCTGGGTTATTCGTGGACGTGAAGCGGTAAAGAAAGTCATCCGACATTGCGTTGTTTGCCTCAAACATGAAGGAGCCTTCTACAAACCTCAGCAACCTACCGATCTGCCATACACTAGAGTTTCAGATGATCCACCTTTCACGCACGTTGGACTAGATTTTGCAGGTCCAATTTATTTCGATTCAAAGGCGCTAAAGGGTGACGACAAGCAGTCTAATAAAGTGTACATATGTTTGTTTACATGCGCATCGACGAGAGCAGTACACCTGGAACTTTGCCGAAGTTTGAATGTTTCAGATTTCTTGTTGGCTTTCAGAAGATTCTCTAGTCGACGGGGACTACCCGCTACTTTAACCTCCGACAACGCTAAGACATTTAAGTCTTCACACAAAGAAATGCGCAGGATAACCCGGTCGGACGAGGTGAGACGCTACCTTGTCGACAATCGAATCACCTGGAATTTCATCATCGAAAAGGCCCCTTGGTGGGGCGGGTTTTGGGAGAGACTAGTTCGGAGTATTAAAAGACCTCTCAAGAAAATATTGGGACGTTCGACGTTGAATTATGAAGAGATTCGTACGATCTTGGCGGAAATAGACCTATTACTTATGTTTACGATGACACAGTCAATTTCGTATCCGCTAACACCTTCAAATCTTATCTATGGACGACGTATTAGCTCAACACCAAACAGCGCTCATCATGAAATTATCAGCACCTACAAGTCTTTGACAAGAAGAGCTCGTCATCACAGAGATCTGTTACAACAACTGACTGAACAATGGAGAAGAGAATATTTAACCGGACTACGAGAACAATCGAATGTAACGAAGGGAGACGACGCCCAGGAGATATCTGTTGGAGATATAGTGTTATTGAAGAAAGACTCGACTGCACGATGTAATTGGAAACTCGCAAAGGTAGAGGAACTTATTCCAGGAGCTGATGGAAAGGTACGCGCTGTTATCGTCAAAGTAGCAAACAGTGATAAACGTCCAGTTTATTTGCGAAGGGTCGTGCAACATCTGATCCCCATTGAAGTGAAAGCCAGTGATGACAACGAATTGCAACAACCGATTCGACTGGTTGCTAATCAGTCTGATCCAGTTGTGTCAGACAATAATAATTCAAGACCCCGACGTAATGCTGCGGTCATTGGAGAACTTAATCGAAGAGAACAGAACTCTTAAATATTAGTTTGATTTTCTTGTTAAAGTTTATCACTAGTGTGAATAAACTTTGGGGAGTGTTGAAATCGTGATCGGACACGTGACAGTGATTTTACTGTTTACCTACTAAACTGGTTTTTCCTGTTTTAATCACATGATTAGGTGATATATATTTTTGTAAATTTATAAATAAAGGAGTTGATATTGTGAATTTCGATCGAGTGTTTTAATAACGATTCGTAAGCTAGAAAATTACTGTTTTCTAAAATGTATATTGATGTATATTGGTGTATATTGGTGTATATTTGTGTATATTTGTGTATATTGCTGTATATTGATGTATATTGTGTACATTGGTGTACATTGGTGTACATTGTGTACATCGGTGTACATTTGTGTACATTGGTGTATATTGATGTATATTGGTGTATATTGGTGTACATTGTGTATATTGGTGTATATTGGTGTATATTGGTGTATGTTGGTGTATATCGGTGTATGTCGGTGTATATTGGTGTACATTGTGGGGCCCTCGGCGAGTTATATACCTACACTGTGGGGACTCGTAATATTGTGGGGACTTGAGTCAAGTCCCCACAATATTTTCATCTATTTTCGGTTTACAAATACAGTTTCGAGGCTCAAATGAACTTTATTTCATCGAAATAACATTACCACAACGTTTCATTTCATCGATTGTTAAAAAACTAAAGCTACTTAGCTAAAATATCCTTTAGTATGAAGTCCCCACAATTACGGTTTATGAGTTGCGTGTGTAAATTGTGTAAAAAATGTAGCACGCTTTGTGGGGATCTGTACAAGAACTTTTCCATTGTGTGGACTTCACTTATCCTCTTCTTCTAACTCGAGTTTTCTATTCTTGTACAGCGTTTTCTTTTGTTTTGCTTTAGTAAACTCAACAAAATTAGTCTTAAAAATAATTGCGAAATAGGTTTTGTAAAGGACTTCACAGGTTCTTTATAGAAATGTTGTGTTCGAAATGTTTAGTTATATATAAAAAATAATTTTCATCGGACTGATTGACTGACCAATTGACTGACGTGCAACCCAGCGACTAATGGTTGACGATGACCAGCCAATCGAGCAATGGATCAACCAACTGACCAACTAAGCAATAGAAGCAACATACTGACTGACCATCTTGTTATTTTGAAACTATGAACATGCTAAATAAAGCTGACTTTAAAGCACACATTCTAAAATAGTAGGACTGGTGTCCCAAAAATATTTACAAAGAAAGATAACTTTACAGAATATATCAGTACATAGCGCATTATGGGGACCCCGACGAGTTACCCACCAACACTGTAGGGACTCGAGGGTCCCCACAACTACGATATATGAGTCGAGTGCATGAAATGTAACTTTATCTCTTGGCAACTTGTATAACAAAAGGGTCTGGCAGCCGGGTAGCCAGGCAGCCGGGTAGCCAGGCAGCCGGGTAGCCAGGCAAAAGGCAGTCAGACAGTGTACTGTGACAGTCGGCCAGTCGGTCATTCCGTCATCAAGAGAACCAGTGTATAGTTATACCCAGGGTGGAATAGTACTCATAAAATTTAAATGTGCACTTCCTGTGACATGTACATTGTTTTAAAGTTATAATGTCAGTGGAACAGTATTTGTTTGGGCACTAATTTAAAATATGGGTGTAATCGATGGCACAATTGATCGATGCTTTAATTTGTGAATTAACATACGTACCTTCTTCGTACATCGTACATTGTATTTAATGCACTTCGTACATTTCAATGGGGCGACCGATCACGTGAGTGAAAACGCTCTATTAGCTGACAAACTTTATAAGACAATCTGTCCTTCAACACTTGCCCGGGCACATCTACCATTTAATAATATTTTACAATATGATCACAAATATTCTTGATTGCTTTGTATATAGCCGGTCAGGTAGTGTAGTGTGGTAGTCAGCCGGTCGGATTAGTGCTCATAGAATTCCCCACGGGAGAAAGTTACATTTAGCACACATTTTTTACACGCAACGCATACATCGTAGTTGTGGGGACTTTGAGGTCCTCACAATGTAGGTACATAACCCATGCAGGTCCCCATAATGTGCCGTGTACAAATATTGCGTAACACTAGACTAGCGTTAATATTTTCTGTTTAATATTTACATGTAACATTAGCGCATTTGCTGCCAGAAGCTAATTGTGAAGTTAAGAAAGCTGGATACCAGAAAGAAACTATAGGGTAAAGAAAAGAAGACTTGTTTACACATCTGGTCTAATAGGGTGGGGGCTAAAAAATGTTTCAAAATAGATTATGAACAAATAAATTCCCAACGTAGCCAGGTGAAGAATAAGACTTAGTTTAACGCTACTCTGGCTTAAAAGTTTTTTGAAAGCGCCTTAAAAAGCTAGTGATCATGACCCAACGTTTTGACACTCCAATGTAGTGTCTTCATCAGGGGAAGACAGGTTCCGTATTTATACTCTCACAGAACCATTGATGACGTTATCTATCAACACGATGCGAATAGGCTTCCGGCAATAGACCGCCGTCATCTCTTTGGTTCTTTTCGCTATTGCTTTTTCCTTCTTTCGAGTTTTAAAGCCCAGATCAAACGAGAACGCAAGTCCTGACAAGTTGGCAGTCACGAATTTCTGTGGAAATAGTGTTTCAGAGACCCTAGAAATCGAAAATTATCCTAGGAGATCCCTAGGAGATCGAGGTTCTTGCCTCCCAAAACCTAAGACCCTGGCTACGCCACTGCTGGCTGTTTATTTTGTTCAACAATAGGGTGCCTATTTTGGTCTGCGAATAGAGTATGGATGCCGATGTGACACCAGTGCTGGGATAGGGTATTGATTTTGTTTTAGTTTAGGTCCGGGATAGGGTTTGAAAAATCGCCTTTTTAGGTCTGGGAAAGGGTCAGGATTTTGAGGTCACGGCGGCACACCCTAACCAAAAATTGTTAGAGTACACCCCCGAGTTTTTATGCCAAATCAATATAAATAACCTACGCTAAGTTACAAGTGGTTCTACCCTCAGAAAAAATATTTAAAAAGAGATGGGCAAGCCAAAACATAGCGGATACGTTAAAATACTTTACACACAAAAAATAGAAAAAACAAAATTAACAGGCAGTGACAGGATAGTGTTAAAAACAGGGAAACTCGAGCAGCATTGCTACTAAATGTTTGTGATGTAATACTGGGAGCGGCTGCTCGATATTTTAACCGTAAGCTTAAACTTCTCTTCCTTTTTTTTATTAGGCAGCAATTTAACTTTAAATTAAGGAACTTACTTTTTCACAAGGTCCACATTGAGTCTCCTCGTCTAACGTGCAGTTTATCAAAACCACGTGAGGCGGAGTACACTTCCTGCATGGGACACATCCATCGAGGTTTGGCAATGACATGTATCCAGGCTTACACTGGCAATCGATTGGACAAATTCCTTCTTCATCAAGAATCTTTACTTCATTCCGTTTGCACATAAAATCGGCACATTTGCTGCCAGAAGCTAATTTCGAAGTTAAAAGAAGCTGGAGGCCAAAAAGAAACTATAGGGAAAAGAAAAGAAGACTTGTTTACACATCTGGTCTAATAGGGTGGGGGCTAAAAAATGTTTCAAAATAGATTATGAACAAATAAATTCCCAACGTAGCCACGTGAATTAGACATAGTTAAACGCTACTCTGCATGGCTTAAAAGTTTTTTGAAAGCGCCTTAAAAAGTACATTGTATTTAATGTACTTCGTACATTTCAATGGGGCGAGCGATCACGTGAGTGATAACGATCTATTAGCTGACAAACTTTATAAGACAATCTGTCCTTCAACACTTGCCCGGGCACATCTACCATTTAATAATATTTTACAATATGATCACAAATATTCTTGATTGCTTTGTATATAGCCGGTCAGGTAGTGTAGTGTGGTAGTCAGCCGGTCGGATTAGTGCTCATAGAATTCCCCACGGGAGAAAGTTACATTTAGCACACATTTTTTACACGCAACGCATACATCGTAGTTGTGGGGACTTTGAGGTCCTCACAATGTAGGTGCATAACCCATGCAGGTCCCCATAATGTGCTGTGGTACAAATATTGCGTAACACTAGACTAGCGTTAATATTTTCTCTTTAATATTTACATGTAACATTAGCGCATTTGCTGCCAGAAGCTAATTGTGAAGTTAAGAAAGCTGGATACCAGAAAGAAACTATAGGGTAAAGAAAAGAAGACTTGTTTACACATCTGGTCTAATAGGGTGGGGGCTAAAAAATGTTTCAAAATAGATTATGAACAAATAAATTCCCAACGTAGCCAGGTGAAGAATAAGACATAGTTTAACGCTACTCTGGCTTAAACGTTTTTTGAAAGCGCCTTAAAAAGCTAGTGATCATGACCCAACGTTTTGACACTCCAATCTAGTGTCTTCATCAGGGGAAGACAGGTCCCGTATTTATACTCTCATAGAACCATTGATGACGTTATCTATCAACACGATGCGAATAGGCTTCCGGGAATAGACCGCCGTCATCTCTTTGCTTCTTTTCGCTATTGATTTTTCCTTCTTTCGAGTTTTAAAGCCCAGATCAAACGAGAACGCAAATCCTGACAAGTTGGCAGTCAAGAATTTCTGTGGAAATAGTGTTTCAGAGACCCTAGAAATCGAAAATTATCCTAGGAGATCCCTAGGAGATCGAGGTTCTTGCCTCCCAAAACCTAACACCCTGGCTACGCCACTGCTGGCTGTTTATTTTGTTCAACAATAGGGTGCCTATTTTAGTCTGCGATAGAGTATGGATGCCGATGTGACACCAGTGCTGGGATAGGGTATTGATTTTGTTTTAGTTTAGGTCCGGGACAGGGTTTGAAAAATCGCCTTTTTAGGTCTGGGAAAGGGTCAGGATTTTGAGGTCACGGCGGCACACCCTAACCAAAAATTGCTAGAGTACACCCCCCGAGTTTTTATGCCAAATCAATATAAATAACCTACGCTAAGTTACAAGTGGTTCTACCCTCAGAAAAAAATATTTAAAAAGAGATGGGCAAGCAAAAACATAGCGGATACGTTAAAAACTTTACACACAAAAAATAGAAAAAACAAAATTAACAGGCAGTGACAGGATAGTGTTAAAAACAGGGAAACTCGAGCAGCATTGCTACTAAATGTTTGTGATGTAATACTGGGAGCGGCTGCTCTATATTTTAACCGTAAGCTTAAACTTTTCTTCCTTTTTTTTATTAGGCAGCAATTTAACTTTAAATTAAGGAACTTACTTTTTCACAAGATCCACATTGAGTCTCCTCATCTAACGTGCAGTTTATCAAAACCACGTGAGGCGGAGTACACTTCCTGCATGGGACACATCCATCGAGGTTTAGCAATGACATGTAACCAGGCTTGCACTGGCAATCGATTGGACAAATTCCTTCTCCATCAAGAATCTTTACTTCATTCCGTTTGCACATAAAATCGGCACATTTGCTGCCAGAAGCTAATTTCGAAGTTAAAAGAAGCTGTAGGCCAAAAAGAAACTATAGCGAAAAGAAAAGAAGACTTGTTTACACATCTGGTCTAATAGGGTGGGGGCTAAAAAATGTTTCAAAATAGATTGTGAACAAATAAATTCCCAACGTAGCCAGGTGAAGAATAAGACATAGTTTAACGCTACTCTGGCTTAAACGTTTTTTGAAAGCGCCTTAAAAAGCTAGTGATCATGACCCATCGTTTTGACACTCCAATCTAGTGTCTTCATCAGGGGAAGACAAGTCCCGTATTTATACTCTCATAGAACCATTGATGACGTTATCTATCAACAGGATGCGAATAGGCTTCTGGGAATAGACCGCCGTCATCTCTTTGGTTCTTTTCGCTATTGCTTTTTCCTTCTTTCGAGTTTTAAAGCGCAGATCAAACGAGAACGCAAGTCCTGACAAGTTGGCAGTCCAGAATTTCTGTGGAAATAGTGTTTCAGAGACCCTAGAGATCGAAAATTATCCTAGGAGATCCCTAGGAGATCGAGGTTCTTTGTTTATGGATGCCGATGGGATACCAGTGCTGGGATAGGGTATTGATTTTTTTAGTTTAGGTCTGGGAAAGGGTTTGAAAAATCGCCTTTTTAGGTCTGGGAAAGGGTCAGGATTTTGAGGTCACGGCGGCACACCCTAACCAAAAATTGCTAGAGTACACCCCCCGAGTTTTTATGCCAAATCAATATAAATAACCTACGCTAAGTTACAAGTGGTTCTACCATATATATATGCAACAGGTCTTGAGTAAATGCAGGGTACTTCTCTCTGCTGATGAGTGTGAGGGGAGGATTCCGTGGACCCAAAGCGAATATCGCGTCACCTGAGTCGAAAAAGCAGTATTGACATAACAGATTTCATTCTGTATAATAAATTCATCTTCAAAATGTCGAATAACCAATTCACTTCGCCAACCAAGTCAAAACAATATCAAATGTAACAAAAACTCACACGTGTTGAAACCAAACCAAAGTGCACTTGACAGGTTTGCTGGCAAACGTGATCAAGAGTGCCTGAGCGAGGCGCCAATGAATGAGCTTTTTTTATTTTAACGTTGATTGATTTAATTTGACGAGTGTATTTGGAAATTATCGCCCAAGAGGTTTTCGCCCTTCGTCTTCGCCCCTCTGATCTCTAGTGCTTGGCCCAGAAACAAAACGGATGTAGAATACTAGAGTAGTAGTATACAAAGTGGTCAAAGGTACAAAAGGCCAACTGTGGAATGAAAAGTGATGCAATGGAGACGGACGTATAGATCAAGCTGAAAGTGTGTACTTACTACTCATCATATGTGATGAAATATAAGCATTATACTAAACGCTGATTGGTTGATACTCGCTATCTTGTTTACCTTAGAGATGTTATCATACCAAGTCTATTTGTTTTGGAAAGTGACATTCATACTTACCCACCATTTTCCAGCCTTAGTGATTTTACAATAAACTATTAGTAACTAACGCATGTACAAACATTTTTCCGCAGCGTTGTTCTTACCTGATTGAAAATAATGAAGAATAGACCGTGAAAATTACAAGTCACTGAGTTTACACATCAGTTTCCTGCTCACACATTGAGTCGTATACATACTCGGCGACGTCTTCTCGTCCAATAGACAACAACGTGTCATAAAGTAGGTCGACAGTGGCGATATTCGCTGTCTTCCAATAGTCCAACATCTTTTCCGCCGATTTCTCACGCTCGACAGAAAATTAGCGATTTCGGTTGGTGTAAAATGGAGAACTGCTGCCAAAGCTTTCCAATTCCTTGGACCATTTGGGCTTAAGTAGTAGTGAAGTTGGAATTGGAAAGCAGCAGACTGGTCTCTGAGCAGTAGTCCTGTGTAGACACAAACAGAATTAATTAACCAACAAAATACAAGAAAATGACTAAAATTAATTTGGTATTGTTATTTAAGCATGTATGGATCATCTGTGCATTCACAGGTGTAAACGTCTTATCAACATTTGTACCTAGCGGTATAGGAGATGTAACAATTGGACTCTAGGTCCCTTACAAGGTTATCTTCTTAAGGTCTAGGTGTTGGTTTTACGGAGGGAGGAAAACCGGAGTACCCGGCGAAAAACCCTCGAAGCACAGGAGAGACCAACTAAACTCTACTCACATGAGTCCCAAGCTCGACAACGGGGTCATTCCCAAACGCATACATCGTAGTTGTGGCGACTTTGAGGTCCTCACAATGTACGTGCGTAACCCGTGCAGGTCCCCATAATGTGCTGTGTACAAATATTGCGTAACACTAGACTAGCGTTAATATTTTGTTGTTTCTTTGTCGTCTGGATACTAACATTTACTGTTATAATGTTCATCGTCATTTACTTCATTTATTTTTGTCGTTTTGCAGCAATAACTTTCTTATTTGGATTTTTTTTTGTTTCCAATCGTAGGGCATTAACAATTTTCATAATGCCCGCGGTCATTACGGAGAAATCTCGTCACGTCAGCAACCAATCACAGCGCGTGTTTTTACCGGAAGTAATCCGTGACATTTAATATATACCATCGCGCCATATTTGACAGCTATTTTACGGAGACTTACTTCGGGACAATGATCACATGTAGCGTCTTCATACTGTGAATAAGGTTTCTGGAGACAACCCTCTGGAACAGACACGACAATCTGAATAAGAGTCAAATTATTCTGTCATGAAATTGGTTTGGATTAATACATCCGCATTCAAAGTTCGTTGTTGCAGCACAGTTTTGGACTGGCTCAAACGATGGCAAGCATCGCTGTCTCCTGCAAGGCACACATTCAGTTCCATTGTTTTGACTGTCAGTGAAAGTACCACTCTAAAATAGCAGGAAAACTTTTTGTTAAGATGAATGTTTTAATGCGGTTATGTTAATAAGGAAATGGTAACACATTTTATTGTACATTTTTCACTTTAGTGGGACTAGCGCTGAGTTCTCAGGTCCATTGGGGTTATGCTTGGGGATTTTAATTTGGCCAACACCAGACGTTTTTTTCCACTTCTGTCACACTTTCAGTCAGTCAGTCTGAGAGCCACGCAAGCAGCGGGTAGGCAGGCAGGTAGACAGGCAGGCTGGGTAGCACACTATAATAAGATATGACATAATGCTAATATTGTCTGTGCGTAAACTCATTACACATTTCACCAATACAGATACAGCGTTGTTCCTCCGTATAAACTGCAGCGCTCTTCCCATAGCCTCGACCCGTTGCACGATCACCACTCGTGCAACAGGTCTTGAGTAAATGCAGGGTACTTCTCTCTGCTGATGAGTGTGACGGGAGGATTCCGTGGACCCAAAGCGAATATCGCGTCACCTGAGTCGAAAAAGCAGTATTGACATAACAGATTTCATTCTGTATAAGAAATTCATCTTCAAAATGTCGAATAACCAATTCACTTCACCAACCAAGTCAAAACAATATCAAATGTAACAAAAACTCACACGTGTTGAAACCAAACCAAAGTGCACTTGACAGGTTTGCTTGCAAACGTGATCAAGCGTGCCTGAGCGAGGCGCCAATGAACGAGCTTTTCTTATTTTAATGTTGACTGATTTAATTTGACGACTGTAATTGGAAATTATCGCCCAAGAGGTTTTCGCACTTCGTCTTAGCCCCACTGATCTCTAGTGCTTGGCCCAGAAACAAAACGGATGTAGAATACTAGAGTAGTAGTATACAAAGTGATCAAACGTACAAAAGGCCAACTGTGGAATGAAAAGTGATGCAAAAAGTAGGTCGACAGTGGCGATGTTCGCTGTCTTCCAATAGTCCAACATCTTTTCCGCCGATTTCTCACGCTCGACAGCAAAATTAGCGATTTCGGTTGGTGTAAAATGGAGAACTGCTGCCAAAGCTTTCCAATTCATTGGACCATTTGGGTTTAAGTAGTAGTGAAGTTGGAATTGGAAAGCAGCAGACTGGTCTCTGAGCAATAGTGCTGTGTAGACACAAACAGAATTAATTAACCAACAAAATACAAGAAAATGACTAAAGTTAATTTGGTATTGTTATTTAAGCATGTATGGATCATCTGTGCATTCACAGGCGTAAACGTCTTATCAACATTGGTACCTAGCGGTACAGGAGAAGTAACAATTGGACTCTAGGTCCCTTACAAGGTTATCCTCCTAAGGTCTAGGTGTTGGTTTTACGGAGGGAGGAAAACCGGAGTACCCGGCGAAAAACCCTCGAAGCACAGGAGAGACCAACTAAACTCTACTCACATGAGTCCCAAGCTCGACAACGGGGTCATTCCCAAACGCATACATCGTAGTTGTGGGGACTTTGAGGTCCTCACAATGTAGGTGCGTAACCCGTGCAGGTCCCCATAATGTGCTGTGTACTCAAGAATCCTCGAGAGGTTCTTGCCCCCGAAAACCCAAGACTCTGGCTATATAAGTTCTTCCTTACAAGTAACGACCTCACTACCAGTGTCTACCACACACTGTAAATGGACCGAATCGTCTCCTGGAATATTTGATTTAATCCTACAGTTGACCCACAAAAGGTCGTTTTCAATTGTAGGGATAGATTCGGTTTTTGCCCAGTATCCAAACGCCAGAGGATCGCCATGCAGGCTTGACTTTGGGGTTCGCTTGACGGTGATGGAGCGACTTGTTGTTGAAAACTCAATTGGCTAGCTGTAAATTTAAACAATAAACTGCTCAGTAATTTTGCATGTAAATACTCAAGCCTAAGTACAGAGAGACACTAAAGTAATGTCCAGTTATTCATGCCCTGTATTTATACTACAAATGAATGCCAATCTTAGAAAGCTTTTATAAAGACGTACTGCGAATCGAAGAAAGCTGCCAAATTATTTGAAAAGATATATCCATGGATGTAATACTCAAAAGAGGAATGAAGGAACTTTACTATGGCAAAACCATATACTTCAGTATAAATGCACTTATTGTACAGGTATTTTTATTAACGACAGTTGGTCAAATAGAAAATGAAAGGAGTGAGGCTTTCTGATTTATAAAATATGGTGGGTAACTGACTGACCGACCGACCGACCGACCGACCGACCGACCGACCGACCGACCGACCGACCGACCGACCGACCGACCGACAAAAAATCATTTTCATCAGATTGACTGACTGACCAATTGACTGACCGCGTAACCCACCGACTAATGGTAGACTGATGACCAGCCAATCGAGCAATGGATCAACCAACTGACCAATCAACCAACTAAGCAATGACTGACCATTTTGTTATTTTGAAACTATGAACATGCTAAATAAAGCTGACTAAGCACACGTTCTAAAATAGTGGAATTGCTGCCCAAAAATATTTACAAAGAAAGATAACTTTACAGAATATATCAGTACATTGCTCATTATGCGTACTCCGACGAGTTACCCACCAACATTATGGGGACTCGAGAGTCTCCACAACTACGATATGTGAGTCGAGTGTATGAAATGTAACTTTATCTCTTGGCAATTTGTATAACAAAAGGGTCTGGCAGCCGTGTAGCTGGGTAGCCAGGCAAATGCCAGTCAGACTGTGTACTGGGGCAGTCAGCCAGTTGGTCATTCAGTCATCAAGAGAACCAGTGTAGTTATACCCAGGGTGGATTCGGGAGTATTGCGAGTTCTTCGAGGCAGCTGACTGTCCAGTTTGGCAAATCAAAAGACTGGCATTATAGCAACCTGAGGGTATGGCAGGCTGCGAGACTGCCAGACAAACCACCGCACACATTTCATACACACAACGCATTCATCGTAGTTGTGGGGACTTTGAAGTCCCCATAACGTCGGTGCGTATGTTGGGCAAGCAGTTGGGCACATGGGCACACCAGCATGCGTGACGTTGGGTAGGCAGGCAGACAGGCAGGCTGGTAGCCTGCTATAATAAGATATAAGACATAATACTAATATTGTCTGTGCATAAACTTACTACACATTTCACCAATACAGATACAGCGTTGTCCCTCTGTATAAACAGCAGCGCTCTTCCCAGAGCCTCGACCGTCGACCCGTTGCACGATCCCCACTCGTGCAACAGGTCTTGAGTAAATGCAGGGTACTTCTCTCTGCTGATGAGTGTGACGGGAGGATTCCATGGACCCAAAGCGAATATCGCATCACCTCAGTCGAAAACAGAACCAATTCCTTGGACCATTTGGGTTTAGGTAGTAGTGAAGTTGGAATTGGTCTCAGAGCAGTAGTCCTGTGTAGACACAAACAGAATTAATTAACCAACAAAATACAAGAAAATGACTAAAGTTAATTTGGTATTATTGTTATTTAAGCATGCATGGATCATCTGTGCATTCACAGGCGTAAACGTTGAGATTGGTTGGACCCCAGCTAATTATAAGCACCAAGTCTCTGCTGATGAGTGTAACGGGAGGATTCCATGGACCCAAAGCGAATATCGCGTCACCTGAGTAGCATTATACTAAACGCTGATTGGTCGATGCTCGCTATCTTGTTTACCTTAGATATGACGATGTTATGATACCAAGTCTATTTGTTTCCACCCACCATTTCCCAGCCTTAGTGATTTTACAATAAACAATAAGTAACTAACACATGTGCAAACATTTTTCCGCAGCGTTGTTCTTACCTGATTGAAAATAATGAAGAATGGACCGTGGAAGTTACAAGTCATTAATAAAAGTCAGTTATTCTGTCATGAGATTGGTTTGGATTAATACATCCACATTCAAAGCTCGTTGTTCCAGTACAGTTTTGGACTGGCTCTGGCTATGCATGGAAGTGGTTTACACTGGATGGGACCTGAAAATCATTTCTTATAGTCATCATTATAAATATAATACTGAAATTTACAGAAATAAGGTCTTCTGTGAATCTATGTACGTATATACTATAAAGATTGAATGCTGTGCTCCTTTAAAAATAGCTAAAATTGAGGCTGTGCATCGATGTACGCGTTGCCAAATTACAGCGTCAAACCTTTATATATATACTGTAAATTTATATAATATATATGTAATAGATAAAGCATGAGCGACCGATCTGTATGGGGATTTACAAGGCGAGCCGAAGTAAATCCCCATACAGGTCGGACGCGAATGCTTTATCGTACTTGTGAAATGAAACAATAGAATGAAGATAATTAGTATTCATAACTTTTGATAAAGATCACCAAGAAGGCTAATTAGTATTCTTAACTTTTGATACAGATCACTTTGTCCAAAAGATGATCTTTATTGGCATTTACAGACGTATACATGTGACTTGAATGCTAGGTTTTGATTGCTTCTTAACCTCATTAATTATTCATGAATTTCACAAATATATATACAGAACTGATATCAGTGTTTGTAAATGTGATACAGGACTGATGTTGTATTAAACAATTTTGTATCACATTTACAGAAACTGATATCAGTTCTGTACAGGGGTAAACAGACATTGATTAAACCTTAATTTCTCTAGAATTTTCCTCATGAATTATTGAGTTTTAGAAATATATTAATTTCATAGTCTATTGTCTTGTATTCTTATGCCTTGTGTCATATCTAAGTCTTTAAATTTATGCAACAAACAATGTAGTTTGATATTACTGCAGAAACGGCTAGAAAATATATAGTCATTGAACATACCTGCAATGCTGAGCCTTTTCCCATGCCCAAAAAAAATGCTTCCTTTTCTGCATCATTCTCAACCGGAATACGTTTCAACATAGGTACCATCACTTCGACTTCATCGAGTGCATCGTCGGTGATGGCAACTTTCTTCAGAGTACCCACTGATTTTATGTCTATCTCTCTGAACTGTGGTTCGTATATTGACAGTCCGTGGTAGTTTAGCCATGAACTGATATCAATGCTGTCGACTACAAAATATTTGAAGAGAAAACAAGTTAGCAAAATACTCAACTGCTTTCGAATGTGAGTTACTCTGTGGACAGACTACTGGCTGACAGACAGACAGACAGACAGACAGACAGACAAACAAACAAACAAACAAACAAACAAACAAACAAACAAACAAACAAACAAACGAACGAACGAACGAACGAACGAACAAACAAACAAACAAACAAACAAACAAACAAACAAACGGACGGACGGACGGACGGACGGACGGACGGACGGACGGACGGATGGACACAGACAGACAGACAGACAGACAGACAGACAGACAGACAGACAGACAGACAGACAGACAGACGACAGACAGACACCGACTTCTAGTAACCACAAAGATAACTTTACAGAATATATAAGTACATTGCTCATTATGCGTACTCCGACGAGTTACCCACCAACATTATGGGGACTCGAGAGTCCCCACATCTACGATATGTGAGTCGAGTGTATGAAATGTAACTTTATCTCTTGGCAAATTGTATAACAAAAGGGTCTGGCAGCCGTGTAGCTGGGTAGCCAGGCAAATGGCAGTCAGACTGTGTACTGTGGCAGTCAGCCAGTTGGTCATTCAGTCATCAAGAGAACCAGTGTAGTTATACCCAGGGTGGATTCGGGAGTATTGCGAGTTCTTCGAGGCAGCTGACTGTCCAGTTTGGCAAATCAAAAGACTGGCATTATAGCAACCTGAGGGTATGGCAGGCTGCGAGACTGCCAGACAAACCACCGCACACATTTCATACACACAACGCATTCATCGTAGTTGTGGGGACTTCGAAGTCCCCATAACGTCGGTGCGTATGTTGGGCAAGCAGTTGGGCACATGGGCACACCAGCATGCGTGACGTTGGGTAGGCAGGCAGACAGACAGGCTGGTAGCCTGCTATAATAAGATATAAGACATAATACTAATATTGTCTGCACATAAACTTACTACACATTTCACCAATACAGATACAGCGTTGTCCCTTTGTATAAACAACAGCGCTCTTCCCATAGCCTCGACCGTCGATCCGTTGCACGATCCCCACGCGTGCAACAGGTCTTGAGTAAATGCAGGGTACTTCTCTCTGCTGATAAGTGTGACGGGAGGATTCCATGGACCCAAAGCGAATATCGCGTCACCTGAGTAGCATTATACTAAACGCTGATTGGTCGATGCTCGCTATCTTGTTTACCTTAGATATGACGATGTTATGATACCAAGTCTATTTGTTTCCACCCACCATTTTCCAGCCTTAGTGATTTTACAATAAACAATAAGTAACTAACACATGTGCAAACATTTTTCCGCAGCGTTGTTCTTACCTGATTGAAAATAATGAAGAATGGACCGTGGAAGTTACAAGTCATTAATAAAAGTCAGTTATTCTGTCATGAGATTGGTTTGGATTAATACATCCACATTCAAAGCTCGTTGTTCCAGTACAGTTTTGGACTGGCTCTGGCTATGCATGGAAGTGGTTTACACTGGATGGGACCTGAAAATCATTTCTTATAGTCATCATTATAAATATAATACTGAAATTTACAGAAATAAGGTCTTCTGTGAATCTATGTACGTATATACTATAAAGATTGAATGCTGTGCTCCTTTAAAAATAGCTAAAATTGAGGCTGTGCATCGATGTACGCGTTGCCAAATTACAGCGTCAAACCTTTATATATATACTGTAAATTTATATAATATATATGTAATAGATAAAGCATGAGCGACCGATCTGTATGGGGATTTACAAGGCGAGCCGAAGTAAATCCCCATACAGATCGGACGCGAATGCTTTATCGTACTTGTGAAATGAAACAATAGAATGAAGATAATTAGTATTCATAACTTTTGATAAAGATCACCAAGAAGGCTAATTAGTATTCTTAACTTTTGATACAGATCACTTTGTCCAAAAGATGATCTTTATTGGCATTTACAGACGTATACATGTGACTTGAATGCTAGGTTTTGATTGCTTCTTAACCTCATTAATTATTCATGAATTTCACAAATATATATACAGAACTGATATCAGTGTTTGTAAATGTGATACAGAACTGATGTTGTATTAAACAATTTTGTATCACATTTACAGAAACTGATATCAGTTCTGTACAGGGGTAAACAGACATTGATTAAACCTTAATTTCTCTAGAATTTTCCTCATGAATTATTGAGTTTTAGAAATATATTAATTTCATAGTCTATTGTCTTGTATTCTTATGCCTTGTGTCATATCTAAGTCTTTAAATTTATGCAACAAACAATGTAGTTTGATATTACTGCAGAAACGGCTAGAAAATATATAGTCATTGAACATACCTGCAATGCTGAGCCTTTTCCCATGCCCAAAAAAAATGCTTCCTTTTCTGCATCATTCTCAACCGGAATACGTTTCAACATAGGTACCATCACTTCGACTTCATCGAGTGCATCGTCGGTGATGGCAACTTTCTTCAGAGTACCCACTGATTTTATGTCTATCTCTCTGAACTGTGGTTCGTATATTGACAGTCCGTGGTAGTTTAGCCATGAACTGATATCAATGCTGTCGACTACAAAATATTTGAAGAGAAAACAAAGTTAGCAAAATACTCAACTGCTTTCGAATGTGAGTTACTCTGTGGACAGACTACTGGCTGACAGACAGACAGACAGACAGACTGACAGACAGACAGACAGACAGACAGACAGACAGACAGACAGACAGACAGACAGACAGACAGACAGACAGACAGACAGACAGACAGACAGACAGACAAACAAACAAACAAACAAACAAACAAACAAACAAACAAACGGACGGACGGACGGACGGACGGACGGACGGACGGATGGACACAGACAGACAGACAGACAGACAGACAGACAGACAGACAGACAGACAGACAGACAGACAGACAGACAGACAGACAGACAGACAGACAGACAGACAGACAGACAGACAGACAGACAGACAGACAGACAGACAGACAGACAGACAGACAGACAGACAGACAGACAGACAGACAGACAGACAGACAGACAGACAGACAGACAGACAGACAGACAGACAGACAGACAGACGACAGACAGACACCGACTTCTAGTAACCACAAAGATAACTTTACAGAATATATAAGTACATTGCTCATTATGCGTACTCCGACGAGTTACCCACCAACATTATGGGGACTCGAGAGTCCCCACATCTACGATATGTGAGTCGAGTGTATGAAATGTAACTTTATCTCTTGGCAAATTGTATAACAAAAGGGTCTGGCAGCCGTGTAGCTGGGTAGCCAGGCAAATGGCAGTCAGACTGTGTACTGTGGCAGTCAGCCAGTTGGTCATTCAGTCATCAAGAGAACCAGTGTAGTTATACCCAGGGTGGATTCGGGAGTATTGCGAGTTCTTCGAGGCAGCTGACTGTCCAGTTTGGCAAATCAAAAGACTGGCATTATAGCAACCTGAGAGTATGGCAGGCCGCGAGACTGCCAGACAAACCACCGCACACATTTCATACACACAACGCATTCATCGTAGTTGTGGGGACTTCGAAGTCCCCATAACGTCGGTGCGTATGTTGGGCAAGCAGTTGGGCACATGGGCACACCAGCATGCGTGACGTTGGGTAGGCAGGCAGACAGACAGGCTGGTAGCCTGCTATAATAACATATAAGACATAATACTAATATTGTCTGCACATAAACTTACTACACATTTCACCAATACAGATACAGCGTTGTCCCTCTGTATAAACAACAGCGCTCTTCCCATAGCCTCGACCGTCGATCCGTTGCACGATCCCCACGCGTGCAACAGGTCTTGAGTAAATGCAGGGTACTTCTCTCTGCTGATAAGTGTGACGGGAGGATTCCATGGACCCAAAGCGAATATCGCGTCACCTGAGTAGCATTATACTAAACGCTGATTGGTCGATGCTCGCTATCTTGTTTACCTTAGATATGACGATGTTATGATACCAAGTCTATTTGTTTCCACCCACCATTTTCCAGCCTTAGTGATTTTACAATAAACAATAAGTAACTAACACATGTGCAAACATTTTTCCGCAGCGTTGTTCTTACCTGATTGAAAATAATGAAGAATGGACCGTGGAAGTTACAAGTCATTAATAAAAGTCAGTTATTCTGTCATGAGATTGGTTTGGATTAATACATCCACATTCAAAGCTCGTTGTTCCAGTACAGTTTTGGACTGGCTCTGGCTATGCATGGAAGTGGTTTACACTGGATGGGGCCTGAAAATCATTTCTTATAGTCATCATTATAAATATAATACTGAAATTTACAGAAATAAGGTCTTCTGTGAATCTATGTACGTATATACTATAAAGATTGAATGCTGTGCTCCTTTAAAAATAGCTAAAATTGAGGCTGTGCATCGATGTACGCGTTGCCAAATTACAGCGTCAAACCTTTATATATATACTGTAAATTTATATATATATATATGTAATAGATAAAGCATGAGCGACCGATCTGTATGGGGATTTACAAGGCGAGCCTCAGGCGAGCCGAAGTAAATCCCCATACAGATCGGACGCGAATGCTTTATCGTACTTGTGAAATGAAACAATAGAATGAAGATAATTAGTATTCATAACTTTTGATAAAGATCACCAAGAAGGCTAATTAGTATTCTTAACTTTTGATACAGATCACTTTGTCCAAAAGATGATCTTTATTGGCATTTACAGACGTATACATGTGACTTGAATGCTAGGTTTTGATTGCTTCTTAACCTCATTAATTATTCATGAATTTCACAAATATATATACAGAACTGATATCAGTGTTTGTAAATGTGATACAGAACTGATGTTGTATTAAACAATTCTGTATCACATTTACAGAAACTGATATCAGTTCTGTACAGGGGTAAACAGACATTGATTAAACCTTAATTTCTCTAGAATTTTCCTCATGAATTATTGAGTTTTAGAAATATATTAATTGCATAGTCTATTGTCTTGTATTCTTATGCCTTGTGTCATATCTAAGTATTTAAATTTATGCAACAAATAATGTAGTTTGATATTACTGTAGAAACGGCTAGAAAATATATAGTCATTGAACATACCTGCAATGCTGAGCCTTTTGCCATGCCCAAAAAAAATGCTTCCTTTTCTGCATCATTCTCAACTGGAATACGTTTCAACATAGGTACCATCACTTCGACTTCATCGAGTGCATCGTCGGTGATGGCAACTTTCTTCAGAGTACCCACTGATTTTATGTCTATCTCTCTGAACTGTGGTTCGTATATTGACAGTCCGTGGTAGTTTAGCCATGAACTGATATCAATGCTGTCGACTACAAAATATTTGAAGAGAAAACAAAGTTAGCAAAATACTCAACTGCTTTCGAATGTGAGTTACTCTGTGGACAGACTACTGGCTGACAGACAGACAGACAGACAGACAGACAAACAAACAAACAAACAAACAAACAAACAAACAAACAAACAAACAAACAAACAAACAAACAAACAAACAAACAAACAAACAAACAAACAAACAAACAAACAAACAAACAAACAAACGGACGGACGGACGGACGGACGGACGGACGGACGGACGGACGGACCGACGGACGGACGGATGGACACAGACAGGCAGACAGACAGACAGACAGACAGACAGACAGACAGACAGACAGACAGACAGACAGACAGACAGACAGACAGACAGACGACAGACAGACACCGACTTCTAGTAACCACAAAGATAACTTTACAGAATATATAAGTACATTGCTCATTATGCGTACTCCGACGAGTTACCCACCAACATTATGGGGACTCGAGAGTCCCCACATCTACGATATGTGAGTCGAGTGTATGAAATGTAACTTTATCTCTTGGCAAATTGTATAACAAAAGGGTCTGGCAGCCGTGTAGCTGGGTAGCCAGGCAAATGGCAGTCAGACTGTGTACTGTGGCAGTCAGCCAGTTGGTCATTCAGTCATCAAGAGAACCAGTGTAGTTATACCCAGGGTGGATTCGGGAGTATTGCGAGTTCTTCGAGGCAGCTGACTGTCCAGTTTGGCAAATCAAAAGACTGGCATTATAGCAACCTGAGGGTATGGCAGGCTGCGAGACTGCCAGACAAACCACCGCACACATTTCATACACACAACGCATTCATCGTATTTGTGGGGACTTCGAAGTCCCCATAACGTCGGTGCGTATGTTGGGCAAGCAGTTGGGCACATGGGCACACCAGCATGCGTGACGTTGGGTAGGCAGGCAGACAGACAGGCTGGTAGCCTGCTATAATAAGATATAAGACATAATACTAATATTGTCTGCACATAAACTTACTACACATTTCACCAATACAGATACAGCGTTGTCCCTCTGTATAAACAACAGCGCTCTTCCCATAGCCTCGACCGTCGATCCGTTGCACGATCCCCACGCGTGCAACAGGTCTTGAGTAAATGCAGGGTACTTCTCTCTGCTGATAAGTGTGACGGGAGGATTCCATGGACCCAAAGCGAATATCGCGTCACCTGAGTAGCATTATACTAAACGCTGATTGGTCGATGCTCGCTATCTTGTTTACCTTAGATATGACGATGTTATGATACCAAGTCTATTTGTTTCCACCCACCATTTTCCAGCCTTAGTGATTTTACAATAAACAATAAGTAACTAACACATGTGCAAACATTTTTCCGCAGCGTTGTTCTTACCTGATTGAAAATAATGAAGAATGGACCGTGGAAGTTACAAGTCATTAATAAAAGTCAGTTATTCTGTCATGAGATTGGTTTGGATTAATACATCCACATTCAAAGCTCGTTGTTCAAGTACAGTTTTGGACTGGCTCTGGCTATGCATGGAAGTGGTTTACACTGGATGGGACCTGAAAATCATTTCTTATAGTCATCATTATAAATATAATACTGAAATTTACAGAAATAAGGTCTTCTGTGAATCTATGTACGTAGTATATACTATAAAGATTGAATGCTGTGCTCCTTTAAAAATAGCTAAAATTGAGGCTGTGCATCGATGTACGCGTTGCCAAATTACAGCGTCAAACCTTTATATATATACTGTAAATTTATATATATATATATATATATGTAATAGATAAAGCATGAGCGACCGATCTGTATGGGGATTTACAAGGCGAGCCTCAGGCGAGCCGAAGTAAATCCCCATACAGGTCGGACGCGAATGCTTTATCGTACTTGTGAAATGAAACAATAGAATGAAGATAATTAGTATTCATAACTTTTGATAAAGATCACCAAGAAGGCTAATTAGTATTCTTAACTTTTGATACAGATCACTTTGTCCAAAAGATGATCTTTATTGGCATTTACAGACGTATACATGTGACTTGAATGCTAGGTTTTGATTGCTTCTTAACCTCATTAATTATTCATGAATTTCACAAATATATATACAGAACTGATATCAGTGTTTGTAAATGTGATACAGAACTGATGTTGTATTAAACAATTCTGTATCACATTTACAGAAACTGATATCAGTTCTGTACAGGGGTAAACAGACATTGATTAAACCTTAATTTCTCTAGAATTTTCCTCATGAATTATTGAGTTTTAGAAATATATTAATTGCATAGTCTATTGTCTTGTATTCTTATGCCTTGTGTCATATCTAAGTATTTAAATTTATGCAACAAATAATGTAGTTTGATATTACTGTAGAAACGGCTAGAAAATATATAGTCATTGAACATACCTGCAATGCTGAGCCTTTTCCCATGCCCAAAAAAAATGCTTCCTTTTCTGCATCATTCTCAACTGGAATACGTTTCAACATAGGTACCATCACTTCGACTTCATCCAGTGCATCGTCGGTGATGGCAACTTTCTTCAGAGTACCCACTGATTTTATGTCTATCTCTCTGAACTGTGGTTCGTATATTGACAGTCCGTGGTAGTTTAGCCATGAACTGATATCAATGCTGTCGACTACAAAATATTTGAAGAGAAAACAAAGTTAGCAAAATACTCAACTGCTTTCGAATGTGAGTTACTCTGTGGACAGACTACTGGCTGACAGACAGACAGACAGACAGACAGACACACAGACAGACAAACAAACAAACAAACAAACAAACAAACAAACAAACAAACAAACAAACAAACAAACCAACAAACAAACAAACAAACAAACAAACGGACGGACGGACGGACGGACGGACGGACGGACGGACGGACGGACCGACGGACGGACGGATGGACACAGACAGGCAGACAGACAGACAGACAGACAGACAGACAGACAGACAGACAGACAGACAGACAGACGACAGACAGACACCGACTTCTAGTAACCACAAAGATAACTTTACAGAATATATAAGTACATTGCTCATTATGCGTACTCCGACGAGTTACCCACCAACATTATGGGGACTCGAGAGTCCCCACATCTACGATATGTGAGTCGAGTGTATGAAATGTAACTTTATCTCTTGGCAAATTGTATAACAAAAGGGTCTGGCAGCCGTGTAGCTGGGTAGCCAGGCAAATGGCAGTCAGACTGTGTACTGTGGCAGTCAGCCAGTTGGTCATTCAGTCATCAAGAGAACCAGTGTAGTTATACCCAGGGTGGATTCGGGAGTATTGCGAGTTCTTCGAGGCAGCTGACTGTCCAGTTTGGCAAATCAAAAGACTGGCATTATAGCAACCTGAGGGTATGGCAGGCTGCGAGACTGCCAGACAAACCACCGCACACATTTCATACACACAACGCATTCATCGTAGTTGTGGGGACTTCGAAGTCCCCATAACGTCGGTGCGTATGTTGGGCAAGCAGTTGGGCACATGGGCACACCAGCATGCGTGACGTTGGGTAGGCAGGCAGACAGACAGGCTGGTAGCCTGCTATAATAAGATATAAGACATAATACTAATATTGTCTGCACATAAACTTACTACACATTTCACCAATACAGATACAGCGTTGTCCCTCTGTATAAACAACAGCGCTCTTCCCATAGCCTCGACCGTCGATCCGTTGCACGATCCCCACGCGTGCAACAGGTCTTGAGTAAATGCAGGGTACTTCTCTCTGCTGATAAGTGTGACGGGAGGATTCCATGGACCCAAAGCGAATATCGCGTCACCTGAGTAGCATTATACTAAACGCTGATTGGTCGATGCTCGCTATCTTGTTTACCTTAGATATGACGATGTTATGATACCAAGTCTATTTGTTTCCACCCACCATTTTCCAGCCTTAGTGATTTTACAATAAACAATAAGTAACTAACACATGTGCAAACATTTTTCCGCAGCGTTGTTCTTACCTGATTGAAAATAATGAAGAATGGACCGTGGAAGTTACAAGTCATTAATAAAAGTCAGTTATTCTGTCATGAGATTGGTTTGGATTAATACATCCACATTCAAAGCTCGTTGTTCAAGTACAGTTTTGGACTGGCTCTGGCTATGCATGGAAGTGGTTTACACTGGATGGGACCTGAAAATCATTTCTTATAGTCATCATTATAAATATAATACTGAAATTTACAGAAATAAGGTCTTCTGTGAATCTATGTACGTAGTATATACTATAAAGATTGAATGCTGTGCTCCTTTAAAAATAGCTAAAATTGAGGCTGTGCATCGATGTACGCGTTGCCAAATTACAGCGTCAAACCTTTATATATATACTGTAAATTTATATATATATATATGTAATAGATAAAGCATGAGCGACCGATCTGTATGGGGATTTACAAGGCGAGCCTCAGGCGAGCCGAAGTAAATCCCCATACAGGTCGGACGCGAATGCTTTATCGTACTTGTGAAATGAAACAATAGAATGAAGATAATTAGTATTCATAACTTTTGATAAAGATCACCAAGAAGGCTAATTAGTATTCTTAACATTTGATACAGATCACTTTGTCCAAAAGATGATCTTTATTGGCATTTACAGACGTATACATGTGACTTGAATGCTAGGTTTTGATTGCTTCTTAACCTCATTAATTATTCATGAATTTCACAAATATATATACAGAACTGATATCAGTGTTTGTAAATGTGATACAGAACTGATGTTGTATTAAACAATTCTGTATCACATTTACAGAAACTGATATCAGTTCTGTACAGGGGTAAACAGACATTGATTAAACCTTAATTTCTCTAGAATTTTCCTCATGAATTATTGAGTTTTAGAAATATATTAATTGCATAGTCTATTGTCTTGTATTCTTATGCCTTGTGTCATATCTAAGTATTTAAATTTATGCAACAAATAATGTAGTTTGATATTACTGTAGAAACGGCTAGAAAATATATAGTCATTGAACATACCTGCAATGCTGAGCCTTTTCCCATGCCCAAAAAAAATGCTTCCTTTTCTGCATCATTCTCAACCGGAATACGTTTCAACATAGGTACCATCACTTCGACTTCATCGAGTGCATCGTCGGTGATGGCAACTTTCTTCAGAGTACCCACTGATTTTATGTCTATCTCTCTGAACTGTGGTTCGTATATTGACAGTCCGTGGTAGTTTAGCCATGAACTGATATCAATGCTGTCGACTACAAAATATTTGAAGAGAAAACAAAGTTAGCAAAATACTCAACTGCTTTCGAATGTGAGTTACTCTGTGGACAGACTACTGGCTGACAGACAGACAGACAGACAGACAGACAGACAGACAGACAGACAGACAGACAAACAAACAAACAAACAAACAAACAAACAAACAAACAAACAAACAAACAAACAAACAAACAAACAAACAAACAAACAAACAAACAAACAAACAAACAAACAAACAAACAAACAAACAAACAAACAAACGAACGAACGAACGAACGAACGAACGAACGAACGAACGGACGGACGGACGGACGGATGGACACAGACAGACAGACAGACAGACAGACAGACAGACAGACAGACAGACAGACAGACAGACAGACCGACAGACAGACAGACAGACAGACAGACAGACAGACAGACAGACAGACAGACAGACAGACGACAGACAGACACCGACTTCTAGTGACCACAAAGATAACTTTACAGAATATATAAGTACATTGCTCATTATGCGTACTCCGACGAGTTACCCACCAACATTATGGGGACTCGAGAGTCCCCACATCTACGATATGTGAGTCGAGTGTATGAAATGTAACTTTATCTCTTGGCAAATTGTATAACAAAAGGGTCTGGCAGCCGTGTAGCTGGGTAGCCAGGCAAATGGCAGTCAGACTGTGTACTGTGGCAGTCAGCCAGTTGGTCATTCAGTCATCAAGAGAACCAGTGTAGTTATACCCAGGGTGGATTCGGGAGTATTGCGAGTTCTTCGAGGCAGCTGACTGTCCAGTTTGGCAAATCAAAAGACTGGCATTATAGCAACCTGAGGGTATGGCAGGCTGCGAGACTGCCAGACAAACCACCGCACACATTTCATACACACAACGCATTCATCGTAGTTGTGGGGACTTCGAAGTCCCCATAACGTCGGTGCGTATGTTGGGCAAGCAGTTGGGCACATGGGCACACCAGCATGCGTGACGTTGGGTAGGCAGGCAGACAGACAGGCTGGTAGCCTGCTATAATAAGATATAAGACATAATACTAATATTGTCTGCACATAAACTTACTACACATTTCACCAATACAGATACAGCGTTGTCCCTCTGTATAAACAACAGCGCTCTTCCCATAGCCTCGACCGTCGATCCGTTGCACGATCCCCACGCGTGCAACAGGTCTTGAGTAAATGCAGGGTACTTCTCTCTGCTGATAAGTGTGACGGGAGGATTCCATGGACCCAAAGCGAATATCGCGTCACCTGAGTAGCATTATACTAAACGCTGATTGGTCGATGCTCGCTATCTTGTTTACCTTAGATATGACGATGTTATGATACCAAGTCTATTTGTTTCCACCCACCATTTTCCAGCCTTAGTGATTTTACAATAAACAATAAGTAACTAACACATGTGGAAACATTTTTCCGCAGCGTTGTTCTTACCTGATTGAAAATAATGAAGAATGGACCATGGAAGTTAGAAGTCATTGAGTTTATACATCAGCTTCCTCCTCACATATTGAGTCGTAGATATACTGGGCGACGTGTTGACGTCCAATAGATAACGGTGGCGATATTCGCTGTCTTCCAGCAGTCTAACATCTTTTCTGCCGATTTATCACGTTCGACCTCAAAATTAGCAAAATAGAATTAAAAATTAGAATAAAAAATTAGAATTAGAGTTACAATTAAGGTTATAATTATAATTATAATTAGAGTCAAACTTGAAGGTAGAATTAGAATTAAAAGTAGAATTATTAGAATTATTCAGGGTAAAGTTAGATGGAGTTACATATAGTATGAGAGTTAATGTCACAGTCAAATAAGAGTTAGAGTACTCAAGTTCCAGTTTTTCGCTGACTTTAAACTAAAATTCAATAATTTTGTCAGAATTAGAATTAAAGTTATACAATTTTGATGTTATGATGTTACTATTAGTAAAGCTATATATAAGCATAGAGTTTTTTGAATTATAGTTGGGTTAATTTGAAAATAATAATTAATGGGTTGGTGTCAGTGTGAAATTATACACATTTAAAAATTGAACTATATTGAGAATACAGGACTGCAAGCTGGTGTATTTTGTAAAAAAAAAGGGTGCATGCATGGTAACTAGCTCAATAAATGGAGTCAGCAGTAATCAGGAAAGTTTCACTGACAAGTTCTTTGATAATAATATACACAGCCAGATTGATAGCACAAGTTGTTGCTACAATGTGACAACCATGGCTGATTGATTGATTGAACAAATTAGTGAACAAATTGATCGGACAAATAGACAGGTAGGTAGACAGAGGGACAGGGAGACAGACAGGCAGACAGACAGATTATCACTAGAACTACCTGTAGATTGACTCTAGTAACCATGGAACCATAAAGCATGCTTTATTCCCTTCACCAACAACTTTGGGTCCTAGCACCGTCCCAATTGGTATTGACTAACTGCCTAACAGACAGACAAAGACACACAGACACACAGACAGGCAGGCAGACAGACAGACAGACAGACAGACAGACAGACAGACAGACAGACAGACAGACAGACAGACAGACAGACAGACAGACAGACAGACAGACAGACAGACAGACAGACAGACTGTCAGACAGACTGTCACTAGAACTACACCAACTCTAGTAACCATGGAAACATAAAGCCTGCTTTATTCCCTTCACCCACAACCTTAAGTCCTAACACCGACCATTTGGTACTGGCTGACTGACTGACCGATTGACTGACTGACCATCCGACTGACCAAATGACTGACCAACTGACTGACCGAACGACTGTATAGAAGTATGTACTAGGCATTACTATTACCCACCCACCATCGACTGGCTAACCGACCACCTGATCAACTGCTTGACCAACCACATGACAAGTTACCCACCAACACTATGGGGACTTGAAGGTCCCCACAACTACGATATACGACTCAAGTGTCTGCAGTGCAACTTTATCTTTAGCAACTTGTATAACAAAAATTGCTCTATGGGTACTACACTTCTCTTGGCCAAACTGACTAACAGACTGACTGAATGTCTGACCAACCAACTGAACAACAGACCAACACAGACATGACTGGCTGACAGACAGACAAACAGACGGATGGGTGGGCGGCTGGCCGGGCGGTTGGGCAGGCGGACAGACAGATGGACAGATGGATGGACAGACAGGCAGGCAGGCAGACAGACATACTGAAAGACAGATTGGCAGACAGACTGGCAGACAGAATGTCACTAGAACTACACTGACTCTACTAACCATGGAAACATAAAGCCTGCTTTATTCCCTTCACCCACAACCTTGAGCCCTAGCACAGCCCCATTTGGTATTGACTGACTGACTGACTGACTGACTGATGGACTGACTGACTGACTGACTGACTGACTGACTGACTGACTGACTGACTGACTGACTGACTGACTGACTGACTGACTGACTGACTGACTGACTGACTGACTGACTGACTGACTGACTGACTGACTGACTGACTGACTGACTGACTGACTGACTGACTGACTGACTGACTGACTGACCAACTGCCTGCTCAAGCACCCATGCCAACTGACCAATCGACCACCTGACGACTGATCAACTGACCAACTGACCAATCGAAGACCAATCAACTGACCAATCAACAAAGCAGTTGACCCAGCAGTTGGCTGGCTGGCTATATAATTATATATATATATATATATATATATATATATATATTATAATGATTAGCAGATAGATTATTTAACAATAAAGAAATAATACATGTAAGAATTCTTATTGATCTCAGATGATTATTGTGGGACAGTAAACTTGGGTGGAGAATAATAAGAAGGTGTTCCTCCGAGTGACGAACCATACCGCACAAGTAGAAAAAACTCTACTTGGCCCAGCTGGGATTCAAACCCGTGACCTTCGGTTTACTAGTCCGATGCTCTACCAACTGAGCTACAGGTCAAGTTGGGAGCTGGAGGTCGAATGATGTACTTGGGCTATTTGATATTTCAAAACAGATTAGTTTCTTCAATATCTAGACAACAGTCTTCGTACATGAAAATTTCCAAGTACAGTACTATCATTTCACCTTCAGCTCCCAACTTAACCGGTAGCTCAGTTGGTAGAGCATCGGACTAGTAAACTGAAGGTCATGGGTTTGAATCCCAGCTGGGCCAAGTAGAGTTTTCTCTACTTGTCCGGTATGGTTCGTCACTCGGAGTAACACCTTATTATAATTCTTATTGAAGTAGGTTATAGCATGGGTCTCGTGGGTGCCATGTTGTGGTAACATGAAGTAGCTACAATCTGCTTGCCATGACCAGTGCAGGCACCTCATTCATTAAATGTTGTCCGTAACATCACAAGTTTCATTTTTTCTTGATCATCTGGATACATTGTGAAAAAGAATAGTTACACAAGAAGATTGAGTTTCAAAACTCAATTGAAGATTGAGTATTTTACCCATACTGATATGGGTAACACTGGTAGTACAAAAGTGCTTGAAAATATCCCTGATGGTGATATAGTCACATAGCTTTTAGTCATATAGCCATGTAGCCTCATAGCAATGTAACCACATATTGAATAATCATGTAGTGGTGTTTACTTACATGTAGTAGATAGCTATATAGCTACATAGCCAGTAAACATGTAGCAGTATTTAGCTATTATAAGATATAGTCATTTATACAACAACCTAAGAAAAACAAACAATCTGATTGGCTAAGAACTATGTGTTATTAAAGTACACATGCACAGCTGACGTAACGAAGTCGCAAGAAAATTTTTTTTTATAAAAATTTGATCAAATTACACGTTTGAAGATGCAACTTGGTACAAAATAAAGTACATTTCAACTGTCTGAAGATTACACATATCACTCAGCGATGAGAGACACGGCCATCAAGTCGTTGTCCGATGACACAGACATATTAAAATTATCGACATAAATATGGTCATTTAATACCTTCGTCTCCGGTGCACAACGCTATCTACTCCACAGCTTCAGAAATTTTCTGATACAATTTCCATTCCTCTTCATGGAAATACTGTTCAGCCATACAAATCCAGGAGATATCAGCCATTGTCAACAAAACCTCTGGAACCAGGGTACAAGATTTCCAAACACAGAACATATAATTTCGCTTGTTAATATATTGTACGCGTGCTTCTCTGCCTTCTTCAACGATAAATGCTTTCCCAGATGAATTTGCAGCATAAGAAGCGTCCAAATATACATGGGACAGCAAGATCCCGTCCAGAAGAACTAATCTGTTTGTTCAACGATAAATATTTTGGCTAGAAATGCCGACGAAGACACGAAGTTTGAATGTTTGAATAAACTTTCAATTTGTCAATTGTCATGATCATGATTTGCATAAATTATACGTGATGTAACCGGAAACTGAAAAATTAACCAATCAGGACAGCCTTATTTCTTCTGTTGCCCAATCAGATTGCTTTATTTGTATAGATCACTTATGACGTAATTAAACCTGAATTGAAATTTAGCTCCTTTTCAATAGCCCTGCTGGTTCGACGATTCAAAAATATCAAATATTTCTTATTAAAATAATAAAATTTGATGTATAAAACAAATAGATGACATTTTTCCGTGCGTGTGTACTGTAATAACTCACAGAAGACGTCACAGCGTGTAAAGAACAACAGTCACACCACTCGACTGCATCTCGTGGTGTACTTTTTTGTTCTTTACACGCTGTGATGTCATCTGTGCGTTATTACAGTACACACGCACAGAAAAATGTCATCTATTTGTTAAATAGCCATGTAGTTACATACCAATGTAGCCACATAGCCAATAACCATGTAGCTGTGTTTAGCTAGTACAGTAGATATAGTCACATAACCATGTACTCATAGTAGTCTCATATATAGTAGTCTCATATGCAGCCTCATAGTAATGTAGTCACACAGCCATGTAGCCAATATAAACCATGCCATATTTAGCTATTAAGCTATACACATGTAAAAATCCCACCGCTTGTTAACACAATGTGTTCGCAACAGGCTAACAGATTGTAACAATACTGCTCATTCAAAAAGCTGCTACAACCTTGTTGGCATAAACCTGTAAACAACTTGTCAAATGCAGAGCAGCAAAAGGTTGTTGGAACAACTTGTCATGAGTCTGTTGGGGTCATCAGCCTTGTTACAAGTTGACAACAACTTGTTACAGACATGTCAACAACCAGTGCAAACACATCGTGGTGAAAGCCTGTTAAACAGCCCTAGCTGTATGTAACAACTTGCTTGCAGGCAGTAGATAGTCAAATAGCCCTGACTGGCCTGAGGTTATAAACAATTAAACACAGAAAAAATATTATAAAAAGTTTCTACTAACCTAAAAGTTTGGGCACAACCCAACTCGGTGTAGTCGTGTAGACAAAGAAGATATCACAAACAGGTCAACAATACCACACATGAGTCCCCCAACTACTGCAAACTTATTACGAGGTATTTTCAAAGCTTTGTCTTTCACCTTGACACAACACCAACCGGTTATAGCCATAGCAAAAAAGCAAAAGGCAAAATATTCCGATGTCTTCAGTGGTAGTTTGTGTGTATATATCCTTCATGTTGTAGAGAAGGTATAACTACAACAATATTTGCTATTTTACGACAATTTAACATCCCAATGGACCTTTTACCTTTTAGGAAAAATCCGCAATGCATTGTGGTAGTTGGGTATCACTTCACTTCCAGGTGAAATGGCTGCCGCGAGGCGAGCACTTTTACTTGGAAGAATAATTGATTAGTTTTAACCGCTTTTAGCTTTCGACAGTAAACTTTACTTATTGCAGCATAACTAGGGGGGTATTTACTACATTCTGTGAAAAAGGTAATTAAGTTACTGCAGTCGTTGTCGAGAAAGTCAATTCAGAGTGATCGACTGAGCGAACACGATTCGAACAAAAACATTTATGAAGAAAGGTCTGTGCAAGCGTTTGCAGGTGAGTAAGCTTATCAAGTGGCGATCAATAAAATATTTTGCTATGTGGATATTTGTTTGTAGTTTATCTGTACAGATCGTGTCGTTTTTGCAATTGTGCAGGTCTCTTTAATGCCTTTTTTCGCTTATTGAGACTGACAAAGTTTGGCCATGCTTCCGATCAGACGTTCGATAAACAATACCCCTACTAACAATGTTTTGGTTCTGTTTTGGACCAAAAACTAAGCTTGTCCAGTGAGCAAAAATTCAGGTTTTTACAAGAGCTGCAACTCAAAAGTGCTTTCGCGAGTTTTGCAGCCGTTGTTTTGCTTATTTTCTTTGTGTCTTGATTCGTCTCCTCCCAAGTAATTTAGTAAGTTCTAAAATATTATGCACTTGTCAAAGTTTAGCCCCAGGGTAGGGGGAACGATCAAACCCAGGGGGATTTGACATTTTTTGAAAATTTACTTCAAATTCCTTACCCAGGGGGCAAACATTTGTGTCAAATAAAGAAAAAAACTTTTCTGTGGTTCCACCATTGTATCAATATAAATGCACATATCAATGTTAAGCCCCAGGGTGGGGGCAACCCACAGGGATATTGACTTTGTGGGGGAAAATTGTCAAATTCCCCTGTGGTAGAATAGCCTTGTTGGTCAAAATACCCCTCCCTGGGAAATATCAAGTGCTAAAATATAATATTAAGATAATTTTATGTGTCAAAAATCCCGTCCCTCAAGCTTGTCAAGAAAGTCAAATTTCCCTGTCTCGGGAAGTCCCACCCTGGGGCTTAACATTGATAGGTGCATAACAATTCATTCAAGGAGAAACAACATTAACAGCATAATAAAGCAGTCAGTACAAAATCTACTGGTATGTATGTGGCAATGTTCAGGGAGCTGGATGTTTTTAATATTACAAATACATGATAAACTAGAAAAACCAAACTAATTGCTCTTAAGCCCATTTCAAACTTTGCACTACTGAAGAGGGCAGTTTCCAGTCCATCTCTTCTGAAACCTTCTTAAAAATTAAATACAGTATCGGTCAAAAAACTAACAAAGAATATTAAACTGATATTGTCAAAGAAACTGACAGAGCACAATTTCAACCTGAGTGATAATAGAACACAAAAATACAATAAAAACAGCTCATATTTACCTATCAGATTTGTACACCACATTTCAATACTTGGTGGTCACCAGACTCCCACACAAAATTATCAAATATCCCCTCAGAATGGTTGTTTTTGTCAAATTCCTAACCCACGGGGGCATGGAGGTTAAGTCCCATTGGCTTGCCCATCCCCCCTCCCCTGGGGCTTAACATTGACAGGTGCATTAGTTTTAATATGTCGTAAAATAATTTAAATTCAACATTGTTTACTTACTAAATATTAAAAAAAAAGTGTGGAAAAAGTTTCCCTGTACATGTTGTGTATACATTGAACTTTCTCAAATAGTTTTAGTTACTTAGATATTAGTAAGTAAAAACTCAAGGTATAAATATAAAGTTTATTTGTGTTTGTGCAGTGTTCTAGAACTATAAATACAACCGAGTTAATACAGTAGCTTATTACAGTAATATAATATTTTAACCTAAAATAACATTTGTAGTGTTTGGCTTAACTTGTTAAACATGTTGATAGTTGAATAGTTTGTAAATGAAATAATTATAAATGTTTGTACTGTATATACATATTAGGAATATATTTATAATATTAAAATAGTTAAATTAGTTAGAATATAATTTATTAATATGAAGGATGAACCTTGCACTTCGAGGGAGGCAACAAACTGTGCCAAGGTGAGACAAAGCGATGGACAAGAGACTTGAAATTCTTCCACCTTTATTTACCTATATGAGCTGTTGCAAAAGCATCTGCAAACTGAATTAGCCAGTGACAACTCTACTGGTGCTGTCAAAACAGAATCAAATAACTGAAGAAATTGTCTGTGCTAACTATGTGTAAGGCTGGTATTAAAAGAGGATGCTGTAAGCATGTTCTAGCATTGCTATTCCTAGCCTAGTTTATCATTTATTTGTTTGTTAATATTAAAAATGTCCAGCTACCTGAAGTATATTTTGTACTGACTGCTTTTATTATTATGCTGTAAATGTTGTTTCCCCTTGAATAAATTGTTATGCACTGATCAATGTTAAGGCCCAGGGAAGCAGGCAACCCATGGGATATTGACTGATCAACGCCCCGAGACAGGGAAATTTGACTTTCTCAAGGGATGGGATTTTTGACACATAAAATTATCTTAATATTATATTTTAGCACTTGATATTTCCCAGGGAGGGGTATTTTGACCAACAAGGCTATTCTACCACAGGGGAATTTGACAATTTTTCCCCACAAAGTCAATATCCCTGTGGGTTGCCCCCACCCTGGGGCTTAACATTGATATGTGCATTTATATTGATACAATGGTGGAACCACAGAAAAGTTTTTTTCTTTATTTGGCACAAATGTTTGCCCCCTGGGTAAGGAATTTGAAGTAAATTTTCAAAAAATGTCAAATCCCCCTGGGTTTGATCGTTCCCCCTACCCTGGGGCTAAACTTTGACAAGTGCATAATATTTTAGAACTTACTAAATTACTTGGGAGGAGACGAATCAAGACACAAAGAAAATAAGCAAAACAACGGCTGCAAAACTCGCGAAAGCACTTTTGAGTTGCAGCTCTTGTAAAAACCTGAATTTTTGCTCACTGGACAAGCTTAGTTTTTGGTCCAAAACAGAACCAAAACATTGTTAGTAGGGGTATTGTTTATCGAACGTCTGATCGGAAGCATGGCCAAACTTTGTCAGTCTCAATAAGCGAAAAAAGGCATTAAAGAGACCTGCACAATTGCAAAAACGACACGATCTGTACAGATAAACTACAAACAAATATCCACATAGCAAAATATTTTATTGATCGCCACTTGATAAGCTTACTCACCTGCAAACGCTTGCACAGACCTTTCTTCATAAATGTTTTTGTTCGAATCGTGTTCGCTCAGTCGATCACTCTGAATTGACTTTCTCGACAACGACTGCAGTAACTTCATTATCTTTTCCACAGAATGTAGTAAATACCCCCCTAGTTATGCTGCAATAAGTAAAGTTTACTGTCGAAAGCTAAAAGCGGTTAAAACTAATCAATTATTCTTCCAAGTAAAAGTGCTCGCCTAGCGGCAGCCATTTCACCTGGAAGTGAATTGATACCCAACTACCACAATACATTGCGGGTTTTTCCTAAAAGGTAAAAGGTCCATTCTCCAGCAAACTTGTTCCACTTTAGATGTAATCTCGTACCCGGAGCCTGCGATCCTTTTGGTCATTACCAAAAGGATCGCAGAGTTGGGTGGGGGTTGGGAATTAGTTCTTTAAAATTCGCGATTATTGTTAATTCTAGGCCATTTCGCAATTAACGATAATCATGAATTCTAGATAAGATGATATCATGGGGAGGCACAAAGTACACAAACACCTAGAACAACTGATTTTATGAAGTTTCCTAACCATCTCCCTCAATCATGCAACTATGAGTATACCAAAGAGCCACACGACCCAGAGCGTTTGTTTCCCTGCGCGGCAAAGGCTCTGGGTACGAGTTTCGCCTCTTGTCTCTAGGGTTCTCTAGGGTATAAATAAACTGATTTTTTATCTGATTTTTCACTAATTAGTCAAATACGAACACTTTGTCAAGAAAGCACCAAGTTTATCTAGAACAAGTTTAGTAAAATACGTTTGCAAAAAAAGAAAAGACAAAGGAGGAGTCTACAACAACGGGGTATTCCTGGGCAGTCACCCATCCAAGTACTAACCCCGCTCGACTGGGCTTAACTTCGGTGATCTGACGGGAACCGGTGCTTTACCAGTGACATGGTCGTAGACACGAAGATTAGTGAAAGTTTAGGTTTTATACAATGTACTAGCATGGGTATCCTGGAGGGAAAAAAATTCTGGGGAATATTTTTAGCTGAGTAGCTACTAAATAAACAGTCGGGTTCTTCTGAATAACGTCAGATTCGACGGGGCCACGCAGAAGTCTGACATATCTCTATTTATACTAATCCAGAATATACTGAAAAATTAGGCAACAATCAAAATAATACCCGATCACACAGTTAAAGAAATAGCCATGGGAACATGATTTTCCTTTCAAGTGTATAGGAAAATTAAGCGTTCTGTTAACTGAAACCTGATACATCGAACTACATGTTGTTTTAATATATCGACCATAGGAAGGACAATTGAACACGCGTGCACTGTAAAAGATGTACATATGTAGCCTACCTACTGTATATTCCACAGCGCAAGTGATCTCTATAGAAGATTTTTAGCTCAAACTTGGCAGTCTTGACAAATGTGAAAACAGAAGTAAACTAATTCCGCTATTTAAGTTCGCAGGGAAGGTCGACCTTCAGACCATATAAAGGTTAATAAATTTGTACCCCCGAGAAACAGACATGAAAATTTCCTTTGTGTTAAAAGCCTGGCCAAACGCTTTCAACATCGCATTCAACATCATTCAACATTGTTGAACGATGTTGAAGTAATGTTGAAAGCACGAGTGGCCAAATTAATTCAACATCGTTCAACATTCATGAATGACAATTAATTGAACGCGGGCTACCACAAAAGCTGGAATCGACAATATCCCGCATGGCGCATGTCTCTGTTCAACAAAGTTGAATGAAATGTGGCCAAATGCGTTCAACACCTTTCAACATTTGGAGAACAGTAGAAATGTTGAACGCGTGTTGAACGAAAATTTGAACATGTTCAAATTTCGTTCAACATCATTCAACACCATTCAACAACGTTCAACGTCATTCAACAGGGGTGGCCAAACGCTTTCAACATGCATGTTGAATTCAACAATGTTGAACGATGTTGAATGAAATGTTGAAAGCGTTTGGCCCAGCCTTATTAAGGCGGGGTATACTCAAAGGCAAAAATTTATTTTTTTAAATTTATTTGAAACTTTAAACGCTAAAGAAACCCAGACTGTGTGTGTCCAGGTTCAAATTATTGTTCACTTGTTTATAGGCATTTTAACTACCTAGTGACTTGGTTTCCATGGCAACGCTATTAGTATTTTTTGTTTACTTCAACTTTTTGTCAATGTATTCCCCCTGGAAAGCAAAACAAAGTTAATGCTTTTTTTAAAACTTTTAAAATGCGGTCGCTTGAAGAGAGTCGATAGTAGCGTAGGAAGGTGATGACGTTGTTTGCCCATCAAAGTTTTGCGTTATTCTTGCTGTTGCTTGACCATCCGGTTTCTTGCATAACTCGCCTAGCGAGAGCAGAAAAAAAAGTTCAATTTCAAAAAATTAAAGAAAACTCAATAAGATAAGATATTGTTTATAATGTGCAAATTTTGTGTTAGGGTGTGTTTACAGGTATATGGAGGCGAGTCAGCCTGGGCACCCAACCAGACTAGCCCGCTTTACATGAGAAGGGCTAGCTCGCGTAGCTGGGCTGGCTTGCTTGTTGTGCTAATTGCGGTAAGTTATCAGTTCTGGCAAGACACGAAATCTCATTGTTTTTATGAACTGTACATGAACAAGCAGAACTTATGAATTGTTAATACGTCGAAAAGAGCTGATAAAAAACGGAGCTTTTAGTACCAGTCCGCAGGCCGGTTGTTTGTCTGGCAGTCTCGCAGCCTGCCACAGAGTAGCCGGGTAACTAGGCAACCAAGTAGTATGGCAGTCAGGCAGTGTTGTGTGGTAGCCAGCCAGTCGGTCAGCTGGTCATGCAGTCATGAAAGCAGAGAAAACAGGTGTAGTTACACTCTGAGTGGCTTAGTATTCATACAAGTCCGGCCACCGGAGAGTCACATTTAGGACACATTTCATACACACAACGCATACATCGTACTGGGGACTTTGAAGTCCCCATAATGTCGATGCGTGAGAATGTATTTTTAAATGTGAGCTTCCTGTGGCATATTATTTCAAAATAGAAAGTTGATTTTCAGTGTCAGTCAGTCAGTCAGGCAGCCTTGCTGTCTGGTAGTATAGTAAGCTGACTGCACACGGGCACGCAGGCATGCGGAAGCGGTAAGTGTTCAGGAAGGGAGGTTTGTAGGCAGGCAGTCGGGCAGCCTTGTTTGTTTAGGTTAGCAAGCTGCCCGAAGGTGGGCAGGAAGGCAGATGGGCGCGCATGCATGTAGGCAGGCAGCCGGGCATGCAGGGACAGACAAGTGTGCAGATGGCATGTTTGTAGGCAGGCAGGCAGTCGGGTACACAGACAGCTGGGCAAGCAAGCAGGTGGCCATGCGCGTGGCCTACAATTTGTTTGTTTAGTAACAAGTTGCCTGCAGGTGGGCAGGCAAGCTCAACTTTCACGACACGATCGGAAATGGCGGCTGTCGAGGCTCGCGAAATACGGGCTGACCCGTATTAGCTACGCATGCGTAGAACGAATATCTTGCGTGTAAACGTCATCAATACACGGCCGACAACTCACTTGAGCCAGCACGCACGTGGACTGCGAACTGGCCCATGAAAGTGGCCGATTTTCTATGCGATTTCCGATCGTGCTAAATGTGAAAATATATCACTTACAAGATGATACAACTAATACTGAACAATATGGAAAGTCTGAAGTCAGCAGTGGTTCCAGTGGGATGATACCAAGAAAGATATGGGAAGGTGTGTTTTGTACATTAAAACACTCAAAAGAACAGTTACCATATTATGACCTATTCGACCTTTCGAGTATACCATAGTTGATAGAGGGAGATGGTTAGGAAACCCGGCAAACTTCAAATATATTGAAAAAAGAACCCACTTGGAGGTTGAACGGGGTTTGACCGTGCACAAAGTTTTTTAAAGCTCATTTGATATGGACAAACGACTGAATTTGATTGATTGATTGTGCCTAGCACGTTTACCAGAGAATTTACTCTATATAGACTACAGTAGTGATTCTATTGAATTGAGTAGTGACTCTATATAGAGAGTTCACTATGCAATGACAAAAGAAAACTAAAGACCTTTGCAGTGGACTCTATATAGAGCTCACTAGTATGCCTAATCTTCATGAATCAAAACACTATGGAATATAGAGCGTTGAAATACTCGAAATACTCGGTGCAACCATTCTCTAATACTTTTAAATAAATATCAAAGAAATATTTAATCTAATTCTCACTGAAACAAAACACTTTAATAAGCAAATACTTTGTAATGAGTGAAATTTAGAGCCACATGATAAAAATTTTCAAACTAAGTTTTATGACTATACTACAAATATAAATATAAGGCATGCAGCTAGAAATGGAAGCTTGTACATTAATACTATATTTAGACTTAGTATTAAAAGCTCAGTATCACAACAAAATCACGTTAACAATATATCTACTTGTCTTGGTAATTTTGCAAATTTATACCCAGTAAAACATGAACTAACAATAACATTGCAAGTACATACGCTAACTAGTGTTAGTTGTGACCATTTTCAATAAAACGATCTTTCAAAGAGCCAATGCTCGTCTTGCTATACTCACCATTATAAAACAAAAGGCTAAATCCGTGACCGTGGAGGAAAATTTCGAATATTGTCGCCTTGTTCAGTTGTTTGTGATGTTTAAGTAAC
The DNA here is from genome assembly GCA_035771165.1 of Paragorgia papillata. Taxonomy (NCBI): domain Eukaryota; kingdom Metazoa; phylum Cnidaria; class Anthozoa; order Scleralcyonacea; family Coralliidae; genus Paragorgia; species Paragorgia papillata. The sequence continues at coordinate 1,535,616 of JAWNZC010000088.1, forward strand.
TTTCCAATGAGGTATAAATCTTGTAAAACACTCCTTGCCAGTCTGACAGAGGTCACACTTCGGAATTGGTGCGAATCCGATCGGATTCGGATCGGATTCGGACGAAACTTTTCTCGTTCGGATCGGATCGGATCGGATTTTGTTCTGTTTTTCTTGGGTCGGATCGGATTTTGTTCTTCTTTTCTCAGATCGGAACGAATCGGATTTTGCACTTTTTATCCGCAACAGATTCACTTTTGTCATTGTTTTTGTCACAAAATTAACAAATTACTAGTTGTATGCACATTGCACAACATATGAACGTTACTATTGCATAAGATTATTATTGTATAATAGTTTTCTTAAATTTATTCGTTCATTGGTTTTCTTTTCGGAAAGTTCGCGCATCTATTGCAAAATATATCCAGTGTTTTAATTTTTTCGGACCGGATCGGATTTGAGCAGCTGTTATCGGATCGGACTACGATTTTTTGGCTTCGGATCGGATTCGGATTGACAGTTTTGGCAAACCCTCGGATTATAAGGGGTCAATCCGATCCGACGCACACCACTACTTCGGAATGACTGCCATCTTGGATTTTAATTATGCTAAATATGCAAAAATTAATTTCACTAATAATAAATGTCAAATATAATGTCACGTGACCTCTTAGTACAAGGCTATTTTACCAGTTGTTATTGACGGTACTGTCGTTACGGGGGAAAACGTCTTGACAGTACGGCTCGAGCCTGTACATGTACCTGTAAAAAGTTAAAGTTATTTTAATAAAGTTTTTTAAATAAAATTATTATAAATCTAAAAACGTCTCCTAAAAATGAAATTCTTTGTTTTTATTTTTTCTGTAATAGTTCACAAATGGGAGAAAGATTACTTGGTAAGTAATTAAAGTGCCCCTAACCACATGAATTATGAATGGCATGCTTAAGTTATATAGTTTTGAAAGAAAAAGAAAATAAATAAATAAATAAATAAAAAGAACGCTTCCCACTAATTTCCTATTCTTAAAGTACCCCTAACCCCAAAAATTTTATTGTTTTGTTTGAAAGCGCCTCTCAAAATTATGAAGAATGGCGTTGAAATTTCGACGATATCGATTTTTGTTCTTGAGTTATTGAGGGTTTTGTAATATGCAAATGAGGCATGGTGTGACGTAAGATAAGGAAACAGAATTGTGGAAAGTTTTATATCAGAGTTTTATATCGTGCATATCGATAGATAGTTACATTCTGCATGTATATACAGAATACCAAACTGAAGAGGATAGTTCAAGTTATATTGTCATCATAGAACCGGATTAGTTTCCAGATCTGTAATATCTCACTTAAAAATCTTGGTTTTCTACCGACTACCATAGCAGGCTTCAATATGATTTCAACTATTAGGTTAAAAATTACACGACTTTTACGCCTAAAAACATTAGCGTCGCGCCCAGAAACGCAAAATGGTCGTTGACAATTACCGTCAGAACCTTTGAAATATATTTTGTAAAGAAACATGATTAATACCCGTTGTGGCTTTCGAATTTCAACACTTTGCTACATTTACACACTGCGATTAATCTGGCATATTGATGGTTTGATGTATGGTAAAGCGGAAAACAGTCGTCGACAGAATGGTCTAGGAGGTTTTGTCGGCACTACTCTCTACAATACTCAGCTAAATTAATCGGCTCAATTAATCACGAAAAGTAAGTGCAGCAGCTTTCTGCAGTCGTGCTTTAATAGGTTTTCGTTTGGTCGTGTCGGTGTCTTACAGCAGTTTCAGGTGATTAGCGTCGATCGCAGGATGTAAAAGTTCTTGGCTTTTACATAAAGGAGTGGTTACCAAATCATGCGTTTCAACGTGTTTTAGTATATATTATATCATCATTGGTTCAGTTTCTTTTGTTCTCTAGTGGCCATTATCTCTAACATCAACCTCATGGAGTTATTCATAAGTTGATAAGTAGTTATCAACCTCATAAAATTATTCAAGAGGTTGATAAGTAGTTATCAACCTCATGAACTAAACTTCACCAATGATTATATAAGGCGGTTAAATACCTTATAACGCGGCGTTTAAGCGACATATCAACCCTCGGGCTTCGCCCTCGGGTTCATATATCGCTTAAACGCCTCGGTCACGGTATATATAACCTTTACTTATCTGATTAAACAGCCTATATTCTTATTTAGATCTCACTAATATTGGTTTAAAACTGCCTCGATCTTCTTTCGTACATCGGTGGTGTCGGTGGTTTTGTTATTCCGTGATTTGCTAATCACTCCTTTATGTCAAAAACAACTATCGGCGCCAAAATCTTTTACATTCTGTGGGCGCGAATCATCTGAAACTGCTGTAACGGTTGCGCGAGTGAAGCGTAGCGACGTGCTCCTTTTGTTATAACAAAAAAATACGTTGCAACGCTTCACTTCTGCAACCAAATGGATACCAGGCTTTAAAACATCACTGGGCGTTACAATGACATAACAGGGTCTCACGTAGTACAAATTGCTAAATCAGAATTCACAGTCAAGTCAGTGTACGAAAATTAAATATTAATTAATAAAATAAACTGTAGAAAATGGCACACAACAGTTTAGCATCAAATGATGTATTCAGGGGGTGTTTATATGGAGCCCTCTTGGTAGGGCTAGCCCTCTTTGCCGAGATGCCGCATCTCAGCGTAAAGTTCCTTGTAAAAATGTGTTTGCGTTTACATAACAAGAGGGCCAGCCCTCCTAGGCGAGATCTTTCTATTGACAACCCGGGATCTCGCCTTGGAGGGATGGAAATTTCCCATGTAAACGCACTAATCGAAGCTGAGTTGACACGATAAAGTTTGCCTTTACTAATATTTTTTGGTCAACTTTTTATTTTACAAGTTGTGTTTGTTCATGTATTTGTTATATTAGGGCTAGCCCTACCAAAAAAGCTCACGTAAACACGAGGTAAATTCCAGCCCTCTTACTAGGGCTAGCCGTAGCAAGAGGGCTGGCACTCCTCCAAATAAACACCCCCTGAGGCACTAAAAATTTTAGTTTAAATTGCTTTGCTTAATTCTAAAAACAAATAAAACATACAGCTCATCTACACATTTGTGCAAAACAAAAAAAAAATGTTAATGAACACAAGAGTTGTTCGGGAAATAGAGAAACGTAGTTGGTGCTTATTGCAAAAATTCTTGCTAGTTCAACATTTATATAGATATTGAGTATAGCATAATATTATTGAGAAGCCCTGCACAGTGCTCGAGAGTAGCAGAGTCAATGGCTTGATCCTTGGTATATGCCCAACCCTTCCACAAACTTTCATGAAAATCCATAAAATACTTTTCGAGATATCCTGCTGACAGACAAACAAACAAACAAGCAAACAAACAAACAAACAAACAGAGGTGAAACATAACCGCATGGCGGAGGTAATTACCATCAATTCAAATAACGAATTACTTATTTGTTTCTATCTATTTATTTTTCTTACTTTTTTCTTGTTATTTATGGTTAAATATACAGACAAACTCACCTTTTTATGCGCCATTTTGGCATGAAAGTTATTAGAACGTAGTAGTCGGTATACGAACTATATGTATGATTTATATAGTATACGAATAATATCATTTTTGTATTATCACGCAGGAAGAATGTTTATCGTCTGAAGACGAGTATAGACCCGATGATGATGAAAGTAGTGAAGACGATTCAGAAGAAGAGAGTGGTAAAAGTGACACCTCTTCTGACACAGAAAGCACAGTGATTAAACCAAAAAGAAAGATGGACAAACCAAAAGGTATGGTGGCTTAGTATGTCAGTTCTATTTCAGAATTATCCTCAAAGAAACATGAAGAAAACATTTCATATCTCTACACTGCCAAAATCAACAGAAAACATTAATGTGTGTTAACTCAAGCGTGATTTTAAATCGCCCCTTGCCTTCAGCAGTTTAGAAAAAACGTGAAATTCTTCTTTAGTATATTATATATCCGTTAGTCAGACGGCTTATAAAACACTCTCCGAGCTTTTCTTTCCTAATAGTCTGATGTTGTTTCACTGAAAGTGAGTGTAGAGCAGGGTAGAAATCTATGTTAAAAGCGCCGTCCATGCATGTGTCATTGGGGTTACAGCCAGAGTGAAATGATATGTCACTAGCTAGGTTGAAGTTATGAAAGGCTATTTTAAGTAAGTGAGATTAAGCAGTTAGCTACTTTTGGCATATTAGTAGTGTTTTCAGCTTTAAGTTGGTAAAGTTTTTTTTTGCTCGTTTTTGATGTACAACAACAGCTTGTTCAGCAAAAACGAACCAAAAAACTTTATTTTTGGCATTATTTTCCAAAAGGTCGCCCTAGGGAAAAAAACTGGCCAGCAATGCTAGTCGCGAATGTGGTGTTAGCGTTACTATGTCTATGCCAATGATTTTCGGATCAGCAACACACCAAAATACAAAACACCAATTCAATGTAATGTTGTTGTAACTATTAACACTTCTCGATAAAAATAATTCTGCGGGAAATCATTATGCTTTCTCTTCATTTTCAACAGAGCACGATGAAAAATGCAAGAAAGCAATCATGGTAAGTGGCACATAAAAAGCCGAGACATTACAAAACTCAAAATTTAACATATATATATATATATATATATATATATATATATATATATATGTGGCTAAATGTAATTTAGGCACGGTAAAAAAGGAGACAATGCTAGTCAGCGGTCACTCATGATAATATGTGGGGATTATCTCGGCGCTCATCAAAGTCTTGTCAGCATGGTCTGAGCTTGACTTGCGCTCATCAAAGTCTTGTCAGCGTGGTCTGAGCTTGACTTGCGCTCATCAAAGTCTTGTCAGCGTGGTCTGAGCTTGACTTGCGCTCATCACAGTCTTGTCAGCGTGGTCTGAGCTTGACTTGCGCTCATCAAAGTCTTGTCAGCGTGGTCTGAGCTTGACTTGCGCTCATCAGAGTCTTGTCAGCGTGGTCTGAGCTTGACTTGCGCTCATCAAAGTCTTGTCAGCGTGGTCTGAGCTTGACTTGCGCTCATCAAAGTCTTGTAGCGTGGTCTGAGCTTGACTTGCGCTCATCACAGTCTTGTCAGCGTGGTCTGAGCTTGGCTGGTGCTGCCCGCGCTATCTATTTATTAGATATTTGGTCAGTGGTCACTCATTATAATATGTGGGGATTATCTCAGCGCTCGTCAAAGTCTTGTCAGCGTGGTCTGAGCTTGACTGGGTTTGCGCGCGCTGTTTAGTGACCCACCCACCCACTCCTGGGTAAGTCCTAGGGTAAGTATATATATTTCCACTGCTTTGACAGTGTGACTGGTGCCTGGAGGTGGGCTGTGGCGGGGTTGCCATGGTTACCTCTGATCAGGGGTGGCATATCCCCTGTGGCTTGGAACCAATCCTCCAATAACGTCAATTGGCGATCTATTTTTAATATATATATATATATATATATATATATGTAAATTTTAAGCTAAAATCACAAAATGGTGTAATACCAGTACTATCTTCTTTATTTGGGATAGTACCAGTACTATCCCAAATCAGTGCATCATCACTTGGGAGAATGTGGTTTAAATATTGTTTATTCCACCACATAACTTTCTCTAAAATGGCTGAAATTATATTCTGGTTTGAGCCATCTCACATTGACTGCGCTTAATTCCCTTTTCTCAATGCTATTAGAAATGTACGGCTTAAATTTTGTTCATTCGTCTACATAATGTTCTGTGGATGGCGAAATTACCCTCTGGTTTTAGCCACCCCACAACAGGGCTAACAATTGGGCTCTTCACAAGTAAATACAGCTGGGCTCTGCAATTTACAAGTAATATTTGGAATTTCACTCGATAGAATATATATAATGTATATATTAATTCTACACTCGAAATTTTCCTTCACCCAAATTACCTAGAACATCCAGTTTAATCGAGTGAAATGCCAAATATTACTTGTAATATACGCAATTCTACTCTCAGCATTACCACATTATATATACAGAACTCGTGGCCAAGCTCTTGGCAACGGCTTCTGTATAGCTCAGTGGTCAGAACACTGCACTAGTATCGCGAGGTCGTGGGTTCAATTCCTAGCCGGAAAGCCTTCATGTTGCATTTTTTGCAACTGGTCCCAAACCGGGACCAGTTGCGAAAAATGCAACATGAAGGCTAAAAAATGCAACATGAAGGCTTTCCGGCTAGGAATTGAGACAATACTAAGCTGAAATATATGGTAGAAGGAAAATTTCAAGTATATATATATATACTTGAAATTTTCCTTCTACCATTTACAACTTAGTATTGTCTCTGCATGTTACTTGTGATATTGTACATTTTCTCTGTAATTGTACTATAAGAATAATTGTTCTCCACTTAAATGAATGACAGAATGTCTTTATAAGTAATAACATGACTTGAGGGAAATTAGCGATTAAATTTCCCCGCCGCCGAGGGAAGGTTTGTGAATTAATTTTACAAATCTTCCCAAGGCAAAGGGGAAATTTAATCGCTAATTTTCTAATTTTTGAGAATCTTACCGACAGGAAATTTACACGGTTGATCAGAGAAGTTGCATCTAATTTTCCCGTGAATGTTGATGAGGGAAAATATATGCAAGCAGGAAATTTAGAAGAAGACAAAAGATTTCTTTGTCTTCTAATTTTCTCTCATCAACATGCACGGGAAAATTAGAAGAAGACAAAGGATTTCTTTGTCTTCTAATTTTCCCTCTTCAACATGCACGGGAAAAGGATAAATTTCCCTCTTGCATGAGCGATGAGGGAAATATGAGGTTTACATTCCCTCGGAGAACAAAAGAATCCGAGGCGATCATGGTATTATCATAATTATAACAGTGCATGGTAACAAAGAATGTTGATAGTAACTGTGGCAGTCAAGTGGCCAGAGTGGCTATCAGGCTGCAAAGGACATTGTATGTTTTCGCACTATACAAACCAACATTGTACAGGGGGAAGGGCGTCAAAGTGAAAATTATGTGTGGTGTTTCATTAGTTTTTGCCAGGATTGTAGGTTGTAACTTAAGTTTTTAAACTATGTCGGATTTATTAAATTAGGTTGGTAATGCTGGTGCAGACAAAGAGAATGTGCAACCACTGACTAGTGGAGAAAGTGTGGGAAAACCTGTGGAAAAATCAATGGTAAATAAATTATATTTTAATTATATATTTTAAACCATGGTTTCTTAACAGTAATATTAATTTTGTAGAATACAAAATATGTTTTGCAAATCAATGTTTCACTTCAATATAAATAATTTATATCATTTAGAATATATTTATAGTTTTCTGTGCAAGCGGTGTTCAATTGTAAGTAGTCAGAAAAACTGAGCACTGTGCCGAGTTGAAACCAGAACCTTCTGAGCAATAGCCAGAATGCTTTTACCATATTGAGTTCTAAACAAACTGTAACTGTTCCCGAGGAATCAGACACCAAGTGCTTTGTTGTATAGCTGGAGTTTCACTGGATAATTCTGATGGTTACAAAGGCAAAGTACACAAAAGACAAACTGGTATTAAAATACCAAAATATTTTGCATGTGAGCAGCCAATATAGTTATTAATTGTTGCCTGCTCAGTATACATTGAAAATTGCTAAGGTCATGTATATATACTTTCATTAAAAGGTTACTAATCTTGGAAAGGAGGAAGACAATGCTGAGCAAAATAATTCTGACAGAGGTATGTATAGTTACTAAATATTCAAAATTTATATTGTAACTTCTTATGGACTCAATTTATACATACATTACTGTTGTTTGATGGTTGAATGTAAAATGCACATCAGGCAGCAACTACTAAAAAAGGGAAAACATAGAAACCTCCAATTACCTGAGGTGCATTTGCAGCATTTCACTTTACTACAGTACATATAACCATACACTAAAGTACTAAACACTGTCAGTTGAACAAAAATGAGTATAGGAAATAACACGGTTGGTATTATGAATATTTCGCCAAACACAAGTGTGATTTTTCATTAATTTTTCGAGAACAAGTGTTATTTCCTTTTAATAACATTTCAATCAATTTTACCTTTTCTAAAATATGATGGAAAGCTTGACAAAACGGCGAAACAACCATCAGACTCAGTATATCAAAACGACGTTGAGTTCTTCCATAATTGGCGTATGACAATGATATAAACAGCAACAATGAATAAAACTTCATGTCTCCACCTAATTTTTAAACTATTTTAAGTAAACTGTACTTAACTTTCTTCGTGGCTATTAACTTCTTGAGACGTCATAGCCTGTGTCTACAACTCTACATACTACGGTTCCGGTTTGAGCGTGGACACGCGTAATTTGACGACACACGTTTCACGCGGGAAACTAACATGTTGCTAAGCGGAAACTGTAACGTTACTAAGGCCAAACGGTATTGTTTCTTCGCACAAACGTCGCGTTGTGGGGTTTGTCAGCGTAATAGCCGATCGGAAAAGCACTGTGGAGTTCTTAGCTTCACTCGACGAAGATTTAATTGTGTATAAAGATGAGTTATAAACATTCCCACATTTGCTTTGAAAATTTGGCGCTCATTTCAAATTTGAAACAATACCGTTTGGCCTTAGTAACGTTACAGTTTCCGCTTAGCAACATGTTAGTTTCCCGTGTGAAACGTGTGTCGTCAAATTACGCGTGTCCACGCTCAAACCGGAACCGTAGTATTTTGGAAAAACACAGACTATGAACACAGAATAGTAATACAACCAGAAGTCCAACTCGCGTCGGAACCTTTGAAGTTTATGTCCTCGCGCATGTCGCCTCGCCCGTCCTACCACAGAATAAGGATCGACCAGAAGTCCGACTCAGTGTCGACACCTTTGATGTAAGCGTCCTCGTGAAATGTCGGCCTGCGATCCCGGCGCCATTTTGAAAGTAAGTGCCCCCGGGAACTAGCCCTCCCGTCCTTGCGACCCTCGGGCTCCTGTATTCAATTACTCTTGGCCTTCTTGTGCCCTTTTAATTAAATTTATATTGTTATCTATATATATAAATAATATTTAGTTAAGTAAATAAGTAATTTACTTTAGAAAACGGTTCTTTGAAAATAAAATTCTTTGACCACAAGGTTATTAAAACTTCAGTGCGCAGATACTACTGGTAAGAGTCCGTGGCAAAAAAGTCCTGCACTCATGAAGCGGGTTTCACATTTCTCGATTATGCCAACACATTTGTTTATAGAAAAAGATGGCTAAAAAATTCGGAACTACGCATTGTTGAAGTACATCGAGTACGTATGTTGTTAGAAATTTTATAAGCTTTCATTCGGTGTGTAGTTCAAACTTTAGTGCTACATGTAACTTTTTATAATGTTCAAAATGTGCACACTATTGTTCGTAAAATAAGAATTATATGATGGGAAATGGACTCCTCACAAGTGTTATAGAATTTTGGATATTGTTTTTAAATACTAAACGCACAGCCCTGAACAACATATTAAACATAGGATACTGTGAAGTGCCATTCATGTCAGAACTTTTAATTTTCTCGCCGGGAAGTATTTTAAAGAATAAAAAAACATTATTTTGCTTTGGACCGTCTGAAATTGATGAATTTCTTAAGTTTGTTTTACCTTTTGCTGTTTGGTGTTTGCTACAACCTCAGAAAGACTTCTGGTATGAACCTCAGATATTTCTTAAACAAAAGCTAATTCAAATATGAAAGAAGTGGAAAAGTTTGCAAATTTCTAGTTGAAGTTGAAAACGTTTTTGGTGCAAATTAGTGATACCTTTTCAACATATGAAAAAATATCAAAACTTTTATGGTCAACGGTGAGAACATTTTGAACATTTTAAAACGTTACAGGTAACACTATGATTTGAACTATATACCGAATGAAAGCTTATAAAATTTCTAACAACATACGTACCGTACCCGATGTATTTCAACAATGCGTAGTTCCGAAAATTTTAGCCATCTTCTTCTATAAACAAATGTGGAGTTTATACAATTCTGGATTATGCCGACAGCTTCGTGAGTGCAGGACTTTTTTGCCACGGACTTTCACCCGTAGTATCCGCGTACTGAAGTTTTAATGAGAATTTTACGTCATTAATTGTGTGTGGAATAAAATGTCTCAACTTTTATGGCCAAACGCGCGGTTTTCAAACGCAAAATAAAATAGTGACGAAGGGCCTTCGCTCGAAACGTTAGACTCCTACGTTCTCTGTTTCGGCAGTATATCTAACCTAAACTATATTTCGATTGTTGCAAAATAAAATACATTGTGAACATTTTTTCCCCGAAAATGTTCACAATAAAAAAAGTTTCAAAACTACTTTAGGCTATTTTCTGCAACTTGAACATTTCGTTGCATTTGCACATTAATTATTTTTACATTTTTAGTTTTTTTGCAGAGAAACAATAAAATCGTTGGTGTGGCTACAATTATGCCACAATTCAAAGAAGTGCACAACCACAAACTGACAGATAAGTGGGTGGCAGTTTGTATTCATAATCTGTTTCAAAAAAATTTGGAGTGCTGGAATGAGTACCCAACGCATTCCAACCAAATAGAGGAAGGAAGCTTCTCTGCATGGCCTGTGGACCAAATAGAGAAAAAAGATCTCGAGCAGGGTAAGCTTATATCAGATTTTATAAAATAAGGTGCAGTCTACGCACTCTCTGATTGGCTGGGCTCCGTGCATTTATAAGAGAACAGAGATTATGAATGACGGAATGGCGTCAGCTGGTCGGAAAAGCCCGCCAAATTCCAAAACTACCTCACTGTAGGTTTGATTTTTATTATTATTATTTTATAAAACAAATAAAACATATACCGCTCCTGTGCATATGTACTCTTATAAAGGTTCATTTGACGTGATTTTCGTGTTCAAATGACGTCAAACGAACCTTTATAAGAGTACATATGCACGGAGCTTAATTATGTTTTATTTGTTAAATGCACATGTTTGTTCCTATTGTTTTCAAGCAGGTCCAGAAATTTGCTCCGAAACTAAACAGTCGTATAATTGATAGAAACTAATATAACAATAGAGTTGATGTTCTTGGGCATAAATATGTTTTTGGCCCGACTCAGGATCATCAGTACTATAATAATAACTCTAGTGGGCATTTACTGTAGAAGAAAATCAAAGACAATAAACGGTAAACAGTATCTTGAAGAGTGCCACCTTCGCGTCGGCGTGTATTTCATAATGACATTAAATATGCATAACTCATAACTTACATGTAACTTGGCAGAAAAACGCAACCTTTGTCATCAAAACAATCTTTGCTCCAAAGTATTGACAAGAAAAAGTATACAATTCCGTAAAAAAAAACCAACCAATAGTGATCTGGAACTGTTAAAACTGATAGACTCAGATCAGCGGGCTAAAATATCCCGCTGAATTCTCCATTTTAGCCTGAAAAATACACCACGATGCCCGATAAAATTACTATATTAATAGATATAATTGTTTTAGCAAAAAATATCTTCTGCAGCTCAGATCTTCGTATTCGTATATAAATTAAGCATACCTTTATATTAGGTAAAAACGAACTATATTTTGATCACTTATCAGAGAATATAGAAAGTAGAGTGCTGTGTAAGCAGTGTTTGGATATATAAAAAATCGAAAAAGTTGCGAACTGCTGATGCAGAAACTCAAATAATAATAATAATAATAATAATAATTATCATTTTTATAATAATAATAATGTGCAAAAACTCAAACAATTATAATTATCATAATAATAATTACTACTTATTGACCGAGTGTGAGGTCGTAATTTAATCTTTATGTAGACTGTTGGATGCTTTCAGCTAAACAAAACTAGTATTGATATAATAAGCAATATTTACATATATTTAAGTCTAATAAATGTAATATTCGCCAAAATATATTTATTGAGGAAATCTCTCTTATATGTCCATATGCAAAGCGCTCAAATCTTTCGCTTCTGCATACGTACTTAAACATTGTTTGACTAATTTTACTTATTACATTTGGGAAATACAACATTTTTTCCCTACGGTACTTTATAATCTAAGAACACCTACAACTGCTGAAAACATTTATAATCTTAAAAAATATGATAAACTTTAAAAACCGAACGTTCTGCTCTAAAGGGATAAAAGTTCTCCTTGCAAACTAACCTTTACGCTCACCGTGCTATTGGACGAGGGCTGCTACTCAGTATCTATCATAAGCAATTACATTGGTTTCCTGTCATAATAATTTAAGACAATTTCTTTGTTTTCTTCTTATTATTTTCTGTAATAGTGCGCAAATGGAAGAACGATTTCTTGGTAAGTAAAATAAGAAGAAATGGGAGTGCATGGCATCTTTTTTTTAAACTATATTCAGGACTTAAACATGTCATTCAACAAGGTTATAGTATATCTTTTATAAAAGAAAACTTGTTAAAAAGCATTTCCTTCTTGAAGTTTATATCTTATTTAATGTTTAATTAAGGATCAGGAGTTCATTATAAAGGACGTAATGCCCTCTCACAGTGCCAAGAGGGCAGGCATTACGGCTTTTTCCAGACCTCTCAAGCCCAGTCATATAATAAAAGGGTTTGCAACACGAAGCAAGCAAAACCGAGTGTTTTAGGACAACTGAATGTTAACGGAAGACTTTATTCTTCAGCTTGTGTTGTTGGAATAACTATTGTGGGACAGCGAAATTAGGTCCTACTGCAAGTGACGAACGATACTGGGCAAGTAGAGAATATACACTACGCGACCTGACCACTGAGATTACAACCCGCAACTTTCGGTTTACTATTGTCGGACGCTCTACCGACTGAGCTACATGGTTAAGTCGGGAGCAGGTCGTGGAATGGTGATACTATATTTGATATGCATTTAACGTGATATGAAAATTAACGTTGCCAAAGCCGAAAAAAAAACAAGAAAAAAATATCAAGAACAGCAAGGCAGCTTGTCTTCATATACAAAAACTTGTACGGTCATAATTTTTTCGCATCAATTATTAATTAGTTTTTCAACTTGTTTTTAAAGGATTTAAAGCATAAACGAATGGCTAGGAAAAGAAAAATGGCCAGTGGCGAAGAAATTCTTGTAAGCATCATTAAAATACGATAATAAAAAACCTGTAGATTGTTCATGTTATATTATCTACTTCATTTTTAAATTTCCTAATGCTCATCCAAATGTGCTTTCATACTTGTATAGCACACTGAGAAAGGAAAAGTACAGAATGACATGACGATGGAGAATGATGACATGCAAAGCGGTGAAAGCGATAGAGAAGAACATCGAGAGAAAATAAAGAAATTAGAAGGTATAATGACAAAATATGACAGTTTGCTTTAATGTTTTGGGGCTTAGCCCATTTGTCAAGGTATTTTCGAGTATGATATAAGTTCGGCCTTATAATAAAAAATAATTAAATAAACATAAATTTACAAAATTATAATTTATAAATAATAAATTAATAAAGTCTCTAAGAATGCAATGGCTAAATTAATAAGCTCATTTAGCTATTTAATATTTTGACATCGTTCCCCACAAGGTCACCGTAAGAACACGTCAGGAATTTTCAAGTTCTTGTTTTAAATACAAGACAATACGAAACAGTTTAACCCTTGCATGCATGGCTTTCTGAAACCTCTCCCCTTGACCAGTAAAATCGTCTGGCGTTAGACACAGTAAAAAGATAAAGTTGTTCCACAACAACAATGCGCATGAAAGAGTTAATAGTATTTAATAAACAAGAACAAGTAACTCAAAAAACAACAGTGCATGTCACTCTGTGCATGTTCGTCACAGATTACCCCAGATATCGTTAGAGGAATACAAACCAATAATTTCTTAGTTACTTTGTGAAAAACAGCAGCACACCAAAATACAAAGCACAACCACAAATTCAGTGAAATGTTATAGTAACGTTTTCCACTTCTCCATCGACAATGCAAATAATTATGTTTTCTCTTTATTTTCAACAGAGCTGCCAAAGAAATATAAGAAAGCAATCGCGGTAAGTGGTGGAGAGAAGACATTTCAAAATTCGAAATTTCATAATTTAACAAAGGTTTATAAATATCGATGGCAAGCTGAAATCTTAATATGACTATAAGAGGAAATTTAGTCTTGTGTAAAATTGTTATAGTTTTAGCTATCTCACATGAATAGGGCAGTCAACTAAGCTCTCCACAATTCACAGCTTAGCACTGATTAGTCCGAAGACTAATTGCGTGATCTCCTCTTCAATAACTTAACAAAATATCATAATTTTATTAGTGACAAAAAGTTATGGCAAAAACACATTAAACCTGTGTTGTTGTTTTCTTAAAACATGTAAGCTTTTTGTACATGTAGTCCTCAGTGAGCTCTATATATAACTGGAGTGATATCTTTGTGGCAATCTTGTTCCTAGATCCCGCGATCCTTTTCGGCCTGAAGTACGAATAGTTCCAGTCTTCTGCGGTCTGCATGGTCAAGTCTGATCCAGTAAAAGACCGCGTAGGAGACTGGAACTATACGTACTTTAGGCATACATGTCCGCCATGTTTGGCTTCAATCTTTGCCCGGTGAATGACCAGGAGATATCACTCCAGTTATATATAGAGCTCACTGGTAGTCCTAGGCCTTGATGCATTCAACTGAGTAAATTTAAAGTCAGTTGTAATTAAACACTTCCCAAACTAAAATTCTATATTTTGTTTGTAATATTTATAAGGAAAAAAAGAGCTTCATATACAAAGATGGAGAAAGTCAAATGGGAAATGAAGAAAAAAATCAATCAAAAGGTACAGTAACGAAGTACTATTTAGCTCGATTCACATAGGCTGCGAGGCACCAAGTTATTGCAATAGACGTTTCCTAAAATAGTTGCGACTGGTGAAGACTGGTATTAATTAGCATGAAAGCGAAGTTATGGTATTGGCACTACAAGGTAACGTTTCCGAGCGTTTTCGTATTGTTTTAGGTAATGACCTGACTGTCCTCGATTCCCCTGAGAACAGTGAACAATACAAAAACGCAGAAAAACGTTACCCTGTGTAGATAGTCTAAGAATCTCATAGTTTTGGAATATCCCGCCATATTTGTTTTGAAAGATATAGCTAATAACTTCAGAACAACGCATTGTTAAAATACATCAAGTACGTATGTTGTAAGAAATTTTATAAGCTTTTATTTGATACCTAAAAAAGAAGTTTTTAAAGAACGAGAAACTTGCTCTGGTGTTTGCTATTATGTATCACTGCAGAAATACTTTAGGTATAAACTCCGGATATATCTTAATTAAACACTAATTCAAATACAGTACGAAAGCTTTGAAAAGTTTCTAGATCATTTTCTCAGTCTTGAAACACCCTAGCCAGTATTTTCATCTACAGCTTTGAAAATTATTCACATTGGAGAACTACGTATTTCAAGCGTTTGTAAGAGATTTTTGAAATTCAGCCCTTATACTGGGTATTCCAAAAGTTATAGCCAATAGCAAACACCAGAGTAAACACCAAAAGAATGTTAACAAATTTATACAGACCAAAATGACAGATGTTTGATATATAGATAAAACATGTGCTTGAACAGGTATTAAAAAAATAATCGGAAATTCTAAAAACGAGAAGCTAATTTGCCATTAATACATTATCTTAAGAAGTTACACATAACGAAGAAACTTAAATTATACATGCATATTCCATATATCTGAAGTTCTTAGCCATCTTCTTCCAAAAACAAATATGGCGAGATATTCTAAAACTATTAAACTTGTAGCACCGCTGGAGCAATGTACTTACCATAGCCTGGCTTTCACGCCAATGCTTACCAGTTTAGTTTCCCAAAGTAGCAACTATCTTGGGAAAGGTCTATTGTGTTATTATGTAGACAGGCAACATATACGAGTCCAACAATTCAAACTGAATTTTATGTTTTCTGCCTCATTTACTGTAGCAAAACCTTTCCGTCCTTAATAAAACATAAGAGCTAATAACTTGATAGCAGAAACAATCATATCACAAACGAGTAATTAATAAATGGTAGTTGCCTTTATAATAAATATATGTTACCATGAATGTTGCTATTCACACTATCTAATTAGTCGGATCCGATTATTTTCCTGGTACATGTGATTTAGTAAACTTATACTTACTATAGTATTGGGATATTCAATCGCAAATTCTCGCGAATACTATAGAGTATAGTTCTTAGTTTGGTAGCTAATCACATGCATGCATCAGGGAGAGATTTGAATTCGTTGGAATGCGCTTTAAGAAGGCTTTCTTCAGTTTATGTTTAAGACTGTAATCATGTTGCTGTTGGTCAGTTGAAATACCTATGCATGTATAGGTTGTTGCTGGTCAGTCGGTGGCTTAAAACCAACCTCCTTGAGTATTGTTCTTGCGATTTAAATGAAATTTTGACCAATTTTTTTCAAATTATTTTAAAAGAAGTGTGGTGTAGAAATTTCTTGACAAAATCTTCTGTTTGAAAAAATGTACACCACAAATGTTGATGAAAAATTGACAACAAGTAGAGATTATTCAGTTCAATAGATACTTCCCGAATTTGCTTCAATGAGCATGAACAACGACTTGAAATCGAGGTTGGATATGAAGTATAACAGTAAATGCATTACGAACTCATTGCCAACCTCGACTTGGAGCCATTGTTTCATGGCCATTGAAGCGAATTCCGAAAGTGTCTATTGATATATAAAATAAGAAAAATAGGTCACCAGTATGGTGGCCTAACGTTGTCATTCAAAAAATTCACAATAAAAAAAAACTAAATAATTTTAAAATGAAATAAAATTGAATTTAAAATGACTTTTAAAATAAAATAAAATTGAATAAAAATAAAGAACCGAATGAAAGTAAAATGAAAATAAAATGAAAGTAAAATAAAAGTAAAATGAAAGTAAAATGAAAGTAAAATGAAAGTAAAATGAAATCAAAAGAAATCGAAAAGTTTTACCGGCCTAGCGTTGTCATAGTATACCATGATCCTTTGCTAATCCGTAACACGTCAGATATATAGTTCGCCGCTGTGACCACGTAGGACAACCTTTTGCGCGTAAACAGCATGGGCGACCAAGCATGGAAAAAATTTAAAGCGCAAATGAAGAATAAGCGAGCGTCGAAAGGGAAAGAAAAGACAAACAAATGTTTTCTTCCTACTGGAGAATTAACAATCCAGCGTTTGAGCTGTTCTGTTTCTGGGAAAGCCCAAAAATACTCCCGAATAGGACCAAGAGAGTTTGTTGCGTTTCCCCACGAAGAGCTGACATTAGAGAATATCAAGTCTGCGTGCTGTAAACATTTCGCGTCTTCGATTGGCTCGGTTATGGTTTGCGATGTTCTCGCAGGAGATCAAGGCCCTTCCTGTAGATCCATCGACCAAATACCGGACACGAAAGTCATCCATGTTCGTTTTATTGAAAGCGTGGAAGTTGATGGGGAGGATGAAGACACAAAGCCGAAACATAAGAAGATACGTATTGGTTCGCCTCTGAATTCTCTTCCAGCTTGTTCAGATTTTGCTAGAGAACGACCGCAAAGGCACTACCCAAAGAGTCTTTCGATTTGGAAGATGTTGCAGCTCGGGAAAACCATCGAGGAAACCTCAACATCGATTGAAATTTTTCCTTTTAATTTACAAGAGATGTCATGGCCCACGTGTGGCGAACGCGCCGATTTCACAGTCGCGAAGAAACCATTTGCGTCAGGAGGATTTCGTGAAGCATATAAAACATCTTCCAACTCCGCGAGGTTTAAAGCCAACACATGGGTTGTCAAAAAATACCTTCCCGAAACCTTGACGGTTCTTGAGGATATGAATGAGACGGTGGAAAGCCATACTAAGAAGGTCGTACAAATGCATCACCTCGCGCGCAATATTGCCGCAAATCTCCAGATGGCGGTGAATAAAGTCAACAAAGAAAAAGAGTTTGGCGAAATGTTGCGGTACAACGACATTTTCTTGGGAAAAATTGACCACGATTTCGTGACCGTGGAGGAGTTTATACCCGGTTCCTTCGTAAAGTACCTGAACAATACAGGTGAAAGATGTGTAGAGGCAGAAGATGATAATGGAGCTAAAGCAGAATGCCTTTCTCACTTTTCTTTTGAAAAGTCAGGAAAAAAGCTGATGGTTGTCGATATCCAAGGTAGTGGATGCAACCTATACGATCCTGAAATCGCGTCTACCGATTTGTTGGATGATGGCAAAGTTTTGTTTTGTGCAGGAAATTTGTCGACTACAGCAATTGAGAAGTTTACCATGGATCACCAGTGCAATAAATATTGCAAGTTAGTCGGGTTGCACACATTATGAACCTTTTTCTCTATTTTTTTCAAGCCGTTGTGTTAGGTTTGTTTCTATATAATCAATAATAAGGGCCTGTTTACAAGGAGGTGCACCCAGGTTACACTAGTTCTCATACATTTCTTGTTTTTTTTTGTTTGTCATGTTTACCAGGACACTAAGGTAACCTGGATGCTAGGGTCACCCTATCACGCCACTAGTAGCCTGGTTATGTTTTGACCTTGTAAACGCGTTTGGTATGGATATCACCTACCCGGGTCAACCTTTTACTAGTTCCAGGCTTCTTGCATTCTTGTTATTAGTGTTATTATCAGGTCCGGGCAGCAGGGTGACCCTACCTGTGAAATTTTGCTTATAAATCCAGGCTAAATTTAACCTGGGTACTAGAGTAACCCTACCTCCTTGTAAACAGGCCTCCTTGTAATTAATTAGAAAAGACATACAATAATTATATACAGAACTTACTATAATTATAACATTAGATAGTTAAGAATATACATGATCTGGCTATTTGACATTTTAGTGTATTTACATAAATCACAATGTGCACGAGTTTATATACACCTACGTGAGCTGTCATTAATTCTACCCAAGAGGGGTGCAGAAGGTAAGGTGCATTCCTATGTCAGTATGGATGAAAATGGTAAATAATTTACATATAATTTATTGGGCCACAAAACTAAAAAAAAATGTATAGTTGGTTCATGAAAGGAAACTTAAGTTCTGGGAAATGGTGTTGGGCAATTAACAAGAATTTTTAGGGTTTTTTTTCCTCCCTCCAAGGTAGAATTAGTGACAGCTCTCTAACAATTGTAACTCCCATCCTCAGGGAATGTTGGGGGGAAACAGTGTACTTCCTCTTTTGAGAGATCACTAAGCCAAAGTGTATTATTAGGTCCTGACCCTCGAACAGAGGGTAGTCAGGGTACTCAACTGTGGGGAGTTGAAACTTATGGTGGCATTGAAAAAGTATATCTCCAATAATGGTGAATGGGAGTTACAGGATCATCCATAACCTAATTATTTTAGTTAGTAATTATTTTAGTTTGACAAATTGAAGTTAGTTTTCAGATAAATAAATGCATCATAACACTCGTTTGGTTCTACTTGATCTGGATAAGGTATTATATTAGTACATTTAGCTCTAAATTCTGGTGAAATGAAGTCATTCTCTAATTGAAGTACACCAGAATTATCTGCAGCATCTTTCAGTTGCTCTTCTGTGATTGGAAAACCTGAGGAAGGGTGTAAAAACAGAATATTACCTAAATTGAAATTACTATTTGCAAAATCAACACAGCTGTTCTTAGTCTAGTATTGCAAAAACTACAATGACATTAAATATTTATTGAACTTGAATGGTGGGCTACAATATTGTGTATAAGAAAATATACAAGAAGTCATACTTAGGGTGTGAAAGAAATGAATGACAACAATGTACAGTATATTATATGAATGAGGGTATCAATATAATAAGTGGATAATTTATAAGATTCTACTGAAACCAGTTGCAAAATATGCAAAGGGCCCTCTATCATATATCAAACTAAAAACTCTGCAAATCTAGTGCAGTGCTCTGATCAGTAAGCCATGAAGGGCTGTTGCTGAGAATATCTCATGAGTATATAGTAGATGGTAATATACCATGGAATGTATATTTGTTTGTTAAGAGTAATATTGGCATTTGCATGTACACCCCGATGACTACATGACACAATGTTGACTAAATACAGTAGTCTAAATTACCACGAAGTTCCCAAAGTAATAATGATCATTACTTTACAGTTGTCTACATTGTTAATTTGACAGGCTTTGCTATTTTCAGGGGTTGGTTAATTTGGAAACTTCACAAGACTGTACATTCCAATGAGTCAATGAGTAAATATTATTCTTGCAACTGTGGTGCAAACAACATACCACATTCTTCTAATTCATATTTATCAGGAAATTCATAGACATGGTTTGGTACACCGTCAGGAAGATCGGTTTCTTTTTGTCCCCGAATTCTGTGGCTGTTCCATATGGAATCCTTAAAAATATCTAATTGCTTTTGGATCAAAGGGATGAAAAGAAATGCAAGCAAAGATCTGAAAAAAGAAACAAATTAAGTTTTGATAGTTGCCTGAATATTTCATTGAAATCAGTATTTGACGCCTCAGTGTCCTTTTCTGTAGAAAATATTGTTACAACAATAGTTTTAAATATATGCTGGTAACCAACCTATCAGTTTCATCATGTGGATTATAATGATTCTGGTCTTTCAATTGTCTTAAATGTCCTTTAAAATATTTCTCCAAGCGCTCATGCAATTCTCTCCACCAACGCTCAATCTTGGAGGAAAACAAACAATGTTACTTTCCATCATAATTAAGTGAATTTGTCACATTCCATTTCCAGAAGGGCAAGGTTTTGTAGCACCCAAAATGGTATTGTATGTTAATTTAATTTTTTTTTTCAACAATGTGTCACTTCTGTGGAATGGTTGCTATGCGAGAATATGTATATATTTTTGGTTAAACGTTTGCAAACTTCCCTTACTGTAATTATATTTATTTTAAATCACCTTGAAGTACCACCAATAAAAAGTCAATAACAATTTATACATACCTGATTTGATGTTGATGGACCATAAATTACTGTATCACATGGGTTTGTTACCGCAGCATTGAACTGGTGAAGATATGCATGCATAGTCGCCATTGTTCCAGTTTCAGTCCCCTTATCAAGCCTAATGTAGGACGAGAGAACTCTGGATTCATAGAGATGTTCCAAATACCACTTTCCAATTAACTGGGGATTTGAATTGCTAACCCAGATCTTGAGCCACAAAATCTTTCTGCTAGCTGTATCTATACACCCATATACAGCAAGTGGAAATGTGCTGTTTTGATATCCCATCAGCTTATCGTGTCCATCCAAGGAATGAACCCAGTTGGGACCCTTTGTGGTGAACTTTCCTTTTTCCCTTTTTTTCGCATTTCCAATAGCCCTTGCTTGCAGCCCATCAGGATCAACATCACTCATAACTGCATATACTAAGTCGCGGGGTACTTTTAGGTCATGTTCTTGTCGGAGTTTTTTCTGCATGGCTCTGTAACCCAATAATTTTCCAGGACCATCTACTTCTTTAACTACAGCTTCCCTTACTTGTTCCACTGTTACATGTTTGTCAGTGTAGTGAACACCAAAATGCCGCATTCGACGATCAAGAGAGCTAAGACTCCAGGCATACTGAGAGTAATCTCGCTCGAGAAAATCTAAAATTTCTTTTCTTCTTAAATCTTGCTTAACATACTTCTCTAAATCATATTTCAAGGCCTTATCTTCAACCCAACTAGCATTTCTCATGTACGCCATCTTGTATAAAGTCTCCCAAGAATAATTTACGATTTTATAATCGATTAAACGAACGACGAGCGCAAAGGATCATGGTATACTATGACAACGCTAGGCCGGTAAAACTTTTCGATTTCTTTTCATTTCATTTTACTTTCATTTTATTTTCGTTTTACTTTCATTTTACTTTCATTTTACTTTTATTTTACTTTCATTTTACTTTCATTCGGTTCTTTATTTTTATTCAATTTTATTTTATTTTAAAAGTCATTTTAAATTCAATTTTATTTCATTTTAAAATTATTTAGTTTTTTTTTATTGTGAATTTTTTGAATGACAACGTTAGGCCACCATACACCAGCATATTTTTGAAGTTACAACTCCTTCTTTTATATATATATATATATATATATATATATATATATATATATATATATATATATATATATATATATATATATATATATACTATAAGTGTATGAAGGCCCGTTCTGGTCAAAATTACGTTAATTATTTTTGTTGAACAAACAATTATTTTTTAGGTTGCGAGATTTAATATTTAGTAAATTAGCAATTATTTTTGTGATATATCACAATTATTTTTATCAGCTCGAAAATATTTTGTGATGTATTATAATTATTTTTATCAACTCTAATTAATATTATGTATTTTAATTAATATTTTGTGTCAGAATTAATATTATGTGTCAGAATTAATATTATCTGTCAGAATTAATATTATCTGTCAGAATTAATATTATCTGTCAGAATTAATATTATCTGTCAGAATTAATATTATGGTGTTTCGGAATTATCTGCCATATCCCAGAATACGTCGCGGTACTAGAGTCATGTTAGACCAATGACATGAAGTATTAGCTATTGAAACACTAAAATGGCCGATGGCAAGTCGACGTGGAAGAGTTTTTCGTGAGAGAAATGAGCGTGGGTTTTCTCTTTTTATTCAAAATTTAAAGGGCGTCATCAGCTTATTCTTGTTTAACAATGATACTCAGCTAAGAACGGAGTCTTTAATCGAGGCAAGACAACGATTACTAGATGCATCAGGGACTTTGTCGTTCTTGGTTAATGACTTGGCTTCTGGTGCACCCAATCCTACTGGAATACCAACGCATGCTATCCAGGAACCGCTGCAAGTTCTGAGGAATTCTTTGACGCAACTGATTAACATAGTTTCTTCTTTGGTCGAAAGTAGCCCTGATTCTGACTATTTTGACAACCTTGATGTTGCTTACGCTGCGCCGACCGTGATACAGCAAGGTCAAGGACCAGGCCGTAAACGATTTGACATATCGAAAGATCAGCTGGAACACTTAAGGTCTCTGTTTTTCTCGTGGCAAAAAATTGCTAGTCTCCTTCATGTGAGCATTTCCACCCTGCAACGTCGAAGAAAGGAGTTTAATCTCACTGATGAATTTGAGAACTATTCAGATATATCGGACAATGAATTAGACCAAATTTATGCAAGCATTGTCGGACGTCCAAACGAAGGGCCATCCACACCGAATATAGGAAGAAGAAGACTCATTGGGGCCTTGAGAAGTAGGGGCTTGCGTGTGCAAAGGTGGAGAATTAGTGACTGTTTGCATCGTGTGGACCCAGTTGGAACTGCTTTGCGCTGGCGAATGGCTATACACCGCAGGAAATATTTTGTTCCAATGCCAAATAGCCTGTGGCATATAGACTCTGGGCATAAATTAGTCAGATATAAACTAGTTACTCATGTGTGCGTTGATGGAAAGACCAGGGCAATGTTGTATGTCTCCTGCTGTAACAACAACAAGGCTGATACTGTACTTGGCTTATTTAAACAGGCTGTTCAGAAATGGGGACTACCATCACGTGTTCGATGTGACCATGGTATGGAGAACTATTATGTTGGGGCATATATGATAGAGCAACGGGGTGCAGAAAGGGGAAGTATTATCACTGGATCATCAGTCCATAATTCAAGAGTCGAGAGGTCTCATCGTGATATATATTCAGGAGTGCTAGTTTTTTATGCACTCATATTTGAAGAACTAGAAGATGATGGTGTCCTGGATGTTTTGGATGATGTCCACATGTACAGCTTACATCATGTTTACATTCCTCGCATAAATAACTCGTTAGAGGAATTTGTGAATCAAATGAATAATCGTCCAGTTTCCACTGAACGAAACCAATCCCCATTGCAAATGTGGGAAAAGGGAATGTTAGAGAACATTCACTCTGGACATACTGCCCTCTCACCAGCAGAAATCGAGGACTTGGGAGTGGATCCAAATGGTGTATTAACAATTGAGGAGGAGGATTATCAAGTCAATGTTTCACCTCCATCAGTTGAATTGTCTGGTGAAGAAATCCAGCAGCTCCCTGACCCTGTCTTAAATGATGAAAATCGTGGTAAAACTATCTTTTGTCAAACAGTTGATATGATTGATGGATTTTTGAACTCTGTATAACAGACAGCAAAAAATTAAACTGATACTAATACACTGTATGTTATACTGTACCATAAACAAAATTGTGCAGCAAGTATTACATTATAGATGAGTATAATAATAAACTTTAATGAGTAACATGTCATGAATATTAATGATGAGACTAGCTTTCTGTAGTCTAATACTGGTACCAGTGTTTTGAATACAGTACTTGCCAACAAAGTCGTATGATTGCAACAGATATGAAAATACCACAATGAGCTGCTTATAATATTTGGTGTACACATTCTATAATAATTCTACATGCAGCTGTCAACCTCTGGTTTCGGTGTTCCTATGGGGGAGGGAATTAAATGTAAAGAGAACAAAAAGTACATCTCTCAAGGATCATGCACAGAGCCACTGAGGGGGGGCTAGGGGGGCAAGTTGCCCAGGCCCCCAACTGGAGAAAGGCCCCCTAAGATTTTTGATACTGAGTTTTTGACATAAGAAAGAGGCCCAGAAAGTGTAAAGATCAGTAACACTAATTTCATTTTTAGCCAACCCAGGGGACCAATTGAGACCTTATGATGTGTGGCATCAGTCCCCCCCCCCCCCCACACACACACATAAATCAACCCATGCATGTGATGTCATCAGGTGCCTAAATCAATAATTTGCCCTGGACCCCACAATTTCTCTCAGTGGCCCTGGTCATACATGGAGAGAAGAACATTCCCAGCATTGAAAACTAGCACAGAACTAGAGTGGTTGTTGGCAAAAAGTGGCTGATTAATAAAAATTCTATAACTTAAAAAAAAAATTTTAAAAAAATATTCAAATTAGTCTATTTATTACCCACTCATCTATTAAGAAATTTTTAATGAAAAAAGAAAATTGGGGCTACCTTTTTCAAAATAAATTAGATTGAAGGGTAATTATCAAACAATTGAAATGTCATTGTTGCCATAGCAACCACTTTAATTTGGTAGGAATTTTTAATCTGAGGATGTTATTCTATGCATAACATTCAGTTTTATTCCAAAATATTTATGCACATTCATTGTATCAGGTCTTCCTAGATGGTCAAAAGATACCCCTCTGTTATTTTACTGTCTAACACCAGATGATTTTACTCATCAAGTGAGAGCCACTGACCAGGAGGAAAGGGTTAAACTTGTATTTTCCACTTTTCAAGAAACTGTATGGTGCCACCTTAATAGAACATAAGAAAAACAAAGTACAGTAGCAATTCTGTAATGAAAATGATTGCCTCAGGAAAGATTGGACTTCACCTCAGCCTCACAAGCACAGTATAATTATAAACATCACCATTAATTTTACAAACTTCCCAAAAAATAGAACAATGTTTAACCATTAATATAAAGGAATTTAAGGAATAGGCAGGCTGCCACCCATTCTGCAGAATAAAACCATCTGGCCAAGATATTTTTCTCACTTTAATATTTTAAATTCAACATTTTATACAATGAATATACTCAACATGCATCAACATGCATCAACTTGTTATCATGTTTATATAATTAGAATTACTTTATATTAGTACACAAGTTATGTATTCTTACTAACATCTAGAATCATTGTCAAAATGGCAGAGTTCACCTGTAACACTTATCACAACTCATGTGTTTAAAGATGTTTTCAAAGCAATTAAATTACAATTTTAACAGGAACTACATATAAAAATACCATGAATGTAAACGTAATATCCATAACAAAAATGTATCTACCAAGATCATAAATATGATACACTGTAGTAATAAAGTGTCAACAGACAACAGTAATAACAGTAAGTGTAACATTAATCCTTACCAAAGTAAGACTGTGAGAATGCTAGGTCATATAAAGCAAACAACCTTTCTTGTGTGGGCAATGGAAACTGATTGGTGGCTCTCGGTAGCTCTAACAGATTCCCACAAGTGTGAGCTAAAGGCACAAACCCTGGGACAACAACAGATTCTTCTTTTTCACTTGAATTTGCTACTTTAGTTTCAAAGGGCAGGATGAAATGAATGGAAGGAGCCATGCAAAACCCAAGCACTGGTTCTTCTGAGGCACCTGTTACAAATTCAAGAATGTTGTCTAACACTATGCACTTCTGTCCACATGATCTTCTGCCTCCTCCAACTTCCCTTACATAGGTAACAAACTTGTGATAGGTTTCTTTCTCTTGCTTTTGGGCATTGCTTCCTTCCTCGGAAAACTTTGGCTTCAGGATTTGTAAAAGCTTCTGCACATTGACCTTTTTTTGGGCATTTGGTCTCAAGACATGGACCAGCATAGGTAGTTGCTCGAGGGCAGAGAGTATACCCAATACTTGCAGACCTCGGCATAATTCAGTAATACAGGGATTACATGTAGGACTCTTGGTTGTAGAAATTACCTCTTCTAAAATATCTTCTCCAAGAAAAGCTGGCATCTGACCATTCTGTAGCATGGCTATGGCAATCATTATGCCAACATGGAAATAATCATTGGCAAGAAATGACCGCAAACCATTGTCAAACTACTTTTCCTTGATTGCTTGATTCATAAGCCGGATCCATTCTTTGCGAGGGCCACCCAAATCTACTGATTCTTCTCCCATGAAGTCTACCTGGAATGTCTTTGTAAAGTCATCAATAAATTGAAACTCACTGAATGTTGTTTCCATAATGTTATCCCTGTCCACAGTAATGCAATTTGTGTCTCCATCAATGGTTTCCTCATGACTAGCGACATCAAGCATTCTTCCAGAGACAATTTCCTGTTGCAGAAACCTTATGACTTCAATTGGATGGATTAGATTCAAACGTTTTGCAGTATTGATTATTGACTGAATGTCAATAAGGCACTTTAACTGGGTGGGGTTTGAGGAAGGTACATCAGACACAGGCAACTCATGAGTAGATTCTGCAGGGATACCATCATCAACATTAGGGATATTAGTTCCTGAGCTAGTTCCTGAACTGAGTAGAGTGAGAGATGATGGTTCAGCAGGGACTGTGAAGTCACAGTTTATATCATTGGTACTGTTGGTAAGATCTACAACTTCACTGGTATTTACATTGGTAACTGGAACCACTGGAGGCAGAGTAGATGTTGGTAAAATAAAAATGTCAGTATGTTCTGACACCTGGCTGAGGTCATCTTCCGGAAACATGTCATCAGCAGGTTCACGTTTGGGTTCATACAACGGCCGCAAATATATGCAGCCAGAAGGTGCAATGGACTTAAGCAAAAGTTTGGCATCTATCTTCTTACCGGTTGGGATGTTCGGTCGTAATAATGTACCAGAGGAGTTTTTCATAATTTCAAAGCCGACTCCTTCTAAAGAACCACAAAGCAAGGTTTCTAATTCTTTTTCCAACAGTTGGGCATCCCAATACCGATTTATATCAAATCCGGTAATGACTCTTCCATTTTTCTCCAGTTCGACTTTTTCAGTTTTCGTAGGTATTCGGTCACTCGCCATTTTAACCACGACAACATCTCGCGTTACGGTGTCAGATGCCAATGGTCGACCAGCCGATCGTGAACGTCTGGTATTGTTCTGCGGAGCTGGATAGGGCCGCACTCGTGTACTTGTTGAAGTTGGTTGGTATCGCCCAGTAGTTGATCTTGATCTTTGTGCAGCAGCAGCAGCAGTAGGAAATCTTCTCTGCAATTCATTTAAACTAGAATTACCACTAGCAGGTACCGGAGAAACGTTAGCCCGTGGATTGTCGATCACCTTGGTAATTTCGTTGATACTATTGATTGCATTTTGTGCAATCTTTCTTAGCTCTTCTTTCATCGACGAGTCAATTTGGTCAACCATGTTTTTTTCGGACGCCCAAAAACGCGGTAAATAGTAAGTACTTCATGTTATGGGATATAATGGATCAAACCTAATCCTAGTACCGCAAAGTATTCTGGGATATGGCAGATAATTCCGAAACACCATAATATTAATTCTGACAGATAATATTAATTCTGACAGATAATATTAATTCTGACAGATAATATTAATTCTGACAGATAATATTAATTCTGACAGATAATATTAATTCTGACAGATAATATTAATCAAAATACATAA
The DNA here is from genome assembly GCA_035771165.1 of Paragorgia papillata. NCBI lineage: Eukaryota > Metazoa > Cnidaria > Anthozoa > Scleralcyonacea > Coralliidae > Paragorgia > Paragorgia papillata. Next base: position 1,563,704 of record JAWNZC010000088.1, read on the forward strand.
TATTAATTAGAGTTGATAAAAAAAATTATAATACATCACAAAATATTTTCGAGCTGATAAAAATAATTGTGATATATCACAAAAATAATTGCTAATTTATTAAATATTAAATGTCACAACCTAAAAAATAATTGTTTGTTCAACAAAAATAATTAAAGTAATTTTGACCAGAACGGGCCTTCATAATAAGTGGGCTTACCTCAAATGTTTATGGTCGCTACTGTCAGTTTCACGCTGGGTGAGCCGCCTGAAGATCGCCCAGCGTGAAACTGACAGTAGCGACCATCAACATTTGAGGTAAGCCCACTTATAGTATATTCGCTCTATCTTTACGGTATTGAGCACTTTTCGACATTTCGCGAACAACACTTTGTTTGTTTGAATATATATATATATATATATATATATATATATTAACAACATTAGAAGCTGTCGTCACGGAAATAGCTAAATAAATAAATAAAAGAGTATTAAAAATATTATTAGATGTTTGAAAGTCATGGTCAAAGCATAAAGGCCGTTTTCCACTAAGCGTTTTTTTAGCGAAGCGACTTTTTGCCTCTGTCTTGGCTGATTAGTTCCACCTGACTGAGCTTAGAAGACAAGAAAAAATCGCTTCCGCGCGAAAAATATCACTTAGTGGAAAATAGTCTTTAATAGCTCCTTGCGAGGGATGATACTCTTTATACAAGAACTTGTTTCAACAGCAGTTGCAATTAACAAAAACTGTAGGAAACCTCCTTCAATTGTTTGTTTTTTTGTTCTCTTTTAGTTTACATCAAATGTGCAGCTAAAGGCAAGCGTGTGTACGACAAGTATCACAGCTGTTTCTTTTGCCAAAAAGAATTTTCAAAATTGGCTCGCCATTTTGAGCAAGTTCATGGCGATGAAGAAGAAATAAAAGCAGCCCTGGGTTTTAGTCCAAAAAACAAAAAACGACAGAAGAAACTTGAAAAACTTTCCAGAATGGGTAATTTTAATCACAACCTCAAAGTTCAAGAACTAGGTGAAGGTGAACTGAAAGTTGTTCGAAGACCGTCTGCCGACATGGACACCAATCCCAGCAATTATTTGCCATGTAAATTTTGCCATGGTTTTTTTCAAAAAACTGAGCTGTGGAGGCATGCTCCCAAGTGTCCATTCCAAGAAGACGACGAAAACAACAAAGTGGCATCAAAAAGGATGCAGTATGAAGGGTCCTTACTACTTGCATCGAACAATTTTCCGAAAGGATGTAGCAAGAAGTTGTCGGAATGTGTGATTTCCACCATGGCGTCGGATAACGTAAGTGCTGTGGTAAAATTGGACAAAACCATTTTAACTCTTGGTTCTGACCTAATTGAAAACAGAGGAATTGAAAAGGTTGCAGAAGTCTCCCAACAAATGCGGATTTTAGCAAGAATTGTGTTGGAAGGACGAAAACTTACAGGAAATGAAACGGCAAATTTGGAAGATTTCCTGAAACCTAGCCAGTTCGACACCTTAGTCCAATGTGCCAAGAATCTTGGAGGTTACTCTGAGGAAGATGGGGCATTGGCAAATAGGCAGTTCAAATCTCCATCTACGGCAGCTAAGTGTGGGTACAGCTTAAAAAAAGCTGCTTTAATATTGAAAGGCGAAGCACTAAGGGATACAGACATGGCCAAAATAAATGACATTACCTGTTTCCTCGAGTTGTACGACGGAGAATGGGGGAACAAAGTATCCAACCCAGCACTGAGGAATTTAGCGTTTAAGAAGCATAATACACCACAACTCCTGCCACTGACGAATGATCTGCTGCTTCTGAGAGACTATCTAACAAGGGAGATCAAAGTACTCACACCGAAACTCCAATCCGATCCCACGAAAGAAAGTTGGAAGCAACTTGCATTAGTTACTTTAGCAAGACTAATCATGTTCAACAAGCGAAGAGGTATTTATTTGTATTGTTACCCTGTATTGTTCCTATTTAATTTCTATATAATTCCATTATAGGTTTTATTTATCCATCCATCTACCCGTCCACCTCATTCCTTATGTCTCTTTTGATAAATCTGAGATAGTTATCGGCAAAAATGAAACTGAATTAGATACTTAAATTGTAACACGATGAGTACTTCTGTTGAGTCCCCTGTCAGAAGTGCGTTATTGTTATGATAATCGTACTTCGTATATTGACATGTTCAGTTTAAAGGTTCGTTTGTTTTTGCTGTACAAGCTGTCGTAAGCTAAACTTAGAGGAAAACTCTAATATAAGCTCCAGACGGGCTTGAAGCCACAACCTTCCTTATGCCAGCCGGGCGCTCTAACGATTGAACCACTACATGCAACTCAGATGGTAGACCGAGACTGTTTACGTTATTTATACCTGGGAACGAGTCAGACTATCCGTGTGTCACAAGTACTTGTTGCGCTGGACAGTTTGATTCGTTCCCAAGTATAAATAACGTTAAAAACCTCGGTCTACTATCTGTCATACAATATACTACAGGTATAATCGCCGAGAAAACCGTTGACAATCTTTCTAAAGTAGAATTTAGTTGCCTGATTACAGACGAGCGCACCGCTTTGCTTCTTTGAATTAAGGAGTGGGGCCAGGGAGATTATTATATATGTACCCGGAATATATGTTTAACCTTTTTCTTTTTGTCATCTTTAACATAGGAGGAGAAGCTGCTCGAATGACAATTGCTGCATTCAGAAGTCGGCCAGATTGGAAAACTGTACATAATGAAGAGATCCTCGCCTCGCTTTCAAAGACGGAAAAACATCTTTGCAGTCGGTATGTAAAAACGGATCTGATACTGTAATTAGCTCTTGGTAACAAATTAGAGAGGGGATGGGCAATTGCTTGGCAGTAGTCGGATAATTTAGCCAGTCACTTTTCAAACAAGGTGGAAACCATTTTAGAAAGACATGGCAAAAAAGTAATAAATTATGCTGCTAATCCTTTTCAAAAATTTCTTGAATTTCTTTAGACTGCTAAAAAGTAAAACACTTATTTGATGCATGTATTTACGTTAAAATAGGTAACAGTATTAGTTCTAATCGAGTAGAACATCGTGGGATAAAGGCAAATAATTAAAGTTACATGCAGTGTAAAGGACACCTTGACATACTGTTGTTAGCGTAATTTATTTAGCCAAAATAAAAGTAAACAATGATAATTGTTTTAAGAATTTCTTAAATTTCCCGTTTTCATAAAACTTTGTTTTAAGTCTTACCTTTTGAATCCCTTATTATTCTTAAAGATTTGATATGGTCGAGATTCTGGGGAAAAGAAGCAATAAAGTGCCTGTCATATTAACACCAGATGTAAAGAGTGCAATCATTGCACTCAATGAAACGAGAGAAAAGTGCGAAGTAAACAAAGAAAATCGGTATATCTTTGCGGTAAACAATGGGAGATCAGCAAATTCTTTGAGAGGTAATGATGTCATGAACAAGGTGTGTAAAATGGTGGAACTCAAGCAAGCTAACCTTGTGACATCAACCAACCTAAGAAAATATGTTGCTACGATTTCCCAGTTGGTTGACATGAACGAAACAGAGATGGGGTGGTTAGCCAAACACCTTGGCCATGACATCCACATCCATAAAGATTTCTATAGAATGCAAGAAAGCACGTTGGAAATGGCAGTGGTGGGAAACCTGTTGGTTGCAATTGACGAAGGCAGGGCCCATAAATTCAAAGGAAGAAATCTGCGTGACATAAAATTAGATGGTATGAAAATAATCTTATCTTTATATTCACAAACTGTCAATCATCCTTGCCAACATTTCTAAATTAGCATGAAGAAAATAACTCGTTGTAAACATTTTTTCTGAACTCGATGCTTAATCTACTAAAATGCCCAGGATAACAGAAAATTGGAAAGTGAAAATTAACTGACTAAAGGGATTTTGAATCATTGTCACTCAACGTGGGTAAACAGGGTAAACAGTTAAGTGAGCAAGAAATATGAAAGATTATGAGGCGAGGGAAAGAGAGAAGAACTTTGTTCAGTTGCCATGTATAAAAATTAAATTGTTTTTGTGTGGGAGATACGTCCTATATATAGTGGAGCCTGTACCCAGAGGAAGATCCATTTATTTTGTAATGCAATTGTCTTGGGCCGGGTAGGTTTATCCCTATCCCCCGAGATATCTCGGTGTTAGTTTATTTCCATGTTAAAAAAGTAAACTGTTCACATGAGACCGAGATAACTCGGGGGATAGGGCCAGAGTTAACCCTACCTCCATGTGAACGCTTTCGCCCGAGTTATATCGGGGGTTATTAGGGACAACTTTTGAATAGTTACGCATGCGTACATTGTAATCATGTGAGACAGGGTCAACTTTGACCCGATCTCATATGAACAGGCCCTAAGAAGTCGACAACACGGCCAAGCTTATATAAGTGATAATATTTCTTCCCCAAAAAAATCCTCATCAGCTGTTAATGATATTCTTTTGTTAAAGTTCACACAACATGTCCGCTATGACGTCAAGTGCAAACAAAGAATAGTTCTTTTACTCGGAGGAACATTTATAATCTTATTCTTCACCCGAGTACATTGTCAAACGTTGTTTAACCAACCATTTGCATGATGCACTGCTAATAACCATTTTTCATTGGAGGACAATCGACATTGAAGAATGTGTTTATAGCGGTTTATAATTATGTACACATATAAAAATTAGCTGCTAGTGATTTAAATTTTAAACAATTCTACTACAATATTTACTACCCAAATATGCAATATATATTATTTCTTTGAATGTTATTAGACTTTGTGACTACTCCTGAAGCTGAAGAACAAAGCGGTGATAACCTAGGTAAGTTGCAATTTTAAGAACCGTGGTTACGCGTACTCCTGCCGCCAGAAACGCCTTGAGGAGAAAAGTCAGTTGGAAATGAGTAAAGGAATATTGCTGCGTAACTACGCCATAATAGAGCAACAACTCCAGAAAATGACGGCCGAACGTGATAACTACAATTAACGTCGGTACGAAAATCTGTTTCGTTTAATTAAAAATTTTGTTCGCAGATATTTTACCATTAATAATTTCAATTGTTTGCCTACTTTGTTAAATTCGGCGCCATTGTTGTTGCTAACAGATCAACTGCTAGCTCTAGTGTTCACATACTACTCGTTTTGTCGGATAAGTCAAGTATTTTCATTGGCGTATCTCACCTGCAAGTTGAAAATGTAAATTATTTATCAGCAAAGACATAATTCCCTAAGGAAATCAGTTCAAATTACATAAATGAAGCAACCTTTCACTTGATTTTCTTTTAAAATACTGATTTGTTTGAGATGCTATATCAAACATTCAGGATATCCAAACACCTTGTGATTATTTAATCTCATCCAAAAACAATTGATTGTGCTTCCAACGTGTATATATATATATATATATATATAGTTCAATCTACAGACACGGTGTTTCGCTGTACAACAGCTCATCAGTGTAGCTTGGAACAATCTGAATGAATTTCAACAATTATATATATATATATATATATATATATATATATATATATATATATATATATATATATATATATATATATATATATAATAAGTAAACCGTTCACATGAGACCGAGATAACTCGGGGGATAGGGCCAGAGTTAACCCTACCTCCATGTGAACGCTTTCACCCGAGTTATATCGGGGGTTAGGGTCAACTTTTGTATAGTTACGCGTGCATTGTACAAAACGTTCTAATTTATTCTTGTACACGCGCCATTTGCATGCATTTAATTAACGTTACTGGCGTGTTATTTTCTTCACGTGAAAGCTAGGGTTATCGCGGGGGCCACGGTCAACTCGGTAGTTGCCTTTTATCATGTGAGACAGGGTCAACTTTGACCCGATCTCATATGAACAGGCCATAAGAAGTCGACAACACGGCCAAGCTTATATAAGTGATAATATTTTTTCCCCAAAAAAAATGCTGATCAGCTGTTAATGATATTCTTTTGTTAAAGTTCCTCCAACATGGCCGCTATGACGTCAAGTGCAAACAAATAATAGTTCTTTTACTCGGAGGAACATTTATAATCTTATTCTTCACCTGAAAACATTGTCAAACGTTGTTTAACCAACCATTTGTATGATGCACTGCTAATAACCATTTTTCATTGGAGGACAATCGACATTGAAGAATGTGTTTATAGCGGTTTATAATTATGTACACATATAAAAATTAGCTGCTAGTGATTTAAATTTTAAACAATTCTACTACAATATTTACTACCCAAATATGCAATATATATTATTTCTTTGAATGTTATTAGACTTTGTGACTGCTCCTGAAGCTGAAGAACAAAGTGATGATAACCTAGGTAAGTTGCAATTTTAAGAACCGTGGTTACGCGTACTCCTGCCGCCAGAAACGCCTTTGGAAATGAGTAAAGGAATATTGCTGCGTAACTACGCCATAATAGAGCAACAACTCCAGAAAATGACGGCCGAACGTGATAACTGCAATTAACGTCGGTACGAAAATCTGTTTCGTTTAATTAAAAATTTTGTTCGCAGTTATTTTACAATTAATAATTTCAATTGTTTGCCTACTTTGTTAAATTCGGCGCCATTGTTGTTGCTAACAGACCAACCGCTAGCTCTAGTGTTCACATACTACTCGCTTTGTCGGATTAGTCAAGTATTTTCATTGGCGTATCGCCAAAGGTTTCTATCACCTGATATAAACTCCTCCAATAATAGCCAATAAAATTAAAGGATATTTGCGATAGAAACTCGTGTAAATTTATACCAATAAAAGCATTAACATATTTCCAATGATTGTGAACAAGAAGAAAATACATACCTATATACTAGGGGGCACCGCCTGCATGTTTTGGTCGAGTAAACTATTACTAAATTCCAATTAATGCAAATCTTACAGATGAGGGTGCTTCAAGCTCATCTCAGCAACGACAGGAAAATGGGATACTTACAGGTTTGCCTTAATATTTGTATTTGTATTTTTAAGTTTTGTGTATTTCTAGTTAGTGTATATTAACACTTTGAAGCCTGACGATTTTATTCAGCACAGGGAGAGGTGCAGGCCTCAAAGTGTTAAGATACGGCCGGAAGTGTATGGACACCATAACTCGTGAAAACACTATTAACTACCTTCACTAAACGCTGTTGTTACTGTTCACTAGAATCTAGCTCAGCAGCAATTTAAAAAGACCGTGGACTCTTAGACAAACATAAAATGCAATAGGTGGTGTGCATCTTGCGTCATTGCCGCCATGTTGAATGAATTTGACAAAGGTTTTTCATCATCTGCAATTATAATTGCATCCAACATGGCGATTGGTTGACACCACCTATTATCGATCCTCAACGCAAAAGCTATAAAAAATGAGAATATTTTATAAAGTAACCTTTATTTCATGATTGAGTCGGTTTTCTTTGATGTACCGCGGGCTGTATATAGCATATAGCCCTATGAATACTAATTAGATAAGAAATGAAGAAAAAAACTACGAAAATCGTTGTCCAAGGTGGAAAAAATACACAAACGTTTGTTGGAAAACCTCCTCAATCATGAAATAAGTCTGATAAAGCCCTCGAACGTCGGGATGTATGGTATATACAGCCCTCGGACGCTTCGTGTCCTCGGGGCTGTATATAGCATACATCCCTCGTTCTCGGGCTTTATCCTATACATAATTACAAACATTTCTTACCTGCAGTGAAAATATATCGGAGGGACGCCATTCAGCTTTTGCCGTATGTTCGGCCATTTTCGGCACGTAGAGTGTTAAATAGACTTTCTAAAAGTCCGTATCTTTACAGAGAGAGACTTGGAGCAAGTCTAAGTGTTAAACAGCTTTGAATTGCTGTCTTTGTTTGGACTTTACCGCTTCGAATTTGCATGGACTTGGCCATTGCAAAACAACGTAAAGACGTCGAATGAAAATTTGAATATTACCATCACAAAATGACACCTGCAAGTTGAAAATGTAAATTATTTATCAGCAAAGACATAATTCCCTAAGGAAATCAGTACAAATTACATAAATGAAGCAACCTTTCACTTGAATTTCTTTTAAAATACTGATTTGTTTGAGATGCTATATCAAACACTCAGGATATCCAAACACCTTGTGATTATTTAATCTCATCCTAAAACAATTGATTGTGCTTCCAACGTATATATATATATATATATATATAATAAGTAAACCGTTCACATGAGAACGAGATAACTCGGGGGATAGGGCCAGAGTTAACCCTACCTCCATGTGAACGCTTTCACCCGAGTTATATCGGGGGTTAGGGTCAACTTTTGTATAGTTACGCATGCGTACATTGAACAAAACGTTCTAATTTATTCTTGTACACGTGCCATTTGCATGCATTTAATTCACGTTACTGGCGTGTTAGTTTCTTCACGTGAAAGCTAGGGTTATCGCGGGGGCAACGGTCAACTCGGTAGTTGCCTTTTATCATGCGAAACAGGGTCAACTTTGACCCGGTCTCATATGAACAGGCCCTAAGAAGTCGACAACACGGCCAAGCTTATATAAGTGATAATATTTTTTCCCCAAAAAAAAATGCTGATCAGCTGTTAATGATATTCTTTTGTTAAAGTTCCTCCAACATGGCCGCTATGACGTCAAGTGGAAACAAATAATAGTTATTTTACTCGGAGGAACATTTATAATCTTATTCTTCACCTGAGTACATTGTCAAACGTTGTTTAACCAACCATTTGCATGATGCACTGCTAATAACCATTTTTCATTGGAGGACAATCGACATTGAAGAATGTGTTTATAGCGGTTTATAATTATGTACACATATAAAAATTAGCTGCTAGTGATTTAAATTTTAAACAATTCTACCACAATATTTACAACCCAAATATGCAATATATATTATTTCTTTGAATGTTATTAGACTTTGTGACTACTCCTGAAGCTGAAGAACAAAGCGGTGATAACCTAGGTAAGTTGCAATTTTAAGAACCGTGGTTACGCGTACTCCTGCCGCCAGAAACGCCTTGAGGAGAAAAGTCAGTTGGAAATGAGTAAAGGAATATTGCTGCGTAACTACGCCATAATAGAGCAACAACTCCAGAAAATGACGGCCGAACGTGATAACTACAATTAACGTCGGTACGAAAATCTGTTTCGTTTAATTAAAAATTTTGTTCGCAGATATTTTACCTTTAATAATTTCAATTGTTTGCCTACTTTGTTAAATTCGGCATTTCGGCGCCATTGTTGTTGCTAACAGACCAACCGCTAGCTCTAGTGTTCACATACTACTCGTTTTGTCAGATTAGTCAAGTATTTTCATTGGCGTATCGCCAAAGGTTTCTATCACCTGATATAAACTCCTCCAATAATAGCCAATCAAATTAAAGGTTATTTGCGATAGAAACTCGTGTAAATTTATACCAATAAAAGCATTAACATATTTCCAATGATTGTGAACAAGAAGAAAATACATACCTATATACTAGGGGGCACCGCCTGCATGTTTTGGTCGAGTAAACTATTACTAAATTCCAATTAATGCAAATCTTACAGATGAGGGTGCTTCAAGCTCATCTCAGCAACGACAGGAAAATGGGATACTTACAGGTTTGCCTTAATATTTGTTTTTGTATTTTTAAGTTTTGTGTATTTCTAGTTAGTGTATATTAACACTTTGAAGCCTGACGACTTTATTCAGCACAGGGAGAGGTGCAGGCCTCAAAGTGTTAAGATACAGCCGGAAGTGTATGTACACCATAGCTCGTGAAAACACTATTAACTACCTTCACTAAACGCTGTTGTTACTGTTCACTAGAATCTAGCTCAGCAGCAATTTAAAAAGACCGTGGACTCTTAGACAAACATAAAATGCAATAGGTGGTGTGCATCTTGCGTCATTGCCGCCATGTTGAATGAATTTGACAAAGGTTTTTCATCATCTGCAATTATAATTGCATCCAACATGGCGATTGGTTGACACCACCTATTATCGATCCTCAACGCAAAAGCTATAAAAAATGAGAATATTTTATAAAGTAACCTTTATTTCATGATTGAGTCGGTTTTCTTTGATGTACCGCGGGCTGTATATAGCATATAGCCCTATGAATACTAATTAGATAAGAAATGAAGAAAAAAACTACGAAAATCGTTGTCCAAGGTGGAAAAAATACACAAACGTTTGTTGGAAAACCTCCTCAATCATGAAATAAGTCTGATAAAGCCCTCGAACGTCGGGATGTATGGTATATACAGCCCTCGGATGCTTCGTGTCCTCGGGGCTGTATATAGCATACATCCCTCGTTCCCGGGCTTTATCCTATACATAATTACAAACATTTCTTACCTGAAGTGAAATATATCGGAGGGACGCCATCAGCTGTTATTTACCGGTTATGTTCGGCCATTTTCGGCACGTAGAGTGTTAAATAGACTTTCCAAAAGTCCGTATCTTTACCTCCTACCCACCGCGAGATACGGACTTTTCAAACTTGCAAACTTGCAGCACAAATTTCGGTCAGTGACGTATAATCATTTGGACCAATCAGCGTCTATATTTTCAGTGTCGGGGGTTGAATATGGGTAGCAGTTTGACCTATACTTGGCTTAGTTGGCGTATTTTCACTTTCGTCAATTGTCTCATGAGGATCGGTCATTGTTTAGAGCTAACTGAAGTATTTCGTGTCACGTCACGCGTCAGTGACTTTTCCCACAATAAGAATCGATTTCCTTCAAGTTTAACAAGTCTGTCTCCTTCCTTCCACGACAGAGAGAGACTTGGAGCAAGGCTAAGTGTTAAACAGCTTTGAATTGGTGTCTTTGTTTGGACTTTACCGCTTCGAATTTGCATGCACTTGGCCATTGCAAAACAACGTAAAGACGCGTCGAATGAAAATTTGAATATTACCATCACAAAATGACACCTGCAAGTTGAAAATCAGCAAAGACATAATTCCCTAAGGAAATCAGTACAAATTACATAAATGAAGCAACCTTTCACCTTGATTTTGTTTTAAAATACTGATTTTTTTGAGATGCTATATCAAACACTCAGGATATCCAAACACCTTGTGATTATTTAATCTCATCCTAAAACAATTGATTGTGCTTCCAACGTATATATATATATATATATAAAGAGAGAGAGAGAAGTGTACAATTTCAGAATTCAAACCTTAGTTCTTTTATTTTTTGGCGGTCCGGGATTCATCTGATTCGCGAGTTCTGATTGGCTAGCGGGCGGTCCGGTATCCTACGATAGTCCCCGATACCAGACCGCTGCGGATTTAAAAAGAAAAGACAATTTTTTTTTTAATATTTCGTATACTCGACGCTTTTTACTATTTTGAAACTCAAACTGATGAACTTTAGATTTTAATAATATCACGTGATCATGTTTTTGATTACGCTACTTTCTATTACCCAACATAATTATGATAAAAAAATGAAGTGACATGTTAAGTTGTACGTATACATGTAGTGCATGTGGTACGTTTGCGAGCTTGGTGTAATGTAACAGAAGTTCGGTAGACGTTCGTCAAGCTAAATTATTCAGAAAACTTTCTGAGACCCCAGATAGGGTTCGAACCTACAACCTTCCGGGCGTCCAACCGGTCATTGGACGGTGTAGGTTCGAACCCCATTTGGGGTCTCAGAAATTTTTCTGAGTAATTGAGCTTGACGAAGGTCTACCAAACGTCTGTCATAAAAAAATAAATATGTTATTTACCGGTTTTGGTCGGTCCGTACTGGGAAATATTTGCCATATATATATATTTATTTATTATATAGCATGCTATCGGATATGAGCTTTTGCGTAATCTGATTGGTTCCCTACTACCAGGCTATCAGCTCATATCCTACTAGTAGAGGAAAACAAGATGGCGGCATGTTTTTTTGAACTGCCAAAAAGAGTTGAAATTGACGGATTTTTATACAGAAAAACATCAACACCCTCAAACCAATGTATAAAAAAACAACATTGTGTAAAAATACATTAACAAATACACAATTTAGCATGTTAAATGGTAAAATTCACCTAAAAATTATTACTTATTAGGTCTTTTTACTTCAAAAACCCGAGTAAATTAACGGGTTGATATTAATTTGTTGCCAAACAAAGAAACTCACGGTTAAAGTCAAGCTTACAACACACATTTCGTAGGAGATCACCAGTAAAGAGACTTTTTAGATTTAGAAAAGCATTTGGAGTAGTAAAAAGCATGTTCTTTTCCAAAAACAACCAACTAAGTAATTTAGTTTCACTGCCGAAGGTGTTTCAGTTTCATTTTTGCTTGAAATCAAAACCTTTTTCACGACAGCAACGCTAATATAAACAACTGACCCACCTTTTGACTTCATAAAGGTACCTTTTAATATTTTTTGTTGATCTGCTTAACACATTTTTTGCCTCTCGAGCAACATTTATACAATATTTCGAAGCTGTTTACGGAACAGCTCAGTGAGAAGCCGAGAAACAATGTGAACGCATCACTACGCATGGCGGAAGTATTAGTTGCCTATGCCGGAAGTAAGCGCCTCGTTGGCTATGAGCTCATATACAACTCGAGCTCATGGTATAACTGTTAAATATACTTAATATATAATAATATATTACCAATATCTATACCAAATTTATAATGTACAAATATTTATAATATTACAAATTTGTAATATAGTAAATGTAATTTCTGTTACTCTGAGTTTCACGTCCACCGGGCGTACACTAATTCGAGTCACTTGCTTATTCCTTAGGTCAAGCTCCATCATTTCCACCTAAAAAGAAATCCATTCATACGTCAAGTAAGTATAATAGTTTATAGAGTAAAGAACCAGTAAACTGACACGAAAGAAACTTATGCTCAAGACAAATTAACACCTTCGTTCACCATACTTACCGAGGGGGCCTTGGAGCGAGTGGTGAGTGATACTTGGATTCAGGTTAAGATCCATCCAGGTGGTATCCCGAGCTGACCACCCCTCTCGGGATGGTTGCACCAATCAAACCAATTTGGAATTGGTGGAAGAATGAATAAACTTACCTTTGTATCTTGAATTAAGAGTGGGATGGTGCGTCGTAATCTTTTGTACAAGCCCAACGTTGCGTGTGACTGGAACAAGAGCTACCCATCTCTTTGTCTGGCCTCGGTCACTGATCCTGCACCAATTAGCAACCACACCTTGTTACCTAGTTGTTAACCTTGGTTATTGCATAGCCTCATTAAAACCTTTCCCGTCTTCTAAGAAGTGCTACACTTTCAGTTCAAACCTATAGTTGTCTCTCTTTTTTACTTTTACCAAATGATCTCGCAAAATGACTATGGCTTTATCAACACTGGTGCCACTAGGTGTGAATTTAATAAGTAATAGCGGTCAGTGTTCGACAGTATAATGCCGGAAGGTATAGAAAAATAACCTACATCAGACGAAAACCTGTAAGAGTGCTTGGCTTGATATAGAACTTGTTTTGTAAATTCCTCACAATTTTATTGCAAGACTATGTAGTCACATTTTAGAGATTTAAAAACATCATCGAAATCCGTGCCGTTTCGAGGCTAATTGCATTGTTGACAACGCCTTTTTTTCTACTTTGCAGATGGAAAGAAAAAACGAAAAAAGATAACGCCTAAATGTTGGACGACAATTGAAAAAACAGCTGTTTTTAAAGTATTTGGGGGAAATATTTCAAGTGGGGAACTTCCAGGTAAAGAAGAATGTTCGCAGTTTTTGGAAGAAAACAAAACTATTATGAAAAACCGTTCCTGGAGTAACGTAAAAGATTACGTAAGAAATATTCATGTCAAGTCGGCCAAAAAAAGATGAAACTACGACCTCGCTGAGGATGCCCAGGTGTTGTAATAGTTTCAGCTTTGACAAGCGGAATGAAAAATCACGCTGCTCGCGTGTCGTCGCTATATTGATTGCTATATATGTAAGGGTTATTGAACCAACCGAGGTCAATTAGTTGTTTATAAACCTCGGGCTACGCCCTCGGTTTATATACAACTGATTGACCAAGTTCGGTTCAATAACTTTCTTCTTAGACAACAAAGGATGTTTTCTATTGCCTATTGGGATATTAATTTGACGTAAGTAATTGGCAACAGTGCTGTATATAGAATCATAACACTTTGAACAATGATAATTTTATACCAAATTATCACGAATAGTCCCTTCCTAAGAGTGAAAACAAACAAGAAACGAGCACTGAGGGTTGCAGGCTTTTGGCCGGGATTTTCTCTGTACATAAAGGAATTCACGTACGTCCCAAAAAATCCTGTAAAAGAATTTCAATATTGGTCACGTGAATAAACAAACGAGAGATTGACCAAATGAGATCGTTGTTCTTTGGCGAGTTCTCATTCCGCACGTCTGCTTGTCGCTGAAACTATTATAATATTTTGTTGCCTATGTGGTACACTTATCGTTCATGTAAATGTACTTTTCATATCTAAATTAGCCACTTCAGAAACGACATGGACTGGGGACGAATCAGAAACGCACGTGGAGTTATGGGACTGTTTTGGGGGACGCTTTTTATTGAACTCGCCACCGATTTTGCCATTTGGCCCTGTTTAAATTTGTAATATTTTCAAAATCTAAGCACAAGTACACATGGCAAATGGAGGAATGATGTAGTGAGTTGAAAAGATGACTAGTACAAACGGCGAAATTTGTAGCGAGTCAAAATAGTAAAATATAACTACGTAGCGAATTTCGTATAGTCACTCGACAGGACATACGGACGGAGAAACATGTAGCGAGTTATATATACCAAAGATAAACGAACTAAACGAGAAAATTCGTATACCCGATTAGGTTAAAATATTACGAATGCAGAACGGCAAATTCAATTCATTATTATTGGACTTTAACTATTACGAATACAAATTAAATCCGCGAGAAATTGAAAATATAACAAACTTAACGAGGCCACATGGCAAAATAAAAAGCAAGTTGAAAACAAAGCGTCCCCCAAAACAGTCCCACAATTCCGCGGGAGATGCTAATTTGTACCCAGTCCCTGCAGTTTCCGAAGTGGCTAATAGATCATGATACGACAACCACCTCACGTTACGCTTGTTTCGTGATGTCTTGCGTCTTCAATTTGTTAAGTTCAATATTATCTGACCTCCATCTGTCCATGTCTTCTTTATTCAACATTAACCCTGGCTTAGTTTTTTTATGAGTTTAAAAGCCACATCCAAAACACTGCATTAATATAGCATTGATTAATAAAAAATCAATGCTGTATCAGATATACAGCATAATAATTAGGACCCATTGGCTCAAATTAAGCTTTTTCCTTGTTTAAATAATTTGTTTTGCCTTTTTTCGGTGAGCCGTTGTAAATCCCATATGTACAGCTCGGACACGAATATTGTATTATTACATGTTGTATACATAATTGTAATAGTTAGAGTAAGTTAATCTTTATAATTGTAATAGTTAGAATCAGTAATTGTAATAGCCTAATTGTTATTAGTATAAATCAACAGTAGTGGGCTATTACAAATATTTCAAATCCTGCCTTCTGATTGGTTGAGCTGATTGCTGTCTATTAGTGGTAGACTACTAGTAAAGAAAGGAATCGATACTCAATTAAAAAATAGTGGCAGAATACTCCTGTACATTTCTTTAAAATACTATTTTCTCCTACCAGTTGGCTTATACTACAATAACACTTATGCTATTACAATTATAACTAACTTAGACAATAAAGGCTTATTGTTAGGTATAATGATTGTAATAGTTAGTACTTTAAATCCTCTCTTCATGTAAAAAATAAGTTAGTATGTTACATGTAATTAGCTGATTCGTCTCCAGTTAAATTAGTGCGTGCAGCGCTAGAATTAATTCGTTTGACACATAAATAAAAAAAAATTTTCCTCTATCATTGTAATTGCTCACCTGTCGTTTATTTGGTTTGGTGATGATTTGCTGGTGATTTACTGTTTATTAGGTTTGGTGATTTATTTATAAAGATAACCCAACTTCTAAAATTAAGCTTAAACTGTAATCGTAACCCATACATCGAAATTTGTTTAAGTTGTTAAGGCTGCTTTATGTCAGGCATTACAAGGAAACACTTTGTTAAACATGCTGTGCGTCTGCATTATAGGGGTGTCTGGGGGCATGCCCCTCAGGCTTGGAATTATTTTTTTGAAATTTGCGTCTCTCAAATGGCATCTCTTGCATTCTGACAGCAATTTGAAAAAATATCTTGAAGTTTTAAATCATAATTGTATGTCGGGTTTGAGGATACAGCACCTTTATTATTTATTAGCGAAAAATATTAAGTTCCGGTGGGAAACCCAGAACTCTGCGTTTCAAGTTGTTTGTTGATAAGTCCAGCAATTGTTTTCATTAGTTATTAGTATAACTAATATAAATAATAGTATTTTTTCTGCCACATTGTTATGAAAAACTGGAAGGCAGGATGATGTAGCTTACTAGGATTATCTATTAGATGTTTCCGATTCGTTGTATACTTCAATTGTTGAATGTTGACAGGTGAGATGCTCACCATGACATCTTGTTAACTATAAGTATAGACGCAAAATTTCACTGTGCTTCAGTTAAATGTAGACTAAGTATTCAATGCTCATTCAAAAAGCTTCCTGATCGTGTTGTGAAGAATCGATGGAAATATATGTTATAACTATTGAGTCTAACATTAGACTCTGGCGAAGGCGCTATGCGAAACAACTTCGAATTTCATATCCGTAACAATGCGATGCCGCGATGGTGTTATTTTAATTCGCGTTATTTATCGCAACTCGAACTCTCGTGAACTATTAGTCTTAAGTCCTTGCAAAGCTTGTAGTTTGAGCGCAAGTTAAAGCGCGTTACTAATAAATAATGAGAAGGAAACACTTTGAATGGTTTTATTAGCGAAAAATATTAAGTTCCGGCGGGAAACCCAGAACTCTGCGTTTCAAGTTGTTTGTTGATAAGTCCAGCGCGCTTTGGCTTTAAATTCATTAAAAGTAAGTTATTAAATCATTTTACCGTATGTAACTACCAAGTCCGCACAATGGTTACATTGTTTGGGTCCCCACAGAACGGTTTGCAAGTTTTTTTTACATAGGTCCTCATTACGACTTCTGTGCAAGTTATTTTACACAGGCCCCCATAAAGTTTAGCATGTAAGTATGTGTGTGTGTGTGTGTGTGTGTGTGTGTGTGTGTGTGTGTGTGTGTGTGTATATATATATATATATATCTTCACAGTGTATTCTTGATGTTTCAAGGCAACTGAGCCCCTTTATTAAGAATACAATTTACAGGCATGCAAGCCCTCTATCTATATACAAAACAGCTAATTATCAATACTATTTATGCATACAGAGAATGTCATAAGGTATATGCTGTGATGTCATGTTTGCATAGCCCCAATCATGCAAAGAAACTAACCAATCACATTGTGTATAAGATGCAGCCTATTTTATAAGCATGTCCTAACTGTCTTTCAATCATTTAGTGTGCAGAGGACTATGGTGGGCCGAGGAAAGAATTATTTCGCCTGGTGCTGAATGCCATTAAGAATAAGTACTTTGACCATGGTTTGAGAGATCACCTAGCAGAAGATTATGAAGTTGTTGGTACCATCATGGGTTAGTATTTAATGTGTATGGTAAGCACTCTGAGTCATGTATTGCTGGCCACATTTGCTTAAAGCCAGTGACGAACTCAGAACATGTGTGTTTAAAGAAGTATATGATGCCAATCTTTATGGTTATATATATATTTTGAATTTACAATATTGCAGTAACTGTGTATTGGCATGTACATTGTATTGCAGAAATGTATAGCCATATGGTATACTTACAGTACTAATACAGTATAATTTTTGTAGGTCTTAGCATTCTTTAGAATGGGAAAATTCCAACATTTCTCAATGAAGAGGTGCTCAATGAATTATTTGGTGCCCAATATCTGGAGCCATGTATTGGAAAGCTCCGAAATGGATTATCCAAATTAGGAATAATTCAGGTTATCTTTGACATTTTTAGGAGTAATTGAAGTGCCTATTTTACAAAGCATTGCACATTTACACTTTTACTGTGGTTGCGGTCAGTGATTATGGACAAAACTGTGGTTCACAATTGTTAAATGATGCTTTCTTCTTGTAAAGTCCATTACTAAAACAAGCCCAGCTGGAAATATTTTTGCCTAACAAACCATTTAATTTTTTTGCCAGACAAAACTAGTGTATTCAAACAATTAAGAGGACATCATACCCCTAACCCCCTGGTAGTCATCTCCTTGCTAGTGGGTGGAAGTACTGTAACTCCTGCTGTTTACAACTTTAGTACTTGTCATTGCATATAGATTGTAAAGCAGCTGCCTACCATAAAAAACCTGTTCCATCACAAGGAAGAAACATTGACGTGAAGAGACTAATCAAGATCTTCAAACCGACATTCAGCGAAGAAGGATCAAATAGTCTTACCCTGGAGAAGTCAGTGTATGCAGTATTTTTAAAGTACATGCGAGAAGTTGCAAGTAAGATTAATCTGACAATCTATATGTGTGTTTTAAGGTACCCCCTCAAAAAACAGCAAAGAAAACAAACAAAGAACAATCATCAACATGATCATCAGCTTTTCTATATATATATATTTTTTAAATTTAGGTGGTAGAAGAGGGAGATTGTCACTTGCAAATATATTAGAGTTTGGTACTGGTACTGATCAGGAGCCTGTTCTTGGTTTTTCTTTGCCTCCAACACTGAATTTTTTTGAAATTACCACTACATTTATCCCAACTGCCAGTACATGTACCAATCGTATTAACCTCCCACGACCAACAATAAATATACCACTTCCTGGTTGTGAGGAATTGTTTAATCTATTTGACTACGCTTTTATGAACACATATTTTGGAAGTTTGTAGGGTTTTAACTTCATAATACTTCTTTACATCGGACTACTGCATGTCTACAGTATTATTGAATCAGACAGTTTGAATTAACAGAGGCTATTTGTTGTTTGGTTTTTGTTAAAAAAACTCAATTCTATACCCTGTATAGTTTAAGGAGTTGTATATTGTTTATTGTTTTATTAAAGAAAAACATGGTATTTTGCATTGTGGATTAGTGGTAGTAAATGTAACGTAAATAGAGACTAATACATGAATGTGCGAAAATATGACATTTATTTCGAGTGTTGACTGGGATATCTCACGAGTGAGCAAAGCGAAGGAGTGAGATATGTTGGTCAACACGAGAAATAAATTTCATATTTCCAAGCATTCATGTATTGTTCTGTTTATTATATAAAAAATAGTCCTATTGCCCCACAAAAATAGAGCAGTAAACTCTAATGCGTCCCGTGATAATCGACACATGTGAGATTATCATAAATAATCACATGTGAGATTATCGTTTTTATTAGTGGCAGAAACATCAATAAAACACTCCATTTTATATAATAAATACCAGTACTGAAAATTTAGATCTTGATTTTGCCACAAATGGTCATTATTACTGCATAATTGACTACATGTATTACTGTATACAATAAGTTAGACCACTCACCTCAGAATATGCTACTCTATCGTAACTCACTATAGTTACAGTATAAAGATTTTGCAAGATTTAAACTTTACAACGATCAAGCATTCATTCCTAAAAGTCATTGCAATGACACACCGTTTTAGGATAATCACTACTGTGCTAGAAAATAATCTGTACAATATCTACACAACAATGGACATATTTTTCGGAACTGTGCCTTATTTAACTGTTATTTGGATAACGCTGAATGATATCAATAGCTCTTAAATATAAATCAATGCCATGGTTGGGTGATGGACATAAATCTGGAATGTCTCTTGCTAGCTCAGATTGACAATTTTTCACTCAACTCCATTTGTGGTGGATTCAAAATGGGCCTTTCATCATTTCCTTCTGTTTCAAACAAAATTCCTTCTGTGCCATAGGTAGCTAGCTACCTCTTCTTCTGTGGTTGATTCAGAAAGGCCAACAGGATTTTGCATTTGACTGGACAGCCACAAGCGTAGTGGGCTTGTTCTTGTGCTGCGCATTCGATGATTCGACCATGCTCTCATCCATAACTCCAACTTTTCATTTATTCTCGGTAGAAATACATGGTGTAAAGCAACGACACAGATCGGGTTAAGTGGGTCTACAACGCCCTCATCTTCGAGAAAATGAAACAGTTCATAATAATATGACAGTACACCAGTAAACACATCTCGCCACAAACGCTCTATTCGCTGATTGTGGGTGCTCTTTCCAGTTATCATACTACCTCTGCTAGCTCCCCTTTTCTCGATCATGTAATCAGCAATAAGCACGTTTTCCAACCCCTTATCCGAACGGACTCTGCTTGGAAGACCAAACTTGTCTACAGCTCTGGTGAAGAATTGAAGCAATGTCATAGCTTTATTGTTGTTAGAGCAAGAGAGTACAACAGGTAATCGGCTAAACCCATCAATGGCTCCAAAAACCACCATGTGCCAACGAATCAACTTGTGATTTGTATCGACATGCCATAAATGATTTGCTCCTTTAACATTGTATACACGCCGATGCAAACGACCCCTCGACCTATCAAGAATTCCAGCTTCGTCAACCCTATGCAAGCTGTCGCGAAGGCGAAATCTTTGAACTGTAACACCTTTACCACGTAACATTTGGCCTATCATACTCTCGCCATAGCTAGGAAAATCCTTAGTCAATTGTTCTACTAGTTCATCAAGTGCATGATCACTGATTGCTGAAAATGTGTGCTTTCTCAAACGGTATGAAGCCATACGACGGTACACAGTTCTCTCGGAGACAGATAATAGCAAAGATATCTCCTTAATAGAAAATCCATCCAGCAAAAGTTCCTCAATTACATTTTTGGGTAAGTCGTATTTCGGTGCCCCTGCCTCATGGTATATCTTGGTTGGAGATTGGCATCCGTATTTTACACATTCATCTCTCAAGACCACCATCTCATTTCTGCATCTTACATCCAAACATTGTAAGTCATGTGACGACAATATCCCCACAATATCAGGTGTTTCCACAAGGTATCCCATATTCAATTTCTTTAAGATGTTCGACATATCAGAATCTGACGCCATTTTGATTTACTGATTTGGCGCGTGTTATGTGCAGTACTTCATGTATATGGCACAGAACACGTCAAGTAAGCACCGCATAACGAACAAATCACCACACAACGAACAAAGCACCACACAATGAACAAAGCACCACATAACGAACAAAGCACCACACAATGAACAAAGCACCACACAGTGAACAAAGCACCACATAACGAACAAAGCACCACATAACGAACAAAGCACCACACAACGAACAAAGCACCACACAATGAACAAAGCACCACACAATGAACAAAGCACCACACAATGAACAATGCACCACATAACGAACAAAGCACCACATAAGGAACAAAGCACCACATAATGAACAAAGCACCACATAATGAACAAAGCACCGCATATAATGATATAAGCACCGCATATAATGATATAAGCACCGCATATGATATAAGCACCACATATAATGAACAAAGCACCACATATAATGATATAAGCACCACATATAATGAACAAAGCACCACATATAATGATATAAGCACCACATATAATGATATAAGCACCACATATAAATAATATCATCGACATAAGGCAGTCATGGCATTCCATACTTTACAACCTCTTTTAAGTGGACATGCACCTCTATTAAGCGGACACCCACGGAAGTCCAGAAGGTGTCCGCTTAATAGAGGTTCGACTGTATTTCCAAACATAAGTTATTTGTATTTTTTTCTGTTTCTTGTTTACATGTAGGATGTTTGTGTGGATAAAGAGCCAGTTGTCACCTGTGTCATATGTAATGTTGCTGTCAAAATGAGTTTCATAAAACAGCACCATGTAAACAGTACATACCAACCAACGTAAGGTAATTTTGATGATGTGCTTTGCATACTAAAATTTCTTTTTGAAAGGCACTGCATAACATAGCATAACAATATTTGGGATGGTCAGTATACCAATATACCAAAATACTGGTATTGAATCCCATATTGGCTTGGCGTTTTTTAGTTTAACTTTTTTCATTCATACTAATATACAGAAATAGATTTTTTGGTAAATAACAACAATTTTCAAAAGATCAAAATAATCAACGTACCCAATTTCAGGCATGTTCTATATTTAAAAGTTTTATGATGACATGTTTTGAACTATTCGTTCAATAATATCCAATAGTAGTGATAGACCCCCATATGGCGGCCAAAGGGATGCCGCCTCATTAAATATTCAACTTATAATTTATTCATTCTCAGGCTCCTTTGGAACCTCCAAACCCTAACCTCATTATTTATGCTTACATCATTATTTCTCAGGCTACTTTGGGACTTCCTAACCCTAACTTTCCTCCTAACCCCAGCTTTTATGAGTACTATTCGACAGTATCAGTGACCAAATACCCAGAATATGTCTTCAACAGGTTTATGAAGAAATGAACCGTAACAATTTTGGTCGAATTATCGCTTATCTAACTCTAGGGTATAGAGTAAATGAATGAATCCTTGGATGAAGAATCAATTCGAGAAGCTGTGCGAAAAACGATAAACGATTTCAGACGTATAGACTTTGTCTAAATACAAACGAAATAAAACTTTATCCCCATGGCTTGGTTCACTGCTTCTCAGACTGATATTTGCATATTTCCATGTGTAAAATCTCATTAAAAACTCATTAGGATTTTAAACAAAAGAACGAGTCTGGGGGAGATCGGGCAAGGTCAGAACTTAGACAAAGAAAGCCTAATTAATATATGCTAGTTGTGAAGATTACGGCGTCGCGTCGTTTCATTCAAATTCTGTTCTCAGGACTTTTTTAACTGAGGGATATGAAGGGATAAGGCTAGGGATCGACAGAGACAAAAAGTGTCCCTAAAGGGACTTTTTTAACTGAGGGATAGGAGGGGATAAGGCGAGGGATCGACAGGGACAAAGTATCGCTAGAGGGACTTTTTTAACTGGAGGATAGGAGGGGATAATGCGAGTGATCGACAGGGACAAAAAGTGTCCCTCGAGGGACTTTTTTTAACTGTGGGGATAAGAGGGGATAAGGCGAGGGAGTGACAAGGATAGAGATATTTTTAAAAGTGATTGCAGTAAAGGCAGTCAGTCGACGTCATGCCTCGAAAGCGTAAGGACTGCCCCATCTGTGGCAAAAAGGGGTTACTTTTTTTTTGTCCCTGTCGATCACTCGCATTATCCCCTCCTCCTATCCTCCAGTTAAAAAAGTCCCTCTAGGGACACTTTTTGTCCCTGTCCATCCCTCGCCTTATCCCCTCCTATCCCTCAGTTAAAAAAGTCCCTTTAGGGACACTTTTTGTCTCTGTCGATCCCTCGCCTTATACCCTCCTATCCCTCAGTTAAAAAAGTCCCGAGTACAGAATTCGAATGAAACGACGCGACGCCGTAATCTTGACAACTAGCATATATTAATTAGGCTTTCTTTGTCTAAGTTGTGACCTTGCCCGATCTCGCCCAGACTTGTTCTTTTGTTTAAAATCCTAATGAGTTTTTAATAAGATTTTACACATGGAAATATGCAAATATCAGTCTGAGAAGCAGTGAACCAAGCCATCGGGATAAAGTTTTATTTCGTTTGTATTTAGACAAGTCTATACGTCTCAAATCGTTTATCGTTTTTCGCAAAGCTTCTCGAATTGATTCTTCATACAAGGAATCATTTACTCTATACACTAGAGTTAGATAAGCGATAATCCGACCAAAATTGTTAGGGTTCATTTCTTCATAACCCTGTTGAAGACATATTCTGGGTATTTGGTCACTGATACTGTCGAATAGTACTCGATAAAAGCTGGGGTTAGGGGGGAAAGTTAGGGTTAGGAAGTCCCAAAGGAGCCTGAGAAATAATGATGTAAGCATAAATAATGAGATTAGGGTTTGGAGGTCCCAAAGGAGCCTGAAAATGAATAAATTCTAAGTTGAATATTTAATGAGGCGGCATCCCTTTGGCCGCCATATGGGGGTCTATCACTACTTCCAATATAACGCAACTTTACATAAGGCCCAAACACTTGTATACCAATCATATCGGTTCTACAAATATTGTTTGTACAGCAATGCAACTGACAAGATGTGCTTCGTTGTTGTAGGAAAAAAGGATGAGAACCATAGATTCCTTCTTTGATGCACAAAGCGAGGATGAAAACTCTGGTTAAGGGAAACATGTTCTTTTGATACTGTACCTTTATACCAATTTGCCAAAAAAACTAGAAAGTTCGAAACAACCACATCAACTATCTACTACTACCAAATTACCAGTCAGTTATTACCCAAAATTTCCCAATATTGTTTGTACCATCCTTTGGCAGACACAAAATGTTATTTTCAGTTATTTCTACTGTAGTTTTTCAAATAAGAATTTGTTACAATTTTTTGACTACAGTACATGCGGGTTTTTAATTTACTGTTAGTACTAAACTGCACAAGTGTTCTCAAGAACAGTAATCTGTAGTTCAGTATACTAAAGGATTGCTAGTGCAAACAATACAGAGATTTGTGAACCTATAGTCGCAGTGCCTTTGAATGCAGTGAAATTAGAATTACAGTAATCTGTGTAAAATCAACTAAAATATATCTTATTGAATATGCTTATTTGGTTCATAAACATCATATTCGAAACATAAATTATGATTGGCTGTTAAGGCACGCCCAACTACTTCAATCACAACTGATTGCATTCTTGAACATTTCACAAAGTTTTATGTAAAATGTTTGTTGTTTTGAACATTAGGCATATGGCATGTTCTTCATCTCTGACTCCTTTTAATATAAAAGCTTTAGCCTCTGTGAACAGGATAAAACGTTTTCTTGTTCATTCACATAAGCTGTAGTATACTGTACTTGCTAAAAACGCACTAAAATAATGTATTAGCTGTAATGGTTTAACTTTATGATAATTATCATTCATTTGTTAAATTGCTTTTAAAATTAGGGACAATCAGCAGAAGTGTGTGTTGTCTGATTTGGTTCCCACAGCAACGCCTAGGGATATAGAAATTGCCCTGTCTGTTGCAGGTGGAGATATTGAAGCTGCTGCACAACAACTTTTAGGTCAATTGTTTTTCTCCTTTTTTACATATTATATAAATATAATGCATAAATATAATACACTCAAGCATAATTAACTAGTTACTTAGACACGGTCATTTTTCATTCACAGACTTGAATGATGACCAAACAGGGAATGAGTTGTCCAATTCAGACAGTTGTACCACACCAAAATCGACTGATGAGGATATGCAGGCATCAACTTTTAACCTTGATAAGTTCCGAGAACAAAATGTTGATGAATCTGTCCCACTTCAATATTTCTCTGTATCCAGGGCAGAAGGTTCAGAAGAATTAAAGAGGGACATACTAAGTTGTTATAAACGCCCAGATTGCAATTTAAAAGCCAGGATGTGTGTGCGTTTTGAAGGTGAAGAAGGTGCAGGGAGTGGGCCAATCCGTGAATTTCTCCTGTGTGCAATGAAAATCGTGCAAGAAGGAGTTGGTATGGAGGGAAAACCAGTCATCCTTTTTGAGGGTGAAGATGATCATAAAGTGCCTGTACATGATCAAGCTCTAAGATGCACTGGTGCTTTCGGAGCTATAGGGCGAATTATAGGCCATTCAGTTCTCCATGGAGGCCCATTTATGTATGGACTGTCTCCAGCAGTAAAGCAGTACTGGACTGCAACAGGTTCAAACAAAGTAAATGACAAAGACCTTGCCACACAAGCCCTTTCAATTGTTCTTGAAGATATCTCTGACCTTGACCTCAGACAGTGCATATCAGAGGTAACTAAATTCAGACATGCAAACATTCCTGTTAGCTGTTTAGTTGTCGGTGGTGGTAGTACTTACATGTATATTAAACCATCCTTATGAGTATCCTTCACGTGCATAGATGTAAGAATATTCATTGTAAATTTTATATGTTTCAGCTTCAAAGCCTGAAACCTTGCGAGAGTCCATCAGGTGAACTAAGAGAAAAGCTGCTACCTTATCTGTTCGAGTCAGGGATTGACAGAATAAATTCTGGCTGGAAACTTGCCATTCAAGGTCTCATGCTATATCATGTAATTGATAAGCGAAGAAGAGAACTTGATGATATAGCCAAAGGTTAGTATGTACATGTATATTATACTGTTCTTAAGAAAAAGTTCTCTTCTAGTATGTATAACCAATAGACCAGGGTGGTCGCTAGGTAGTATACTTTAAAATAAGGTTTCCGTGAAGAGACTGACTAGGCAGGGTAAGGGTTTTTGTTTGTGTTAGGTGACCTAAAAACTACCAATTTGCCCACTTACATTTACATTACCTCACCCACACAAAAACCCTAACCATAATCAGTAAATCGAGTTAAACAGAGCTGGCTTTTAGTCTTCTCGCGGAAACCTTATTTTAAAGTATTAACTATCTAGCGATTCCCAATAGACAAGTTCAGCAGCAGCGGCAGATCATGGGTAATTAGGACAAATTTCAATTACCTTGAAACGAAGCACTTGACTCATGACTACTATACATGTATTTCTTTTCAAAAATATTCACATTTGTCCTCATTACGCAGGAGCCTCTCTTGATGCCTTGGAAAGAATGAGGAAGGTACTGTATAATTACCAATCATCAAATACATGTACCTGTACAGTGTATGATTTTCTGCGTTAATAATATTAAGACAGTGTTAAAATGAATAATAAACAATGTTCAACTTTATTTGGTTTTAGTTTATGTCTTATTTGCCGTTAATTTAAATAACATTACAGAGTTAGCCAAAGCCAGTTGCTTATGTCAGCTGATGTCAGTGGCATACCAAGGGCAGTTTGACTGGGGGGTATTTATTCCAAAACTTACCGACCAGTAGCGTAGGAAATGTAGGATGAAACAATTTGGTGGAATAGCTCAGTATGGTTTTATTGTCCCCTTCTATTCCTTCCTTCTGCATGTAGCTCATTTATATATATAATATTTTTTGTATGCAGTAAAATTTGGTATTTTATTTTCTGATTTCCTGCATTTTGACGGAAAATGATTAGAGATTTTACGGAATTCTGATAATTATAATTTGTCGTTTAAAATGTCTGAAAGCCAAACATTGCAGGAGTTTGAATATACATGTACTGTATACATATATGAATGTCATGGTTATTGATCATGCATATTAATTATAAGATACGAGATAAACTCTTGGGAGACCAATGGCAAGAAATTCAAACCCTTCAATTATTATACATGCAATAACAGAACGCTCGGCATGCCCTGATTGATTTACAGCATAATATGTTCATATCAGATATGGTCTTTTTCGAAATGCATTGCCAATTGCTATTCAAAGGCAGTGTTTGAAACAAATATGCGTCATCCTAATCAGTTTTTTACACAGGCCTATCACATTGTATATATTTTTTGTTTTAGGTGAACCATCTTTGCTTGACCTGTGCTGTTTTTGGAGTGCGACTAATACCTTGCCTGCAAGAGGGGTTCCCTTCTAGTGAAATTCGATGATGGAACAAGCCAACTACCGTTTGTCGAAACGTGTTTCAATGCTTTGACGCTTCCAACAATGCATCAATGTTACCGACATTTCCAAATGTTTATGAACATAGCACTCAATTATGGTTCTCTTGGGTTTCAACACATGTAAATTTATTGTTGATCTATCGAATTCTTAACTTACATGTATCTAAATTTTGTTCTGTTTGGTAATTTTACTGCATGTTCGTTTGAACAAAGAAACAAGGTTGGTTCATTACTTTAATGTAGTCTTCCAATGTAAAATTGTTATATACGTGCATGTTATCTTTTGTTTTTACATGTATCTGGCTCGTATCACTAGAACACTTGGCAAACAATACAGTATAACAGTATATCACAGTAAGCTCCACATATAGATCAGGGGCGGATTTAGGATTTTGAAAACGTAAGTCAAAGTTGTGGTCCACGGTTCTAGGGGGGTCTGGGGGCATGCTCCCCCGGAAAATTTTTGAAATTGGGGTCTCTAAATGGCAATTCCCACGATTTGACAGCACGTTTGAGCAAAATTTTGAAACTTTTAAAACATTTTTAATGCCATATTCTACTATGTTTACAAAACATTTGTCCAAATTGGATGTTCAGCATTTATATTTTTACAAAGCTAACTAAAATATTAGCCAAACGAGAAAGGCGCAAACACCCATGCTGTGGCCATGCATG
The DNA here is from genome assembly GCA_035771165.1 of Paragorgia papillata. NCBI lineage: Eukaryota > Metazoa > Cnidaria > Anthozoa > Scleralcyonacea > Coralliidae > Paragorgia > Paragorgia papillata. Next base: position 1,591,938 of record JAWNZC010000088.1, read on the forward strand.
CCTTCTAAAATTAACTAATTATTCATTGTCTCTTGTAGTGTGTAATTTTCTCTAATTTAATAAATTATATGTTATCTACAGAGTACCGTAACACTGATATAAGCTAATTAGATAGACCTGAGGTCATATTTCACGAACACGCCGTTAAAATATATCTTATCAAAGCAAGACAGCGAGACTAACAATAATTTGAAAACAGTTATTCATTTCAAAATCATGGAAAGAAAGATCCAATTTAACGTGGAACTAAACCTTGGCTAACCTTGGCTTAAGGATCAATTGATCCTTTCAAATTCATATATAAGAGCTCCTGGCAAGCGTGAAATATGCTATTAAATGCCGCCTTGCTGAATAAATATATGTCAGTCTGAACTCTGAACTCAGACTTCACTAGGACGCAAAATGATAAATAATACGATATTGAGACTGGACAAAAACACATATATTCGACACTAGATTGTTTGTATATTTGAAATGAAACTAAGACGACCTTAACTTACTAGTCAGTCTAGTCTTACCTTACAGCAGTAGGGGAATAAAATGACTCCGCGCGGCGCCAAAATTCGGACGCTTTCAATCGCGTCTATTAAAATGTTCCTCGCTTGAAATAAATCGATGACTGTGTAATCTAGATGACAAATCTTCGTAGATTGTTCACAGTATTTCTTCATCGTTGCTGTTAAAAGCAGCTAAAACCCCTTGTGAAGCGCTTATACAGAACTCGTATGACTAAAACCACGAACACAGTGAGAATTCAATGAATAAATTACTCGGTATCTCAGCTGACTCAGCAATCGATGGTTGCCATGGTGCAGATCGGTCAAAAAGCCCAAAATCAACGCGACAGCCAATCAGGTTTGATGCAAATCGGTCAAAAAAGTGGTTGCCATGGTGCAGATCGGTCAAATTGATCAAACACCAATCAGATCTCTCCGTAAACCGGTCAAAACTCTCAAAGCGAACGCTGACCACCGGTCATCCCTGCCCGGTGTTTGCTGACTCGCAAATTACGATAAAAGCGAATTTGAAACCTAATCAGTCTGCCAAGCTTTGGCAGTCACGGCATAACATTTTCTAGAAGACTGTTGAGATTAAAATATTGTGTGATTGCGCAATTATTCTGGTGATTTTTTACGTCAGTCGCGTGACCGGTCTGATGTATGCTAAATCCGCCCCTGTAGATGCTTTTAATAAGTCAAATTTCCTGCTGTTGACGTCATACTCTGACTTTTAAATTTTAAATTCAATTATTATGTTAGTCGTTTCTATATTTTCAAATAAGCCATTCCGAAGTTGATGAGAAGACTGGGGACAAGTGTTAAAAAGGGCCACAATTAAGAAATTAACCCAATCACTAGAAAGAGCACCTCAGAATTAGTATATGTACTATATACAATATTTGAAGATGCTTGGATAAGTACACTTTGAATAATGAGCTTTCAAAAATTGCGATTTTTACTATGAAATACAATGTTTTTGTCATACAGTAGGGGTCATCTATTTAGTACGTACGCAGCTGAAGGGGGAGGGGGAGTCAAAGTTTTTGGTGTTTTTGCGTGCACCTATTGCTTAAATGACGTCATTTCTATTGTTTTTTGGGTACAAGGGGAAGAATGGGGTGAGATTTTTGAAAAAAATTGCGTATGTACTAAATGAATGACCCCATAGTAAAACTTGCGATTCTCGAAAGCTCATTATTCAAACACTATATATTCAACAACCATCTACAAATATTGTGTACATACAAATTGAGATGCTGTTTCTGTGGGATAGGGTTCATTTCATATTTTGGGCACCTTTTTAACACTTATCCAAAGTCCTCTCACCAGTTTCTGAATAGCCTGCACCGCAGACGACTATAACATGGTTATATACGTCTGCGTAACAGCGACCAATTTCATTTTATGGACTGTCGCTACAAGTGTGGTTTTATAAAGTTGATTGTGATTGGCTATTATAATGAAACTGTGTCGCTGCTATGCGGATGTACATGACGGTGTTATAATCGTCTGCGGCACAGGCTACTTCACAATGGCTAATATAATTAAAAGGGCTGAGTTTTGATTTTATAGGGAATATAAAAAAATAATAAAAACAATAAACAACATTGAAGAATTAAAAAGACTGAGTATAATGTAAGTAGTTGGAAATTTGACTTATTAAAAAGGTGTGTACCGTATTTTCTGGGCGATAACCCGCGGGTTATCTCTTAATTTTGCTAGGAAACATAATTAGTGCGGGTAATTATGGTTGGCCAAATGTTGCAAAATTCAACAGCAGATTTTTTTATCACATTCAACACCGAATATCACATTCAACACCAGATATCACATTCAACAAAGCAATATCACATTCAACAAAGCAATATCACATTCAACACCGAATATCACATTCAACACCGAATATCACATTCAACAAAGCAATATCACATTCAACACCGAATATCACATTCAACACCGAATATCACATTCAACAAAGCAATATCACATTCAACACCCGAATATCACATTCAACAAAGCAATATCACATTCAACACCGAATATCACATTCAACAAAGCAATATCACATTCAACACCGAATATCACATTCAACAAAGCAATATAACATTCAACACCCGAATATCGGCACATTCAACATAGCCTGCGTAGCTGGCGGTATTAGGGAGTTCGGGCGCGGGCGGTAGGCGGGCAACGCGAACACGATCGAAATTGCGGCTGTCGTCATCAATACACGGCTGACAGGCTGCACACTTCAGCGAGGACACCCCGAGCTCAAAGTCAAACATCTCCGCTCAAAATCGTCGCTCGACCATAATTCTTCCACGAGCGCATAGCACGAATGTTGGGCTTGCCATAGAATACGGTTTGTTGACAACTCGTGGAATTTTCGCGATGTACGAAGCCATTACCCTTCTCAAATTCATCAGTTTCAAATGTCCTCAGAACTCACTTGAGCCAGCACGCAACGTAGACTGCGAACTGCCCCATGAAAGTGGCCGATTTTCTATGCGATTTCCGATCGTGAATATGTCAACATATCCCGGCATGCATTGCGGTACGGATATACCATATCACGTGAATACCATTGGCTCGTGCCCAGTGCCTCCTCAATAAATTTATTATGAAACATGGCGACAAATTTGGACGATTACGACTGGAACTCTTTCTTTCAATCTCTGTTGAACCTGTTAGATGGCATTGAAAGTACGCTAGATGGCCAGCCATTGGACGTAGGCGAACATCTTACTATCAGGATTGAGTTGGCAATTCGCGCTCTTCAGCACGTACGATGTGGTTCAACTTCAAGTGGTCTGACTGCAACCTTCCTCCAGAACCTTTTACGAAATTTCAGGTTAATATACTTGCAGTTAAATAGACGGGGTCGGTCAAGATGTACAAGTCTTGCCGTTTATTCTGTTGATATGCCTGCTGTTCAGAGAAGTGGGACCGCGGGTAGACCAAAATTTGAAATTAGCGAAGACGTTTTAGTGCAACTTCGATCATGGGGATTTTCCTGGAAAATGTTGCAGAGATGCTTTTGGTGTCACGTTGGACAATTTACCGTAGAGTACTGGAGTATGGTTTGCAAGATATAACAGGATTCTCGACGTTAACAAATGAGGAACTAGATGAAATCGTAAGAGCCTTCATGCAGCAACATGGTACTCTTGTGGGATATTCATTGGTGTCAGGACATCTAAAAGCACTGAATTTGCGAGTACAACGAAAAAGGATTCGCGAATCTCTTGGCAGAGTAGACCCTGAAAATAGAAGAATTAGGTGGGCAATAGTGGTTCCAAGACGGTCTTACTCAGTTCGTGGACCTAACAGTCTGTGGCACCTAGATGGGCACCACAGCCTGGTAACTTGGGGATTTGTAATTCATGGTTCAATTGATGGGTATTCACGCCTAATCACTTTTCTCAAGTGTTCAACAAACAACTACAGTGAAACTGTCACATCCCTATTCCTTACTGCAACATCAAGATATGGTTGGCCTTCAAGATTGCGAACAGACTATGGTGGTGAAAATGTTGGTGTTTGGCAGGTAATGGAGGAAAGACAAGGCGAAGAGAGAGGAAGCTATCTTGTGGGTTCTTCAACCAGAAATCAACGAATAGAACGTCTTTGGCGAGATGTTTTTCAGGCAGTTACCCATATCTTTTATTATACATTTCAGACTATGGAGGAGTCTGGAGTCTTTATTTCTGAAGATCCACTACATAAATTTGTGTTACATTATGTTTTCCAGCCCCGGATTAACAGGGCCTTGGAGAGCTTTGCCAATGCATGGAATGAACACCCATTAAGAACAGAACAGAACTGGTCCCCTATCAGAATATGGACCAATGGAATGCTGGATGTTGCCAATCATAACACACGAGCTGCTGCTGATGTAGTTGGAGCTGTGCCCAGTGACGAAATCATTGAAGATTTATAATGGTATGGGTATGACCCAAATGCCCCTTCACCTGGTGATGGTGGCCTGTCATCTGTTGAAGTAAATGATGTACAAGTGGAACATGATTTAGTAAATCATCTAAGAGAAGAAATTAATCCAATGCAGGAATCATTACATTATGGAATTGATATTTTTCAGAATGCTTTAGACTGTGCTGTACAGTTTCTAGCCTAGGTTACTGTTATTTTAGGGGGGAAACAGAGTAAGCTAACACAGTAGGGTAATAACCACTAAACTATGTACACTGATGGTTTGTGTGTCAAGTTATAAAAAACTGTAAAAAAGTGACCTTACTAAATTCAGTCTTACATTCTGTTTTACTAATTGCACAATGTCACTGGCATTTTATAAATGGGGGTTAAAATGTCAAAGGCACAATAAATCTAGGGGGTCTGGGAGCATGCCCTCCAGCTGGGGAGGGGGTACTCCCATATATCAGCTATATGGGGTTGTGCTGCTCAACAGGGTAGGGTTATTGCCATTTTAGTCAGGAACAGGGTATGTGTTTTTAAGGATGCCAGGTATTTAGTCTAGCATAAGGAACGCTTTTCTCTGGAATAAGGTACCATTTTTCTCAATTTTGTCTGGAACAAGGTTGCCAACATATTAAATTCCTTAGTCTGGAACAGGGTCAGGGTTTCAGATGCTTAGCAGTCCCCCCTACCCTGAATCCAAGAAAGTGCCCCCCAGGCAATTTGTGGGGAAGATATTACAGAATTTGGAAGGTTAGGAAAATTATACATGTTTAACAATTCACAATGGCCCAGCCTTTGAGGGAGGTACTAACATATTTAACTGCCCAGGCTTTACTCTCATCAGGCCCTGCGGCGCGCGTTCCTTTATTGTTAACCTTGGTTATAACAGTGGCTATAACTAACCTCATATAAAATACAAAAAAATCGACGGTTTTAATATTTTTATTTGGTTTCATCAAAAAATTTTAGAGTATCGAACGAGTATTAAAATTTGTAATCAGAACTCTATGGGTAAGGGGCCCCTGTGCCAAAACACGAGTTTCCTTCCAGTCGCCAGTTCGCTTCAACGCTAGCTACAATTTAAGTGCAGCTATATGGCGGAGCCGACGGAGCCAAGTATTGAGGAAGTCGTTCGGAGGTGTGTGAGGGAGGAACTTGAAAGAAACGGGAGAAATACTAATAATGCGACGCGAACTTCGGTCGAAAGAACACGAAATTTAATCCACGCGTCTGCATCTTCAGCCGCGATCGATATGGGCTCAAGGGACGTATCAAGACCACATGTGGTGCAGCCGCAAGCACAGCCGTCAACCAAAAGGTCTGCTCCAGGGCACGCACTTCGTTTTAAAAAACGAAGTAAGGGTTTCGAAATGCCGAAAGTATCCATTGTCCCAAAAAGTGTGTACCTCTTAGATCATCCAGGGGAAATTGAAGGCGATCAATATTCGCTCACTGACGACATGGTGCTGATAAAGGGAGAATGCGACTTGCAATCTGATTATAATGAGGATAAAATTCGCACCGAACTGACGAATCTTTTCAAGATAAAACTACCTTTGATACTGAAAAAGGATTTTGAGTTTGTTAAACGAGAGCGAAATACTATATTTAAACCTCTGGTCAAATCCAATCACGAGTGGGATTTCAAGCATGTGAAACACTTGGCTGGGGCCGGAAGGCTTTATGTCAGGCTGAATATTTTGAAGGAGACATTGGTTCCTGAGAACAGTGAAAGCAGTGACGAGGATTTGCCAAACAACACAGGCATTTCCATTGATACAGGTTCAAGTGTTTCTATACATAACCCAACTTCATATGGCAGAGCGTCAATTTCTGGTAGCATGACATCAACTTCCACTGGCAAAGCATCAACTTCCGGTGACAAAGCATCAACTTTCAGTGGCAAATCATCAACTTCCGGTGGAAAAGCATCAACTTCCGGTGGCAAGGCACCAACTTCCGGTGGCAAAGCATGTACTTCCGGTGGCAAGGCATCAACTTCCGGTGGCAAAGCATCAACTTCCGGTGGCAAGGCATCAATTTTCGGTGGCAAAGCATCAACTTTCAGTGGTAGAGCATCAACTTCTGGTAGCATGGCATCAACTTCCAATAGCATGGCATCAACTTCTAGTGGTGGAGTATCCATTTATGGTGGCAGAGAATCAACCTCCAGCATCATGGCATCAACTTCTGGTGGCATGTCGTACATAGATTCAGCAGTTGGTACCCTGTCAGCACTTTATCCTGATGCTGATTGTCAGTTAGTGAGGGACGTTGTTGTCCTCCATGACAGTATTGAGCATGCTGCTGATGCTTTGAGTAGAGTAATCAATGAAGAGGTCAGCGCAGTTGAGGTGGATGAATGTGTTAATGACATTTTGACTAAACTTAAAAAGAAAATGAAGCCATTTTCTTTTGCAGTGAAGCTAAAAGTTGAAGAGGATGACCTGATTATGGATTTTTTACATCACTACAAAAATCCAGAGTTTGATCCTTTAATCCCAGTCAGAGTCCAGATAAAAAAACAGTCTGCTATTGACTCTGGGGGTGTATTGCGTCAAGCATTCAGCACTTTGTTTTCTTCATTGGTCTGCAATGAAGGTGGTCTAAAGTTGTTTGCAGGGCCTCCTGATAGGGTCACCCCTATCTACAGCTGTGAGAACATTCTTTCAGGTATATTTGAGGTACTTGGTAAGATGATTTCTCACAGTTTTAGTTCAGGGTGGTCCTGGCTTTCCCTTCCTTGCACCTGCAATTTATTGGTACCTGGCTACTGGTGAACTGGGAGAAGCTGTTACAAGAGTATCGTACATAGATGTTGTTGATTCTGAAGTTGCAGGATTTATAGCTAAGGTAACTCCTTTTGGTGACTATTTAAAATAATGCCACATGGTTGGCTGTGTTATGGTGTTATACGTGTAATGTGAGAGGACTTTTTGTACATATTGCACAGTACCAATTTGTACATTTCTAGTACATTACTAGTGGGTTAGTACATTTCATCTTCTTTTTTTTTGTATGTTGATTATTTCAGATTAAGTCTGGTGAATGTCAAGATATTATAGAAGTGTCCAATGATGTCGTTTTTATTGGCTTATTGGAGAAATGTGGAGAAAACAGGATTTTAACAGTAAGTTAGTTAAAAACAAAATTTCTGTTGTTCCAATAAATATAAATAATCCCCTGATGAAGGCACTGAAAATTCCAAGGGTGGGGGGTCATAGTAGATGTAATTTTTCAGATGGTCATCAAAGTTGTACATGCAAAAAAAAAGACACAGGGAGAATGAAGGGATATCCAGGAATAGGGAAGCATGGGAGACGTTAAGCTTGGGTGGGTGACCACTTGGAAATAACCTTGTTCTCGGTTTAAGTCTGGGACTCATGTGAGTCGAGTTATTGTAGTTGATCTCTCCTGTGCTTCAAGGGTTTTTCTCTGGGTTCTCCAGTTTTCTCAGTTTCCACCCTCCACAAAATCAACACCTAGATTTTTAAATAAAGTTATCTAATCTTATCTAATCTAATAAGTAAGGCAGAAAGAAAGTTAAATCAGTACACATGTTTGCATACTCTATTGGGTATCGGTAATATTTTATCAACGAGTGGGAGTGTTTTACCACAAACTTGTTCAGTAGTTTTAATAATTATCGTGTTAAAATAAAGGTTATCTTATCTTATCTTACCAGGGGTTACAAACACGAGAGGACAATGAAACTCACGAGGCCATAGACAGAGTAATTTTCATTGTTTTCGAGTGTTTGTAACTCTGGTAAAACACAAGGCATTTATGAAATAGCTTCTCAATTGCTATCGAATCTGCCATGCCAAACTTGACTTGCAATAAACAATTTATGTCTGTGTTTGTATCATGTTGAACTTATAATATAGAAATGTCAGTAGAGTTTAGTTGGTCTCTCTTGTGCTTCGAGGGTTTTTCGCCGGGTTCCCCGGTTTTCCTCCCTCCATAAAATCAACACCTAGGTCTGTGATTCGTGGTCTGACATGTGTGTCATAAATGTGTCGTAGGGCGGCTGCTTCGAGCGCCTTTAATATGCCTTCGACTCTGCCACTTGAAATTTAGTAATGTAAATTGCTCTTGAAAAGCCCCTTGTGGGAAGAAGTAATTAAAATCTGTAAATCTGTAAATCTGTAAATGTGTTAATTAATAAACCGTTCTTTGTTTGTGCCATTTATTATCTGATTTCTTAATTATGATTTCAGCTTGCGCGACTTTTATATACCGGATTTCAAAACTCATGCATGCATGACCAAATATTTTCTTCTGATTGGCTAATTAGCTCATGAATTATTGAATTTGAGAAGTTTATATATTAACCTTTGATCCAAAATTATGCGATTGTTACCAAAAACCAGGATTTTTTTGTGTTTTTGAGACTGGGAGGACTGAGTGCCCTTTTTGTTAGAAATACCTGTCTTACTAGTTTTACTGCAATAATTATTATATTACAGTCAAACTCTAGTTACTTTTGATTTTTTAGGTCCAAAACAAGTATGAAATTGTGCAATCTCTAATACTTCATAACACAATTGTAAAACATAAGGCTGCACTTGACCAACTGAGAAAAGGCTTATCAACCCTTGGTCTTCTACAAGAAATCGAGAAAGAGCCACTGAAGTTTGAAGGTCTTTTTGTTCACCATGAAGGTGAAGTGAATGCAGATTTTATTAAGAAGTTGCTCAAGTTTCATGATTCGGATAATCCTCATGTTCAGGAAATATCCAAGATGATCCTTGTATTCCTTGACAAGGCCACTGAAGGAGAATTAAAGTCATTCCTGTTTTTTGTCACTGGCTGCAAGTCAAGCACGGCTGTCTTCAAACTTGGGTCAGTAGGGGTTACCATTGAAGATGCTCAGGGTATCTATGCATCAACCTGCCTGTTAAACTTAAAACTGCCATCTAGATTTTGTACATGTACTTACGAAGAATTTGAGAGCAGCATTAAAGCAGCCATAAGTGGTACAAAGTTTATCACAGTTTAATGTATTGCAAAGACACAATATAGAAAGAATATAGATATGCAGGCTGCTGCAGTACATGTATGAACACTGTTAGAATATGAGCTGCATGTGATGATGTATCCCATAGCTGGGTTTTTTAGTGTTTACTTTTCCTTAGCTTTAGAAAGACTGATTGTTTACTGGTAAAGATTAAGACATCCATAAGTCCTTTTAATTAATGCTTTGTTTGAATTGCTGTGAATGGTCATAAGTCAAGGAGTTTATGAACCTTTAGGCAGGATTTTGATGTTAACAGTTTTAGCACTGGCTGTTAGTTTAATGTTAAGGCTCACTGTATTTTGCTACAAAAAAATTTCATATTCCTTAAACCAGCATTATGCTTATTTAACTTAACCCTATCTACATGTAGACGGGACTTTTTTTGTTATAGATACTTCACTACAGTCTTTTTAGCATGACGCACGCAGACATTAGTTTTTTAGAATTTTATCTACATTCTACAATATTGTGTTGTTCTATTTTAATATTCTATTATAATGTAACTGAAAAAAAGGTGTATTTGGTGAACGAATATCCGCTGTTATTCACTCAGTACTAATGGATCTAACGAAGTACAGTATAGGGCCCTCCTACAAATTGTTTGCCCCGGGCATCCCACAAGCTTATAAATATCTGGCCCTGTTTCTTGGCTGATCCATTTGTTGAGATCCACATTTGGCAACCCCATTACTAAAAGAAACATCATTTTTACTACCTGCGCCGACTAAAATATGAACTTTAATACAGGTTTTAACTTTTCAACTTAACTAGCATGAAAATGAACAAATTAATGGACCTAATTCATTATGGTAATATGGTCACTAATATTATAAACTAATAATCTCAGTAAATGAAGTTGGTTCCTTAACCCTTTCATCCCAGGAAGTCTCCACAGCTGGACAAGTAAAATCGTGTGTTGAATGTGATATTTACATGGTGTTGAATGTGATATTGCGTTGTTGAATGTGATATTGCTTTGTTGAATGTGATATTTGGTGTTGAATGTGATATTTGGTGTTGAATGTGATATTTGGTGTTGAATGTGATGTTGCTTTGTTGAATGTGATATTCGGTGTTGAATGTGATATTTGGTGTTGAATGTGATATTTGGTGTTGAATGTGATATTTGGTGTTGAATGTGATATTTGGTGTTGAATGTGATATTGCTTTGTTGAATGTGATATTCGGTGTTGAATTTGATGTTGAATATGTGATATTGCTTTGTTGAATGTGATATTGCTTTGTTGAATGTGATATCTGGTGTTGAATGTGGTATTGCTTTGTTGAATGTGATATCTGGTGTTGAATGTGATATTTGGTGTTGAATGTGATAAAGAAATCTACTGTTGAAGGGAAATCTGTTGAATTCTTAAGATGACGCCATCACGAAGACCGGAGACCAAGGATTCTACTTTCATCTTTCAAGTACCAGTACTGTACCTTTTTAACATTTTGTGGTCCCAAACCTATTATTAGCAGATGTGGGTTATCCGATGGTGCGGGTAATACGCTGCATTATTTTTCCAAAAGTGATATTTTGTTGCTGTGCGGGTTATCGCCCAGAAAATACGGTACCTGAAGGGAAATCTTTAGGCATTGGCTGAGCAAAAAAATAAAATATAACATTGACATGGAGATATTTGAGGTACATCGGTTCCATACATCCGCATGGTCTTTTGAGGTTATTGTAGTTCCATAAAACCACGTAGAAGATTGGAACTGATATATACAGTAGACGTGCACAGTGGACTGAAATTGATGCACCTCGACTGCTCCGTTTCTGCCATTTTAGCTTAAGTCAATGACCTGAAGATCTCCTTCCAGGTATATATATTTCACATCAATGGAGCTCACTGGTGAATGGTTATTTATATGCATGGTTAATAGCCCTTACGTGGGTTTTCCCTCACGCTATTGTCTTCACCACCAAGCATCGGTTTGGTGAAAGAGAACATATTGCATCAATGCGAGGTTTGGTGGTGAAAACAATAGCATAAGGGAAAACCCGCATAAGTGCCATTGTATGATACACAAATATAGTAAATGTTGTACAATCAATTTGTTGACACTTTAATTTATGTCAACGCACACTATACATTTATCATTGCAACAGTCTGATTAAGAGCATGCAGAAATGTATCAAATGCATTGTTAATTGTAATTTCTTGTGGCATTTGCCTTACCACTTCCCCTACTTGTGTATCGTCTAAGGGACAATTGGTTTGGGGAACTTCAACAACATCTGATTGAACTTCTGTCACAGGGCCATCCCAGTCAATGCCATAATTCGATACATCCACCTGTGTAAATGCAAATTGTATTTTAAAATATTTTTTCATTTAAAATATATTTGATAAACATAGGCACCATAGCCCTTGGAGCAAACTATGTAGGGGTTACAACAAATTTTGTACCATTGGTAGGTTTTAAAACTAGTAGGACAACTCATTAAAATTTCAGGTATACATAGAGTAGATTACGTAATATGTGCATGTGTCTACATGTACCTGAGAGATCTCTCTTGCTACAGTAGAATTTGTTCCTGCAATAGCATGAAGTCCCCCTATCCACAACTGCATCGGCGTTTTGTTCTTCTCTGAACGCAGAGGATGTTGCACCCATATATCTTGCCAAACTGACAGGTGTTTGTTTATGAGTGGTAAAAAAACTGTGAAGACACCACAGATGAACATCATTGGGATCAAGACTACTACACCTTTCCATCTCGTAAAAGAAATTATAAAATAAGCTTGCACAACCTTGAAACATATCCCTCCATAGTCTTTCAATTCGTTGGTTATGTGTACTTTTCCCTGTTAAATTGTAATGTACACATTCAATTTGTATGAATAGTACTAAAATACTTTTATTTCACTGAGAACCCACTAAACCTATATTCCCATGCAGAGAATAAACATGTCAAAAGTACAATATTGATTCCATCCTATGACCTCCAATGAATACTTACTATATGGGTACCAGGGGTGTATATAGTTACCATTTCCTACCCCTCTTGGGGGGAAGTGACCCTAAAGGAGGGAATAAAGGAAGAAAGGTCCGGACTCCGGATGGGAAGGAGGGCAGGAAGGAAAAGGAATCCAGGAATGAAAAATAGGACAAAGGGGAACAAAGAGGGTAGATTCGGGAAGAAAGTAACCCTTCCAAAATAGGAAGGGGGGGGGGGGGAAGTAACCCCACTGGTAACTATATACACCCCTGATGGGTGACCCTAGGCATCCTAAAACTGATAAGAATAAATACTCAAAAACGCTGGGAATTAAGCTGGGAGTTTGATAATCACCTGTTATCATACTGCCCCTTTCTGGATCTCGTTGGGGATGATTCAACATGTGCCATGCCACTTCGACATTCTCTCCACCTTTGTCAGATCGCACACATGATGGTAAACAATATCTGCTGACTGCATCCAAAAACAATGCAAGCACTGCGTCACTCCTGTTGTTATTTGATGCACCACGATAAACAGGTATCCTGGAATACATACCCATCAATCCCACCATGAATAACTACTCTCCACCTGAACAATTGATACAACATTGCAATTAGCACATGAAACTGTTATCTGCATGCAGTACTGTTTATTCCATATTAAATGTTGTTTCATTGAATAAATTATAGACCATTTCATACATAAAAAGTACAGTACCTTATAAGTTTGTGATTTCCATCTATATGTGCCACAAACTTAAAGGACCGGCCACATGGTATTTCCTTCTTCTCGCCGCTTGCGACCATCGCTCCATTATCCCTACTGGGTCGGTCCTTAACAATGATCCCCTTACCCTATCGCGTTGCACTCGATGCCCTTTACTTCGCAAGAACCCCTTTGCCAACCTAATTCCAATGTTTGGATTTTGTTCCTGGGCCTCCCTTACAAGACAGTCAAGGTGCTGGTCATCAATGTTGCTATATGTACCTGTAACATTTAAAATTTTGAAATGTTTTTATGTTTAAAAAAAACTTATGTACAGTAACTAGGTAATACTATTGTTATATATTTATAATTACATATATAGACCTTAACAAAACGTAACTTAACCTAACAATATATATATATATATATATATATATATATATATATATATATATACAGTACCTATATTTACTCCCCTATGAGGGGGTTTTATACTCCCCTATGAGGGGGTTCGGCATATGTGGGCCAAATTTTCAACCAAACTCCCCACAGTAGTGCAATTGGTATTTGTCAAATGTAATCAAATGTCCCCACACCTGAACCTTCAAAAATGTGCTTTTACTGATTTCCTATGACATATTTATAAGTAATACCACATGAGGGAAATGAGGGGACATTTAATCACTAATTCCCCGACATGTCATGGTATTAGTTTGTAATACCATGATTATCTTATAATGCATTTCTTTGTTGTGTAAAAGAGTATATATTGTTTGGATGTTTGGTCATGCATGCCAATGAGGGGGAAATTAGAAATTGCCCGTTATAGCGGGGAAAATTAGAAACTTGCCCGGTTTGGGGGACAATTAGAGATTAAATCACCCGGCGAGAACAAAAGAAACTGACTTTAATACCGAGTCGATCATGGTATTAAAAAAATCAGTTGAAATAATCAAATAGCCATACCCTTGGGTCCAAAATAACATTCAAATTTCTGAGGCTGGGGACAAAGGGATGATGAAAATGCACAACCCTCCCCCCTGGAGCTTAACATTGATAGGGGCATACCGTATTTCCTTGACTAAGCGGCGTAGGCGCTTATTTAAATTTTTGTGTCAAGAGGGCACGTAAAAATAGAACGTGATATAGACAAGGAAATATTTGCTCTTCATTTATATTGACTGGGGGTCTTCCACGTCTTCCATTTGGTTGACCTGCTCCTCCATTCGCATTCGTGAGGGAGTTATAAGCTTGATCAACCAATTCCATAAACAAATCATCGAGCCCCAAGCTCACAACCATCCTTTTCAAAATATCAGTCCTTAAGATCAAACCACCAATGTCATTTTGATTGGCTATTCCGTCTAATCTAGATAGAAGATCTTGAACTACATACAATATTTCACCCAGACTTTCTCTCGAAAGGTCTTCCCTTCCTTCGTGCGCCATGTTTATTTCGGCGTGTGATGAGGGTCTGGTACGAGACCGGCACTGTGCATCACATGCCTACAGGTAAAATCACGAACTTGCAGTGTATGTAGAAAATGCGACTTGCATGTCAAAAATACGAACTTGAATATCGTAAATATGAACTAGAATGTCGGAAATACGAACTTGAATATTGGCGGAAATACGAACTCGAACGTCAGAATACGAACTTGAATGTCGGAAATACGAATTTGAACGTCGGAATACGAACTTGAATGTCGGAAATATGAACTAGAATGTCGAAAATGCAAACTTGAATATTGGCGGGTATTGTACGCGTCGGAAATACGAACTTGAATGTCGGAAATACGAATTTGAACGTCGGGATACGAACTTGAATGTCAGAAATTTGAACTAGAATGTTGAAAATACGAACTTGAATATTGGCGGATATTGAACGCTATAACTGACTACTTGTCTCTTTTCATTTAAAATACAAAACAATGAATCGTACAGTTTTTTCCATGTTCCTCTATGCCAAAAACCAATATTTGCGGTAATTTTAAATGTATAATCAGACGACAACCACAAAAAAGGGATGTCTGAGATATGTTGTGCATAGATGTGTTCGAATTCAAAATAAGCCCTGACGAAGCAATTTGTTGTGATTTGTCTACCGGGCGTTTCTAATGTACTTTTTAAATTGGATCTACTTTGCCCGCGTCGCGTGCTCTGGACCGCATCGTTGTACATTTGTGCAATGAGCCTTTCGATATCTGTTAACTTAACGCTTGCTTGTACGTGGGTAAATATATATAGAAATAAGTCCCGTGTTACTCCGCTCTTATTAAACAGAACAAAAGGGATTTCTGATGAAGTTTTACTTGCCATTGTTTCGAGAAGCCAAGGATCATGTGTCAAGATCTGGTGACCAATTGGGCAACGATAAACTCGACTTACCAAAAGTACATATCTTCTTTTTATGCAATATAATTTCCGTGGTTGGTCGTGTGAAGCCTTACCGCCTTTCCATCGTGTTGCATGAAGTTGATTGGTGATTTCTACCGTTAAACAATGTGGGCATGTCAATTCAATATTAAATTGGGTAATAGGATCCCATAAAGGGATATCAGGAACGAAATTTCCGGTTTATGGTTCTCCAGCTAAAATCATTGAGACACTTACTCTGTTTTGAAATAGGCATGGGGTTTTCAACCAGATTTCAACGAGGCTGCTGATATAAGCTTGAGATTGCTCAGGAATCTTTACGCAATTGCATGGCTCAATAATAAAAATGGCGAGGACAACATATAATGCCGCTTGTATATGTAGCATTTTGTATGAGCTGCGAAGAAAAGATTAATCATATTATATTTTTAACGCACTGTCCTTTTTCATTCTTTTCTTTGCTGTAAACGTAACGTTCCAAACACAATCCCAAAAGACAACACTGTGTTATGGGGAAATAAAAAATTAAACTAGTTTACTATGTGACGATTCATTCACACTGCTCCATTCACTTCACTTTTCAAAACTATAATTAAATAATAATAGTGATAAAATATATGTTGTTTGCTAAATGTTTGTTGCATTTATTTTAGCTCATGCTGCATTATCAACTTGACAATTCAGTCGTGTTTGCAAAACCTTAGTGCTTTTTATAGTACTGTTAGACATGCATAAAAACTCACGACGCCACCGTTGTTTTCCATATACATAGCTACTTCCACAATGTCGACCTATTTTACTAACCGATATTCTTTTATGTGCATCTTCATTATAACCTTTCTAACCTCATCTCTGAGCCTGCAATTCAAAAGAATCCTTGCTTCCTGAAGAGGCTAGGAACTTTAAGGTTAATTTGTATATGCATATAAAAGAATATTTATAATGCCTATGAAAGAGGTCTATCTATACTCGCCATATATGAGCTGATAACTTACTAATGTATTAATAGCTATGTAGTATAATACTGATATCATAAAATTTAATTGTAACTTCAAGAAAATCAGTAGCGTATACCGCCGGAGTGTGTTTGAATATGTTAGACAGCATAAAAATTGCACAACTAAATTTCATGATTTTTGTTTATAAATATGAAATCTTTTCAGGCGCCACACACTGGAAGAAATGTTTCATCATGCATCCAAGCACAACGAAGTTTGCTTAAAAACTTTGGCTATTGCCTCGTTTTTTTAATAAACATCATTGTTTAGATATGTAATGAACACTTGTTCTTGTTTGTAATGTAAACGCATGCATGCACAATAGAGGTTGGGACAAACAGTCAACAACTTTACTTCTCTAATTATATATTATTTAGTGAAAGTAACTACCAAAATGAAATTAATATGCAAAGATATTACTGTTCGTGGATACTGTTATGCCATGGAGATAGTACAAGTAAGAATATATATTTCATGCACATAAAACATAAATTGTCTTTTTCTTCAATCAACGCTATAAATCAATTCCAACTGGTCTTCTTCTCGTTATTCTTCTGCTCCTCCTCCTCGTCCTTCTCCTCCTCTCATTCCTTCTCCTCCTCCTTCCTCTTCTCTCCTTCCTTCTGCTTTGACTTGTGCGTGCCGTTCCTCTTCTCTGTCTCCTTCCTCGTGCTGTTGCCTTTCCTCCTGAAAACAGCGGAATAAGATCCTTCTCCGGGTTAGCGTTGTGAATGGCTGTTCTTTGGTTTTCACTAATTTTGTAGTCCGCTTCAAATAACTTATCGCGGTATTCGTCAAGTCTATGCCGTGGTTCTTCAACGAATCTTCTATGTCACACGCCGGTAACACTTTATAAAAGACCGTTTGTTGTTGTGTTCTTTGTACCAGTGTACCAAGACCTTCTTCGACCAGTTCGTTCATCCTCACCAACGTACCATCTGCATCTAAACCGCGACAATCTCTATAGATACGTCGCGGGAAAACAAACTGCCTAGGATGAAAAAGAATTTTGTGCAAAACACTTGGTGTGTCCCAGTTGGAGGATTCTACTTCACAAACCTACGATCACAATAACATAAAACAATCAATAAACTCTAGTGTGATATACAGTTTTCAGAAAGCTGAGAAAAATCCTATTTTATGATATTTTTCCCACGTAGAGATATCGGTTCAAAGATATTGCCTGTTTCGCGATCCCTTGTGTACTGTAGAAATTGATCTTCAATTTAGATTCTTCGTGTTTATGAAATAAATAGAGTAATTAATACATGGCGCTTGGATATACGGAATTTATCTTCCCGTGTTCAGTTTGATGAAAAGAAGATAAATTCCGTATCTCCGCACTTTTATTCCCTATTTGTCAAGCGGTTGCGTTACATTGGTAGGTATATGCTGTATAATATAGTCGGGTTACATGAAAACGTACATAGAGGATATAAGATGGTAGCGCGAAGATATGGAACAACAACAGTTTTTCCTGTGTGTGAAATGATGCATTCACATAGCTGCCATTGTATTTAAAAGTTTTATTTTAAGCGAATACTTAAGAGTTTTTGGTCAAGCAATTGTAGGCCTGATTCAAACTATGGAATGCCATACTGGACAAAAGTGATCTAGAATTTTTTCTGTGGTCGAGAATTTTTTTTTCTGGTCGATAATATTTTTTTACCGTCGAGAATTTTTTTTTCTGGTCGAGAATATTTTTTTACGGTCGAGAATATTTTTTTACGGTCGAGAATATTTTTTACGGTCGAGAATATTTTTTACGGTCGAGAATATGTTTACGGTCGAGAATATTTTTTACGGTCGAGAATATTTTTTCGGTCGAGAATTATGGCGGGAGAATTTTAGCTAAAAGATCACGTGAGTATCGAAGGACAACATGTGAACATGGCGTCCGAGGGTTCTGCGAAACAGATTCTTTCGCAAATATTCGGTCGTATTGGCGAACTATCGGATGCATTGTCTAGAGATGTGTCTAGCGACAGAGTGGGTTCAAGTAATACGGAAGCAAACGACACGGTGGAAGGTGAAGTTAAGAGAGTATTCGGACGTCACCGATCCTCAGCTGCCTCTGACTGTCAACATAATGGGATGACTTCTTCCACTGCCGTTTCTCCTCCTGTTCCTGTGCAACCTGCACCTGCTGTAACCCCTTCACTGCTAAACAAGAATCAAAATGCCATCTACAATGCGAGAAAGTATTTTGGTAATCAGCGGTCTGCTATCAAAAATAGTCGGAGCAGAAAAGGCAAAGATACTAAAAGAAATGCTGGTTCTGTCGGTTCGTTTTCACGTGACCTAATCCTACTTGCTGGCCCAGACGATAAAGACATTCCTCGTCAAGGTCGCAAGGTATTTTTACAGGGGAATGGTCGCATTATAAGTGCCTTCGAATTTCGCAAAGAGTGGAGTGACATAGAGGTGGAGCTGGGGATACGTGAAGCATTTCTGGAAAGACTACCCGCTTCTGTGGACATCGAAATTGTCCATTCAGTTCATACAGCACTGTTAAAGCCAACATTGGCTCCAAGCCAGTATTTGACTGGTTCAGTGATCAATAGAATCTTTAGAGACAACAAACCAGTTTATATCATGCCATGTAGGCAAATCCTGCATCCACTTATTAAAGTTGAAAAGCGACGAAGACACCATACTAAACTGGATGGTGATAGTGATAGTGATTGCACTATGGACAAGCCTGCCTACACATTGCCAGGTAAAAATAGTCAAAATTGAACTGCATTTTATACTAGAGTTGGAAGAATACTGTACAAATATATTGAGCATGAGACAACATATGGCTGTAGCAGGGGGTGGGAACCCAGCCATACCCCCCCCCCCCCCCAAATGATTTCATCTTGCTACGGGGCCCTGGACAATGTTTGCAAAGATGTTTTGCATTACTTCTGCCTAGATGGCCTGTCCTTATTGTGCAAGGTCAAGTGCCTCGCTGCCATCAGCAACTGTGGACAGCTGTTTCCTTCTCTTGGGATTTGTCAGCACAGTGTAGCTGATGGTAAGCCAGCACAAAAAGGTATATATATATAATATATATAAATTCATTCAGATTGTTCCAAGCTACACTGATGAGCTGTTGTACAGCGAAACACCGTGTCTGTAGATTGAACTATAATATATATATATATATATATATATATATATATATATATATATATATATATATATATATATATAATATATATATATATATATATATATATATTCTTCACAATCAAAGACTGGGTGTGGGATATACCACACTGCTAACAGACGCGCAGTTTTGATGGTGAAGTAATAATAATAAATGCAGTGTCTGTCCACCATCAGCCACTGTGGACACCTGTTTTGTCCTCTTGGGCCTTCAATAACCCTAGGCAGCGATGACTTAAAATGGTACTAATGAGACATGTATAAAATATTTGTAGGAGATCTTAGCCAGTCTAGAGAGAGAGGCCAACTCAGAGAGTGCAGCCAAGTCCAGCTTGCGCAGCCCACCCAGATCCAGCATGAACCTGTCAGTCAACCCCAACTTGGACAGACCAATCAAGTTCCACCTGCACTGACAAACTTGACAAGTTTTCTAAATTGGCAAGGTAAGTTATGTTTCTATTAAAATATAATTTCAAGAGTTATTTATGTTTGGGGAGGGGGGGGGGGTAAAGTAAAGTATAATTTGCTATTTTACAGTCAGCAACCAGATGAGTGGGAGAGAGAACTATAGTTTAACTTATTGGATTCATCTAAGCCTGATATGGCAAAATATTTAAGTTGAGAATTCAATATTGGGCTAGACCAGAGGTCGAGCCTAATATTAAAATTTGAGACTTAAATATTTTCCATATTGGGCGAAGATGAATGCAATAAGTGTTTTATGATATTGAACAAATAAATAATAATCGTGCAATTGGCAAGTAAATATACCTTGTGCACCTGTCCAAAGGTTGCTGCCCAATATGTAGTTGTCCTACATCGTAAAATATTGGGCTGGCACATGACATTAATGTAGACATTTGATTGGATGATTATTTGCGAGGGTGTAATAATCAAAGATGTTTTCCTATTGTTTTATTATTAATGTTGTGTCATCCAACGACATATTTACAATTACATGTACTGTACTTCACTCTTTGGCATACTGTATCAGTATATTATAATTATAAGCTGTATTTTATTTTATCACATTTATTTTAATGAAGGTCTCTTCTCAAAATGTTCAGTATTTCATTCCTAAAAATCTCGGCAGTTAATGCTGAGAATAATAATGTCGAGAATAAATGCTACTACTTAGGAGACACCACCTATGACTATGAATTTGCAACCTTAGCTTTTTACCCAAGCCTCAGTAGCTCAATGGGTAGAGTATCTAACCATTACGGGTTTGATCCTTATCTGGGGCTTCAGAAATATTTTCTAATTATTTGAACTCGACAAACATCTGCTAAATGTCTGTTACACATACTGTAATCCTGCAACGTAAAATATTTACCTAAATTACCATTACTGCATGCCACTAATGTATGTTACCATTTCTTTAATTTTTATTGAGATTAATTTAAACATTCGATAACATTTGCCCACTGCAATTAATCAGTTGGATTTATGGTGTTTATGCGACAAAAACAAAAACAAGGTTTTACTAAAAAGGACGTAATGCCCTCTCAGCTCTCACAGTGCCGAGAGGGCATTACGGATTTTTCCGGACCTCTCAGCAACCAATCAGCGTGCGCCATTTGGCGTAATGACCCGAAAACAAGCTCAGCCATATAATAAAATATCTTAATACGCCGTCCCGCGTATAGTAAATAGAGACCTTAAGATGCAGGACGGGAAGCAATGACGACGGAGACCCGGGAGTAAAATGTCAGCTTTTTGTCTAGTGCGCATGCGTAAGCTCCCGTCCTGTGGCGTTGAATACGTTTGGAGACCTATTTTGAAGTCGTCGTGAAAACGTGAGTATGCCTTCTACATATTTTATAATTTGAGTTAAAAATATTCAAATATTTCTGTCTAGTCGCATCATATAACCTCGTTTTAAACGAGAACACTGACTTTTAGGTGGGTTTTTTTACCGAAAATTCACTATTTTTCATCAACTTTCTTTAAGTGTAGCCTTTGTTCCTTCGTCATGAGTTCTTCATGTTCTGGTACTGTACAAAAAAAACCCGGAAGTGCTGAATTTTATCATCTTATTTATTCAAGTAATGTATCGCCATGTCGACAACTAGCTACGTGCATGTTTGCACCTTCTTTTGTTCGTATTTTGAAATGAAACTCAATTTCAAACTGTTTACAATCATATATTAACTACTACTTGTATTTTTATTGTTGTATCTCATGCTGAAAATCTCAAACTGTTTGCATAATATAACCTGTGTTTATATTATATTGTTTTATCTCATGATAAAAATCTTAAAATGTTTACATTTACCCTGGGTTTAGATTGTATTGTTGTATTTCATGATAAAAGTCTTAAAATGTTTACATGTATAAAACCTGTGTTTATATTATATATGTAAATATATTTATAATACATTACTGTATTCTTGTATCATGATAAAAATCTCAAGCTATTTACCTGTGTATACAACATGTTTTTATTTTAAATTTATATTGTAGAAGTCAAAGAAGTATGATGATTTGGACAGATAGCCATGATGTCTTGTTATGCAGGGAAATACTGACAAAAAAAACATTTGTTTTCAAAAAATGTTCTCCACAAAGAGGACAATTGTGGTTGGAAATAGCAGAAAATTTGGCCAAAATCAGAGAGCCCAATTTTAAAGCAGATTTGGACCGCCGTGCTGTTCGAGACCGTTATAACTTGCTTTCAAGTAAGCTCAGAAGAAAGTTGAAAGAAGAAGAAAAAGCATCTGGCATAGACCCCACCATGTCAGAGGTAGAGTTACTTTTAGAAACCCTGATTGAATCTGAAGATGCCACAGCAACCCAACAATAATTGGATAAAGAAGTCAATAAGAAGAAAGTTATTGAAGATAAGGAAAATGCTCAGGACATGCGGTTAAAGCACTGGAAAAGTTAGGAGATACCAAACGAAGGAAAGAAAGTGATAGCCAGCAATCAGCAAAGAGAAGCCGATCCAATGGAAGTGAAACTGTGCAGTATCTTCGTGAAAAAAATGAAATAATGGCAAAGGTTAGAAGTGAAGAACGAGAATGAAAATGAAAGGCAACAGGAATTTATGAAAATTCTTACTAATCAGCAAACCCAATTGCAGCAACAGCAGCAGCAATTCCAGGCAATGATGTTGCAGCAGCAGCAAAGTCAACTGATGGCAATTATTTCCAAAATGCAATCTAAATGAAATATACTGTCTTTGTTGAAATAATTGGCAATATTTAAACATTGTTGCATTTTTTTCATAAAGTTGTATTTATTGTTATTTCCATATTTCTTTTATTTTAAAAACAAACATTATTATATAATTATTTTAAAATATTTACAATTCATGGTTAAGTATATTAAGAACTTTCCATGGTGAACATTTTGCTGCTGACATGTTAATTGAGTTACAGTTTTTAGATTGTTATAATCAATATCTTTGTTGTTGATGTATGACGTTAATTGAAATATTCATGAAGTGTTGGTGGGTCAATTTGAAAGAAATTTGAAGTTGTGTTTCCATATAAGCAAGTCATTGCATTTTGAAGAATGGCACTTGCAATATACATTTTCCCTACAGGGCTTAGGCCAACTTTCAGGTTCTTCTTGAAGTCCATAAATTTAAATTTATTAACAATGTCGCCAAATAACCACTCCACTGAAACCCGAACTCCACTCATTGATTTATTAAAGTTCACCATGTTGGGTGTTAAAACAGCATTTCTAAATGGGGCCTAAATGTGCACACGCAAAGGGTATGCTGGATCTCCATATATGCACATCGGTTGACCAGTAATGGAAAAAGCATGTGTTTCAAGGTCAGCCATGAGTCCAGAGTCTACCAGTTTCCCCTCTAAAATTACAAAAAATATATAAAATAAAATCTTGTTTAATGTAATTTTATGCATGGCAAAATTTATTTCAATGGTGGCATAATATCAGCACCTGCATGTTTTAGATGAATAGCAGGTTTGTATTCACATTGTTTCTAGATATAATATATACCCTAATTATTTTATAGGTATTGACGTATTTCACGTATCATCACAGTTGATGGTATTGACCCACACATTAGATTTACATAAAAAAAAAAAAATAACATTAAGATTACTGATTGTCAAATGAAATGTTAGTTTTGTTCATGAAAATGACAATTTAATTCAAGTATAATTGTCTACACATGTATTCTCTTTATACATTTTTATTGTTCAATAAATTATCTTACCTACTGGCCCATACAAATGAGCTATCAATCCGTTTGGGAGACTGACAGATTGGAATTTCAAAGCGTGAACACGCTTGTGGCCATTATACATAGTTCGCTGTAATTTTTTGGGATGACATATGGGTTTAACCGTCCCATCCACAAAGCTAAAACAGTTTTCTAGGGCTCCACCTTTAGCATGGATTGCATCTGCATATTTCTGCAGACTTCTTGGATCAAGGATTGAATTGTTCCATCTTGTAACTCGATGTCCGTGTGTTGTGTATAAGAAATCAATGACCTCATTGTATATCAAGCTCAGTACTGGCGATGGTTTTCCAAACCGGTATATGAGGTCTGAGTAACGACAGGGGTATGTCAGCCGCTTTAAAGCAACACACAAACCTTCGATTCATTACATACAGTGCCCTGATAACATACAAATCTTTCGGGCAGGCCAATTATTTCACCAAGCATTTTTATATCGCTCTTTTGACAGCGAAATTCTGCCATACATTCAGGTTCGTCCATCTCTTCAAAGTTAAATTCACTAACATGTTTGTAAGGAAATTCAGGGTTTTTTGAAGAGTTTGCATCGTAAAGAAGTAAAAATTCATCTTCGTCAATGTCGCCATCATCATAGCTTTCGAGAAGAAGATCTCTAGTACGTTTGAAAGAAGTCATTTTCCAGACTTGAAGTCAAAAACTGAAAGTGTCTATTAAACAAACGTCGCCGTCCCGCAAAAACTTAGGGCTTTGAAATTGGCGCGAAGACGGTATTCTCGTCCCAGTCCTCATTCAGACTTACGTCGCCGTCCTCGGCCGCCGTCCTCAAAATCTTAAGGTCTCTAATGCTAGTTATAAACGGGAGGAATGCTTAATTAATTGAACGAAGAAGGGTCAGAATTGCCTTGGGTCTAAACCGGAAATTGGCCTGATTAATCACAGTGTGGACATGCCTGTACAGTTGTTAGGTACCAGCTTCTTAACTGAAATCAGCTTCCTAACTGAAATCCCAGACTTTAAGAAAAATGTGTCACACTAATAAGATAATCCAACACTATTTATGGCTGCGAAAATTTATCCGGTTATTGATTGCATTCATGCAGCGTTGTGAAGAGTTAAAATTTGACTGCTATTTTGGATACACCATTATTGACCTTGGGTGGTAAAATTAAATTTTACTTTTGCATTTTAGTCATTGTGGTTTACCTAAATTCCTAAATTTAAATGTTTTTTTGTGTTTCACAGATTATGATGATTGGTACAACGAAATACCCGACTCCCCTAATAGTAATAGTCACCAAATTGAAGAGAACGTCGAGCAGTTGGTAAAAGAAATTGCCATTCACCGCAACAACGTCTTAAAAGATATGATAATGGAATTCAAAGACGAAGCAATTTTGAGCAAATGTCTTGAAATTGCCTTCATTGATGACAGAGGCAAGCTTGAAGCGGGAAGAGGATCTGGCATAAAGAGAGAGGCCCTTAGTATTTTTTGGAGAGAATTCTCTAACGCACTTTCAACTGGGGCTACAGAGAAAGTGCCTGCCATACGTCACGACTACCAAAAGAATGAATGGCAAAGTATTGCCCGGATCCTTGTGGCAGGGTTTACCAAGATAGGATACTTCCCTATTGCTCTGTCAAGGGCATTCATAGCTTCCTGCCTGTTCCCAGAGGAATCGCTTCCCACAGAGTGGCTATTAGAATCCTTTCATCAGTATGTCTCAAAAGATGAGAGCGAAAGTCTAAAAAGATGCCTGACCGATGAGTGTCCAGACCCATCAACAGATGAAGATGTCCTTGACGTACTCTCCAGTTACAAGTGTTATCGAATGGTTACAAAAGATAACATGCAGAAAATATTAGAAGAATTAGCACACCAAGAGTTGATACAGCGTCCTAAGTATGTAGCAAACGCCTGGTTCCCAATTGCGAAACAACTTAAACATTACAAAGAGTTCCGGAATGTTGACAGCCTGGTTGAACTTTATGAGGCTAAAAAACCCACTCCTAAAAAAGTCTGCAAGCTCTTCTCAGCAAGTCCAACTACCGAGTGCCAAAGAGAATGCCTTGATCACTTGAAACGGTTCGTCAAATCCCTAGATGACAACCCACTTCGTGCTTTTCTCCAATTTGTTACTGGCAGTAAAATCCTAGCCGTAGACAGCATTGAAGTTGCCTTTGGTACAGAGGATGGTGCTGCACGCCGACCAGTTGCACACACCTGTGCTCCGCTCTTGGTCATCCCTTCGACGTATCAGTCATACAACGAACTATCAGAAGAGTTTAGTAACATCTTTCGACTATCAGCTGCGTGGTCATTTTCCATTGTTTAAGTCCTAACTACAAACATTGCATGATATATATGTATAGCACATGCACAGTAAACTGAACTATAAGTGCCTTAAATTAGCTGTTTTTTAAATTTTGTTCTTAACATTTCAAATTTATAACACATTGTGTTATACTTAAGTTTTTTGTTGATAACATTATACTTCAGTTTTTTGTTGATAACACGGTAAATTGTAAAGCCGTAATCTTTTTATGTTCATTGCATGGGTCAATGGCAGTAGGCTAGTAGCTTGTATTGTATACATTTACAGTTCCAAATACTGACAAAAATGTTGAATTGATTGGTGTTGTGAATATTATGTATTATTTTTGAAGTACTACAAATTTGAGTGAGCCATGCAAGGTAAGGTAAGTCCTCCACCACATCGTGAGTGTAGTTACCAATGGTATAATGGATGGCACACAACTGGCGTCCTGCGTCCTGACCACTGACTTTTGTCTTTAGACTGATTGTGAGTCCAAATTTATTGCAGGCATTCCCACCCCCTGCTACATGTTGCTAAAATCGTGTTTTTAGGTATAAATTTAAAGGTATAAATTTACACATTGCGTTTTATCGAGATGATTTCATGGGCTTAGTTTTTGCACACTACTGCCCAGTTCTTCTGCCAGTGTCCTGTTACTTGCCATCCCTCTAAATAGTCAGGTACAGATAAACGAAATGATCGTGATAGACCGGACAAAAGCACCAAAATTGGCATGAATGTTAATTAGGACATAATAATCGATATTAGGACCGGTGCCCAGTTTGTTCACTTCTTGAACATATTTTATTGGGCTCTCAAGGACTCCCTATTTACTGAAAATTAGTTCTGATGGGTTTTGTGTGGCGAATGGTCTCGCTAGTTCACTGTTAGCCTCAATTTCTTTAGAAATCTATCTTATTATCTAGTAAACACACACACATCTACCTTATACCATTATTATTACTAAGAAAACACATTAACTGTTCGAAATAATGCCCTGTTTCTTGGAAATATTATTCCCACTCGTACCAAGTGCCCAATCGATTATCCAAGATGGCGGGCGTTAGCATCGCTGAAAGTACTGCAAGTACGAAAGCACTGCAAGTACGAAAGCACTGCAAGTACAGACAGGAACATCTCAAAATGTACGATAAAATATTGGCAAGCCTCGCGTTTTATACATTTACAATTCACCGTAAGTTGTCATTAAGTCCACACTGTCTATGCAGCCTTACGTTGCCACTCTTTTATTTAATTTTTAAGATAATGAATAGTAATTAAAGATTTAATATTAAACAACAGCGAGCCCAGCGAGGTATGTAGACTGTACGTATGGGGAAGTGTTTGCCTGAGTTTTTTGTACAGACTGAGCGACGGAGAATCTTTCAAGCAAGTATCTCTGGACTATAAGTGACATGAGCACCCAGGACATTCCCTCACGAGATCGAGATTTAGCTGGATGACCATCGCAAGGTGTCGAAAACCTGCATGCCAAGAATTGATTAAATGTTCGTGCAAGAGAAGGTGTTCTCGATGCAAATGCGCAAAAGCAAACTTAAAATGTACGCCTCTATGTAACTACAAATACGGCGAGATAATTTCTTGTTAAATTTAATTTACCGAACTTCGTCCATGAAAATTATATTTTTCTTGTACAGCTCTGAGATATGTAGTGCACGAAGTGATAAGTAATAAGAAGTCACGTGACCCTTAGTGCAATTCGCCTATTCCCTGGGGAAACGAAGAAGCCTTTCCACAGACCCTATCCCGCCCCCAGACGATGGTGGACGTTTGCAATACCTGAATACCTGCAGTGGTTTTCAAAGAACGAGGCAACACAATATAATACAATGGAAACAATAAAACGGAATACAATAAACAACATACCCTAAAAATAGTAAGTGCCCGTAAATCGCGACTCATATATTACACACTGCAATAGTGCAATTATTCGGACTGATTTCAGGTTTAGACACATGTTAAGAAGTAACAGTCAGCAGAATAGTTTGTGGCTTCATTGTGATAACGAACTCAGTATCTCAGTTTTCTTAGGCAACCTCGGTGATCTTGAACTAAATAGGTTATTTCGGCCCTCAGTAAATAACTTACGTAGTTACCTCGGTTGAGGTAACTAACCTATACTTATTAATTAAAATGTGAACTGTATTCATTGACTTAGCTGATGATAACGACTTGATATATACATTCAGGTTAGAATTTTCTAATATTATATCAAATACTGTAAAATTAACAAGAGTGCAGTCGTTTAAAATTGTGTTCTTAAATAATTGCAGATAGCAAGGTAATGCCATATTCTGTGATTGCCATCTTCAGCTAGAGGATCTGGAACGAGATGGTTTATATCACGTGCTTGATTTTCAGTGAGCTGAATGGTATTTTCAGGCACAACAGCCATATTATCGGTTTCAATATTAATTACTGGACCATCAGGATCAATGCCATATAAAGAAATGTCACCAACGTCAATATCATTCACACCAGTTTGAACAACCTCAGAGTACCAGAGTGCAAGGGGTGATGTGCTATGCATGGTACGCAGTCCATGATGATTCCACTGGGCGATAAACTCATTCAAAGATGCCTGTATAGCAGGCAGATAAACATAATGAAGAGCATACAAGTCAAGTTCATCGTTGGAATCTAGAATACCATCATCTTCCATGAATTGGAAGATGTCTTTATAATGAGCAGAGCAAACCCTGTTAACTTCTGCCCAAAGACGCTCAATTCGTTGGTTGTGAACACTACGCCCCGCTATAAAGCTCCCTCTGTTTAATCCTCTATTCTCAATCATAAGTCGAGCAACATCAACATTTTCCACGCCTCTATCTCCTCTTACACGGGAGGGAAGTCCAAATGCATGTGTGCCATTTACAAAGCATTGCAAAACTGTACTTGCAAGATTGTTAGGGAAACATTTTAAACAGATAATAGCTCTACTATATCCATCAATACAGCCATGCAAAACAAATCTCCAGTGGATCAGTTTATGGTTGGAGTCGATATGCCAAAGTTGGTTTGGTTTTTTAACATTATAGAGGCGCTTTTGAATAGCATATCTTCGTCTTATGGCACGGTTTATAGGATCAATTCTTTGTAATGCATTCCTGATTTTCCACCTCTGGATATAAATAACCCGAGCGCGCAAGGCTCCGCGTATGTACGTTTCTCCAGAGAACGGCGTCAAGCGTAAAATATCTCTTATGTTCCATTCAAGTTCCTCGTCTGTAATATCGCCGTAAGAATCGGCTATGCCATATTCTATTCTTCTTCTGTAAAGGGTCTTAGCACTAATGCCTAAACATTTAGCAATGGCTGTCCATTGCATACCAGTGCTTCTGAGTACTTCAATTTGTTCAGCTGTGATAATGTATCTTCGTCTGACCCCAGAGCTATTGGCTTGAGAGGGCACGTTATGGAGCACTGTATTTTCATCATCACAATTAGCAATCTGATTTCTTATATTATGTAGTTTCTCCCTCAATGTATGAAGAAAGTTTTGTATCAAAAGGGTTAACTCCATGTGCAAATTACCTAGAACCAAAGAGATGGCAATTATAATTTGAATGTGTCCTTCGAGACGATCGTGTAAATACTCCAAAAATGTGATATTTCCTGGAAATTCATTGCTTTCAATCCGTACAAGACATTCTTCTAAGGACAACAGAAAATCCTCCAAATCTTGGTCATTGGCTTTCCCAACGTTTGAAGCGTTAAAAATCAGCAAAATAGCAAAGTAAACCAGTAACGCCATCTTAGTTTTGTTTCAATATTCTTCAATATTTACTTATGTATACTCACGTGATATTATTTTAGATGAAATTCTCCCGCCATAATTCTCAACCAAAAAAATTCTCGACCGTAAAAAAATATTCTCGACCGTAAAAAAATATTCTGGACCGTAAAAAATATTCTCGACCGTAAAAAATATTCTCGACCGTAAAAAAATATTCTCGACCGTAAAAAAATATTCTAGACCGTAAAAAAATATTCTAGACCTTAAGAAAATATTCTCGACCGTAAAAAAAATATTCTCGACCGTAAAAAAATTCTCGATAACTTTTGTCCAGTATAGCATTCCATATCAAACGTCGAACTTTTTATGTGCCGATTCTGATGATAATGAGCTAATTATAGAATATAGTCCTTTGTTTCTGGTGATTTGTTCTTTCAACTTTTATTTGGACCAAGAGAGAGAGAAAAAAAAAAGTATAAAATTACAAGTCCAAATTCAGCGAGCACGAACGAGAAGAGTCCCATGCAAGGTGCTCACCGTAAAATTAAAATAAAATAAAAAGTAATGATATATACATAGATCTATCGAAGATTAAGTTGGATTAGACATGACAGGAACAATTCCTGCATATGGAATAGGAACAAGGCGAATCTGGGTCAAAGGTGGTGTTCATGAGTTCAGTATAAGTTAGGCATAGATAGGACTTAAACCTAGTTAAAGAAGAAAATATATCAGATGGTGCATGCTTAAGTAAATAGTTCCAGGTTTAACTATTCTATTAAAGTAAGATCCTTGAAAGGTACTAGTTTTACATTGTGGGGTTTTAAGAAGTGAGGACGAGCCAGATCGGGTGTTACAATTATGTACAGGATTAAAATAGTCGACGTTTAGATCTATAAGTTTATATTTACATTTGTAGTAAAAGATCAAGTCACGGATTTCATGGTCGTAGGCTAGTGGCAAAAGGTTTAAGAGTTTTAGATGTTCAGAGTACGTCAGTTCTCCTCGTTTCTTCTTCAGAATCCATAACGTGGCTCTCCTTTGAACACCTTCCACCCTCTTTATCCAGGTATTACTTTGAGCCGACCAGATCTCGGAACCATATGATAGTTGGCTTTTGACAAATGAGAGGTATAATGTCCTCCTAACACGAGTATCCGGCAGATAGAAACAGGTTCGTTTCAAGAGGCAAAGCATCTTGTTACTCTTAGCAATGATGTTCATTATATGGGCGGCCCATTTCAAGTCACTGGAGATTGTAATGCCCAGATCTAACTCGACATCAGTACAGGAAAGTTCTAGGTCGTACAATGTATAATTATAAATTACTGGACTTGGTCTCCTTGTAATCCTTAGAATCTTACATTTGTCAATGTTAAATTTCATTTTGCTTTCGGAGCTCCATAGTTCTAAGGAATGTAGATTATCTTGTAGAGTTTGACAGTCGTTCAAGGTTTTTACGTGTCTGTGTAACTTTGTGTCGTCGGTGTACAGAGCAATGTCAGTGTCAATCGATAGGCTGTCTGAAATATCGTTGACAAAAATAACAAAAAGTAGAAGGCCCAGGATGCTCCCCTGTGGTACACCTGAGGTAACGGGTGACCATTCAGACTCGGCGCCTTCGAAGACTACTCGTTGTTGTCTATTTTCAAGGTAATCTTTAAACCATAATAACAGGGACCCACTTATTCCATGTAGTTCAAGTTTCTTTAGAAGTACCGCGTGGTCAACCGTATCGAAAGCCTTCGAAAAGTCAAGATAAAGTGTGTCAACTTGAGTGTTTACGTCCAGGTGTTTGCCGATGTTATGAAGGACGCTTAGTAGTTGCGTAACACAAGAACGACTCTTAAGAAAGCCGTGTTGGATTGGGTTAATTACTGGTTGGAAGAATGGGTAAATTTGGTTGAATATACATCGTTCCAAAACTTTAGAGATAATCGGTAGTAGTGAGATAGGTCGGTAATTGCGTGCAAGTTCCAGATCACCCTTTTTGTGAATCGGCGTGACGTTGGCTGTTTTCCATTCACGTGGAACGGTACTAGACGTTAGGGACTTATTCAATAGGATAAAAAGACTTGGTGATATTTCGTCTGCGCACTCCTTAAGTAGAAAAGAAGGTATACCATCAGGACCAGGAGCCTTCTTTGTCTCCAGGCTTTTTAAACACAGGAGTACTTCCTCAACTGAAATGCTAATTTCTGGCATTTGCGTGTTTGTTTTTGGCGGGGAATTATTTGAATTGAAATTGTTTGCTTGAGATTTTGGAAGAAAAGTTGACGAGAAATAACTATTAAAGATGTCGGCTTTTTCCTTAGATGACTTAGCGGTGAAACCATTATGGAGAACAGTAGAGGGTGAGACCTTCTTGTGCAGCACAGCATTGCTATATGACCAAAATACTTTTGGATTATTGGCAAAGGAATCCTGAATTTTTCTCAGATAATCACGATCTTTCTGGTCAGGTCACGAAGTACCTTTTTTCTGTGCGGTGTTCTGTTCTTTCGAAAGGAACGGAGTGCAGTATACTTTTTTCTAATAAGATGTTTCACTTCACTGTCAATCCAGGGTGGGGATGTTTTTTCGCGCACGAATTTCGTTGGAACAAACTCATCAACCGCTGTTAGAAAAAGGTCCTTCCACTCTTGCCAGCATATATTGATGTTGCTATTACTTAATGCAGCAAGGTCGAGCGGCGTACGGGCTAGACATTAACGAAGACCTTGGAGGTCTGCGTTCTTAAAGTCATAAACTGTGCGCGAGATCTCTATTTGCATTAGATTCGCCACACGAAACGTTCGACGTCTGAACTCGGCCCTATATTTTTCACGCGTAGCTGTGGCTCAATGATGTGGATTTTACGTTCTCGTGGCACCACTCGAACATGAAATCCACATCATCTCGCCACTGTGTAATATCTCCGTTTTGTTATGTAGCTAGAGTTTCACTGGATACAACGATGACTCATTGGTTGGTTTGATACCGAACGGGCAACAATAGGTGGTTCTCACTGTGACGTCACAAAATTCTAAATTGTTAATTATTATTATTTATTTATTTATGTATTTATTACGTTTTGCCACATTGGTATACTATAGATAATAAGTACATAGGTGTATTGTGTGAGTGAGTGTGCTTTAAGTAATTAGATTTCAGTAAAGTTAATAATAATAAAATAATAAATAAGTAAATTTACAATTAAATCACAATAACAAATTTACAATTACGTGGCAGGGTGCCCACAACAGCTTAATGCCAATTACTGCAGTCCCAGGTAAACAAAGTAAATAAGTAAATAATAATAATAATAATAATAATTATAATAATTATAATAATAATAATAATAATAATAATAATAATAATAATATAAGTATCAGACATCAGATGCAGCAACGGATCGCTTCGTTGAGACCTCGGGTTGAATTGCATTTTGTGCAAATCGATTTCCATGATCTGGACTCTTCAGGGTTGTAAATTTGAAGTACTGCTGCATATGTAGTAGGACAGGAGGTTGCTTTTAAAACTGGAGAAAGCGGTCCCTTTTACACGTAACTGGGATGGTAAAGTGTTCCAAGTCCTGCACATTCTTGTAATATAGGAACGTTGGAAAGTAAGAGTTTTACATTTTTCGAGAAATGCATTGCTGTTCTTTTGTTCTGAGACTCATATTTGCTTGGTTGAAGTGAAATTACCGAGTCATGGCGTAATGTTTTGGTAAGTCTTAGCCCGGTTTACACTAGAGCAAAAGTATCTGGATTCACATTATTTTTCATCCTCATGGGAATAAAAAACAATGTCTCAGGTACATTAATGCCTGGGTCCCTTGCGAAATCTGGCCAAAAAGAGAATAATTTCATAAAAAATTTAGAATAAAGAATGTAAGGGCAGTTGATGTTTAGATAGGTGGACCATCATATTCTACTGTCCATGAACATTTCTGTTGCCATGGAAACAATCACGTGATAGCCGCAGGGGTGGTTTTGGGGGCTGTGAAAATATCGTCGTCGCCGACCCACAGAAACTGTTTCAAATTATTTGATTTTAGGCATGTGGATACTTTGATGGTTGTAGTTAATCGCCCAAATTAGAATGAAGTACTTTTATTTTACGATCATGAGATAATAGCGCTGTTACCAGTTGACTGCACAGTCTCTGCACCTTTATGGAACATTATTCGGCAACAAGCTATTTAGTGACTTGGTTCTAATTTGGGGGATTAACTACAACCATCAAAGTATCGACATGCCTAAAATCAAATAATTTCAAAGGGTTTCTGTGGGTCGGCGGCGACGATATTTTCACAGTCACCAAAACCACCCCTGCGGCTATCACGTGATTGTTTCCATGGCAACAGAAATGTTCATGGACAGTAGAACATGATGGTCCACATATCTAAACATCAACCGCCCTTACAATCTTTATTCTAAATTTTTTATGAAATTATTCTGTTTTTGGCCATATTTTCCAAGGGACCCAGGCATTAATGTACCTGAGGTGAATCCGGATACTTTTTCTCTAGTGTAAACGGGGCCTTAGAGTTTCTCTTTTGTGTACTTCCCTTGATAAACGTCGAAATTATTCAGCGAAACTCAAGCTATACAACAAACTAACATTAAGTAATGTCTGCTCCCTCGGGAAACAGTTAGTTTTGTTTCCCCAAACTAAACAGTTGGTACACTCTGGCTTCACCACTTTGATGCAAGGTAAAGATACCATCAAAAACTCGAGAAAGTTCTGTTAACCCGGTTGCCTCGACTTGCTCAATATGTTCTTGAACATCTCGTGGTGGAAGGAGATGTGGCATTGGTGCGGCGATTAGAATCCTTTCCAAAAGTCCGTCGCCGGCTTTTGCCATTTTGATGAATACACCTTTGGAAAGAAAGGAACGTGGTTGACTTGTTCCACAAAATGCAACACCAGTTGCTTTTGGACCATCTCGTTTACCTTGTTTTCCTTTAGTCATTAACCATGGCTTTCCATCGTGAAACTTGCAGAGAATTTCGCTGTTTATCTCTTTACCGTTATCGCGACCATTACAAGACAAGAGTTTTTTAAAAAAAGCATGAGCTTCGTCTTTAGCTAACAGACCTTGGCCATGAGTTGACTTCAGGTGCTCGTACAGGCCACTACGGGAACTGTCTTCCACGACAATTACACAGTTTTGTTTTTCTTCGACGTACTCTATTATTGGATCGAACGCAAGGCTGAAAGCAGTCGAATTATTGGATCCAGATTCAGCCAAAAACAAGGTATATATGTTTACCGGCTCTGGGTAAAGGCTAGAAGCCCTAACTTTTGTCTTGGGTGATATGAGTGCTGAAATGGCACTGAGCAGTGGCCAAGTAACAAATTTTTTCACAACATTTCTGGCCTTGGAAAATTTGTCAAACCAATAGACAAAATTATTTCGGGCCGCTTCATGCCATGGAAAGGGGACTCTTTTTGCCCGGGAGTATATTTCATCAACAGTTGTCTCGGGTGAATGTTTAACTCGCTTGGAAGTTTGTGTCTGCGACATCTGATTGACAAAAATAATCTATATTAGATGTTAATTGGAGTTGAAATGCCTCCCTGACAACTTTTGAAATTTGATATCTGAAAATTCCATTTTCAAAATTTGAACGTGGATAACTCAGAATAATACATGCAGAGTGATACAGAATAATGGCATTGTCCGTGTTGTCAACAAATTTGTGTTCATATCAGTTAATGTCTAAATTGCTTGATTTTGCTAAAGCTATAAAAGTGCACAGTATCGGTGTTTTGCCGGTATTAGGCCGTTTCCCGTTCAGAAAACAATTCAGTTTAGTAGTGCAGTTGTTTTATGATTATTGATATTCACCACCTTAGAATACGCTGATTTCGGATCCGAAGAGTTGTTGCTGCCAAACGGTTTCGTTTTGTTGTATTAAATGTGTAAATTAAATTTTGATGACGTCCACAATGTAAATGTTCTTTACAACTCAATCCCTATTGTCCCCCAAAACAATTTGAATACTGAAACAACATTGCATCGGTGCGAAATGAGAGTTAATTAAAAAAAACAGCAGTAAAAATAATTTACACCCGTTTATTTCATTGACTTTCATTTGCGTCAAAATGTGAATTATGAATATTTAGCGCGGCTATCCGGAATCAAATTCTATCCTGGTTGACCTATAACATTTCGCTTAAAATGAAACTTAGGACGAGTTTAAGGGTGTTCAGACATATTTATTTTGACCCGTTGCTAGAGAAAAACCTGATTTGACCACAGAGCTGCCCAGAGCTTTACAAATTTGATCCCCATGCTAGAAATGCTAGATATTCTGCACGTAGTATATATGAATGAAGTTCTTTCGTTTGATGACGTCTACAGTGACGTCATTGAAATAAGAAAAAAACTATAATTTCCGCCAACTTAAAAGTTTTCCCAACTAAAGAAGTTTCACTAGAACCAGAATTGTTATGTGCAAAAAAGTGCGCATGCGTTTCTCAATTGAGAAAATCGTAATGACTTTATGGCCGTTTTAATGAAATTTTAAGGGATATTTTTAACAAAAACTAGAATATCTTTGTCATTTTTGGTTTATTCATAAAATCCATGCGTACTTTTTGGGAGACATGTTTTCCCTAGGTGTAAACAAAAGACTATTTGACTGTTTATGTATACCACGAACGGGCAAAACAGTAAGAGCATGCAAACAAAAAAAGTTTCTTACAGTAATGTACTGAAAATATCTGTAGAATAAATCCCAATGTGATGTCTTCATATTTTAGACACTATATTTTAGTGCATGCATAATTCCACTAGTTACAAAAACTAGACTACATTTTACCCTAAAGTCTCGTCTATGCTGACGCTTTTTAACATAAAAGGAAGTCAATGAAATAAACGGCATAAACCGGCGATTTTTAACTGCTGGTGTTTTTTTAATCAGATGTCATTTCCTACTGATACAATGTTTCAGTTTCTAAATTGTTTGGGGGGACAGTAGAATGATTTCTAACGAACATTTAAATTGACGACGTCTAAAAATTTAATTTCCTAATTACAGCAAAATGAGAACATATAAGAGCTGGAACTCTTCGGGAACTCTTCGGGAACTCTTCGGGAACTCTTCCTTACAATGCTCTCTCTGATCAACCACAGGGATTCATGACCCTCTTGTTTAATCCCGGAATAATGCGTTACGTATTCCTAGGTTGCTGAAAATGTACCAATGCAATTACAAATCGAGTACACGGTGCCTTAAAAATATTGAAATGGAATTTTGCTTTGCAAAACGTGTTTTACCCTTGTTAGCGAAAAGAGAATATATTCTCGCTGGTTAAAATGGCAAAATTAACGTTCAACAAAAAAAATACACAACTGAATACTACGGTGGCTCAGAGATGACATAAACACTTGTTTTATTTTCGCGACTTTTTTCGCTACTTTTAATTTTTTCGCGACTTTTTTCGCGACTTTTTTCGCTACTTTTAATTTTTTCGCGACTTTTATCGCGACTTTTTTCGCGACTTTTCAGATTCACGAGAAGGAACTAGCCCTTATAGGTGTTTTCGAAAGGAATAACCATGCTTCTATTATTTTGTATTTGTATATTACAAATAGCAACTGTTAAGGCTATTTTACCACAATATTCTCCTGTGAATCAAGCGATAGGACGCAATGAAGCAATCGCGAACGATTATAGAATACCCCGCCACTTTCTGAAATCGAACCAACTGCTACTATGGAAAATTACGATTACCTGACCCCCATACAATGGAACCATGAACCCTAACCCTAATCACAAATCGGGTACGTTTGTGGATGGAAAATTACGATTAACTTACCCCCATACAATGGAACCACGGACCGTGGTCCGTGGTTGCACCTGAATGATCTATCTATTACAAGTGGCGGGGTATTCTATAACCTAGCCGAAATTTTAGATTTTCTCGCTAGTATTCACGAACTTCGACTTTAAAGTCTACGGCAGCTAAGAAGAATACCACAAAGCCATCGTTGTAGAAGAAGGGTGGACCCATAGGGTGAACCCCACCGATATGAATGTTGTTGTTCAGGCTGTGGAACAAGAATTGAGAGGTAGTGGTAGGCTCCTTGGTTACCGCTGGCTCAGAGATGCCCAGTGGCGTAGGAAGCAAGTTGATCTTGGAGGGGCACAGCTACAAAAGGGCACTTTGTTCAGGGGGTAGGAGTTTAAAAGGACACTTGAAACACGTGTTTTATCATAAAAAGGGCAATTTTCTGTTGCAAAAAGGGCACTTCATGACAAAGTTGGGGGGCGGCACATGCCCCGTTTTCCCCCCGGTTCCTACGCCCCTGGAGATGACATAAACACAACATTTCTGCTGCAGTAAAACCAAGCCTAAAGTAGTTCACGATCGTCCTATCGCTTGATTCACAGGAGAATATTGTGGTAAAATAGCCTTAACAGTTGCTATTTGTAATATACAAATACAAAATAATAGAAGCATGGTTATTCCTTTCGAAAACACCTATAAGGGCTAGTTCCTTCTCGTGAATCTGAAAAGTCGCGAAAAAAGTCGCGAAAAAAGTCGCGAAAAAAGTCGCCAAAAAATAAAAAGTAGCGAAAAAAGTCGCGAAAATAAAAAAAGTGTTTATGTCATCTCTGAGCCACCGTAGAATACAATTATGTTCAGACTAGATAAAAAATTCGCTATAAGCATGCATTACTGCCATCAGGGTTTTAAAAACCCGATTAAATTGTCAAGTTAATGATAATGCTTCGTCAGACAAAATCAATGCAGCAAACAATGATCTAGCAAAGTTAACAAGGTGACTTATTGAAGTATACAATGGAGCATTATATATTAAAAGTTAGTTATTTTTGTTGTTATTTGCTGGTGGAAATAAATATTGATTTAATTTGGTACATTTATTGATTTTGACTATGAAACAAACGACCAAATGAACCTGATCAGCTAGTGAAAATCTGGCTAAAACTCAATAAAACACGACAAAGTTATAATAGGAGATAAAATAAATGACAATAGCCAAGCAATTACAAAGAATGTAATTGTTCTATATTACCTTATATATAAAACAAGTTTTTATGGTATTTAAACTTGAAAATAGAAGCCAAGCGCATAATTAATTAAAACAAGTTCGTAATTTTTTCTTCATACTTATCCACCTCTGACGTGATCAAAGCGTGATTAGGTACTGATGAACACATTTTTTTAATACACGAGGTAACGAACAAAGTTAATCCAAAGTTTTAAAACCAGAAAACTACAAATTTGCAATTATTACTACGTGTATACGTTTGTTGTTGATTTTGTTTCTTTCCGAATTCGTTTATCTTCTTCGAATTTACACTAAATACGCCTAAAGTGTGACCCTATATGAAGAATTAATTACATTCTACTATGATTGGCAGGAAATTTGAAAGTTCTTTACCTCTTAGCTTACCAGCGTGAATGAGTGAATGTTATGTCTTTATGATTTTATTCTGGCTAACGCCTGACGATTTTATTCAGCTGACAAAGGGGCCAGGTAAGCAAAGGGTTAATCGGCCATAACTACATGTTTTAGCTAGTGCCTTCGCACTTAGAGATAAAAACATTTAAATGCATGCCTGTGTCATTTCTGATAATAACGTAGAGTTGTAAACTAGCACCAAGAAATAAATATCTGCACGAGCCATTAAATATATAAAATATATTAAGTGGTTTTAGATATGTAGACCAGCAGATTTAAATAATCTAATCAGTATTCGGCGCGTGTAAGATATACTAGCAGTCCGCAGTGTGCGTGCGTGACCCAACGCCAAGCAACCGGCAAAAACCGCTCTCGTCCATATCACACATGTGATAGAGATCTTGGTAAGACGAAGGGGCTGTTCATATGAGACGGGCTGGCCCGGTTACCGGGCTAATTTTATGTCACGAAAATCTCTCTTTGACTACGAAAAGGAATTATAATACCCAGTGTGCTATACCTAAAGAAAAACAAAGTCAATTTTGCTTTATTATGCCATTTTGCATTTCTCAAATAGTCGTAATAAGCTTTTCGAGACATAGAATCAGCCCGGTAAGGGGCTGTTTACATGAGCCCGGGCTGACGCGATTCATTAAGATTGTACTCACTCATGTGGTTTTAAAGCTCACATAAACTAACCTTACAAAGAATGATTGGTTTAGTTTAGATGCAAACTAATCCTAACGTTGATTCGAATCTCCACTTGCGGCCAAGGAAAGAATTTCGTGACATCTAGCCCGGGCTCATATAAACAGCCCACGACAAAACAATGAAAACCCTTGCTAAAACAATAACCCGTGCATGCACGTAAATTTTTTACCTAACAAGTTTTAACTTGAACTATATTATCAAGTCGTACCTTTAATATATTGCGGAATCAGTTCGACGTAGCGATGGCTGAACAAAAATGATGTCTTGGTTCACTTCTTGAAACGTGTGTCTTGCCTGTTACCAAACTCGGTGAAATCGTCTTGTTCTGCACTCAAAGGCTGCACAAGTGCAAGTGCAAGTGAAAATAAAATCCCGATGCCTGTTTTATTTAAGCTTCAAGGGTATCAGTATCTCATTCAGTTTTTAACAACGAGACAAGTCATTTGTTTATATCTTTGATAATTCATGTGTGTTGATATGTATTGTTAAAAGTACAGGCTTTGTCATTTACGCTGCATAATGACATCATGCAACCCTCAATCAACAATGGTCCAAAGTTTGGATCAGGCCGGAACAAAGAGCGTAGTTTCGTTGACACGCAACCTACTTCATAAATTCAAAATTATGATGAAACCTGAAGGAACTATTTTGTATCTAAATGTTACATTTTTATGTCTACTATATGGACACGCATTTGTGTTTAGCAAGTACTAGTTACTTTTTATGTTACTTAGTTAATCACTTCTCTGCAAACATAGAAAGTGTTTGTTTACCAACTTTTACACAGGGGTTTTGAAGTACGTTTCTCCTTGTCAAATGTAGGTGGATTATAAACCATATAATAACCAGTCTTGTCTAAAACAAAATTATTTTGGATTGCCTGAAGGTTATGATATTGTTATTTCGTTTTGCTGCTTTGTTTTCAATATATGGTCTTAACTCTGTAACTAGAACAATTTACTCCGAAGCCATGGTTGTTACCATTTAAATTTTAAAGCCAGTTCGATTAAGCGACAAACGACACAGTGAATTTAATATAATAATCAAAAGTGGTTATAACAGTGGCGCGGGGGTGTATGGTGGTTAAAAGCTATAGTAACCTAGACTAGCTAAGCTTTTAACTCTGTAGCCTCACATATAATTTTGATATAATTTTAACAATTGGAAAATTAACAGTCTTAACAGTGTCTTTTAGTATTTTCCCGTCTAATTCAGATTATCCAATCCCCTCCACATACACATGAACATGACATATTACACCTTTTACACCGCGAACATTTTCGAACCTGTCGACGAGCCCGATCAACGTAAGTCGTTTATACATTCATCACACTGCACCAAGATGTATCTTGTCTCACTTGTGACGTAGCTGGTGATGTCTTACACAGCACATAAGCCCAGATTTTGTCATATCAGCAGGAGACTTTCTCATATCATCAGGAGACTTTCTCAAGTATGCCTG
This sequence comes from Paragorgia papillata, assembly GCA_035771165.1. Lineage (NCBI taxonomy): Eukaryota > Metazoa > Cnidaria > Anthozoa > Scleralcyonacea > Coralliidae > Paragorgia > Paragorgia papillata. The sequence continues at coordinate 1,633,431 of JAWNZC010000088.1, forward strand.
CCCATTTGTAGCAATATTCAATAAACGTAATTCATTCAATTTAATAATATATATATATTCAATTTAAGATATATTTATTTAATTCAATGTCTATATCCATTCAATTGAATATCTATATTCATTCAATTTAATATCTATATCCATTCAATTTAATACTTATATTCATTCAATTTAGTATATATATTCATTCAATTTAATACCTATATTCATTCAATTTAATACCTATATTCATTCAATTTTACCTGCAATTCTCGTCCCCACTCCCCAGAGCCTGTGATATTGGGGACTGGGTATGAGCACGGTTAGTTAAACAAGATGGCGGAGCAGACGGAGGGTTTAACATTTTATATAGAAAAGGCTTTGGAAATTCAAAGTTGCTTTGAGAATGTTTTGCTCAGGACTGAGGAAATTCTACAAGAGGACTCATTGAATCATAACGAAAGCTACACTAGTAGTTTAACCGACCAACAGATAGACAACATTATTCAGAGCTACATTTCACACCATGGAAATACAACAGGCGGGTCCTACCTAAGAGGACACTTTAGAGCATTAGGACACACTGTAAGGGTGGATCCACGAAATTCAGCATTGAGATGGGGTGCTTTAGTTTCTCGAAGGGTGTACTTTGTCCCATGGCCAAATTCCTTATGGCATCTGGACGGTCATCATATCTTGATTCGCTAGGGATTCGTCATACATGGCTGCATCGATGGCTACTCACCAAGAATAATTTTCTTATCTTGCAGCAACAATAATCTTGCTTCTACAGTCCTCAGTCTATTTGAAAATGCTATTGTAAGAGATAGAGGGCAGTGGCCTTCAAGAATCAGGGTGGACTATGGTGTGGAGAACATTGCAGTTTGCGATGCAATGGTTGCAATCCGTGGAGAGGGTCGTGGTGGTTATATTGCTGGTTCATCAACTAGGAACCAGCGAATTGAAAGACTGTGGAGGGATGTATTTAGATGCATCTGCCATTTGTTTTACTATACATTTTATGCCCTAGAACAATCTGGTCTGTTAGATGTGGACAATCCTATCCACTTGTTCACCTTGCAGTATATCTTTTTGGGAAGAATAAATACTGCACTAACTCAATGGGATGCACTGCTTCAATGATCATCCTTTGCAGACTGAGCATAACTGGTCCCCAAACCAGATGTGACTAAATGGCATGATGAATTCATGTTATCCACTTGCTAATGGCGACCTTGATGATGACCCAGAAGACGCAACATTCTATGGGGAAGATACAGGACATTCACCATTTGAAGAATCAGACAATAATGTTGAGGTATCCCCTGCCCAGATTTCAAATGTTACTACTGAACTTACAACTCATCAAATTCTGTTAACCCCTTACAAGAATCTTCATGCTTTGGTGTAGATGTTTATGTCCAAGCTCTTGAAATTGTTGTTCAAACACTTGAAGCATATAGTTAATAGGTTTATTGATGTTAACACTTTTCTGTGCTGTATTTATGAGAATTAGGGAGATACAGTGTCAGTAGTATACCCAATAAAATAAATGTACATGGTGCCATAATTAAACCTAAAAGGATCATGTGATTTTTGTACCTAAGCAATCAACAAGCTGGCACATTAACTCATTGCTGCCTAGGATGTCTGAGGGTTCTCCCTTTGACAAGTAAAATAATCTGGTGTTAGACAGAGTAAAATAATAAAGTAGCTATTTTTCAGTAATAAAGTAGCTCAGGCAGAAATGGGTTAACCGAAGCTAAAAGGTTGTTTTTGTTGTTATGTGTGTTTGGTATTATCCTCAAAAAGGCCTGGACACTAGCTTTCTCCCTCTAATGGCAGTGTTCAATTTTCCTCCAAATTTTGATCCCAAGGCCCACCCTAGTTTATATAATATGATCTCTATGGGTTGCACTGCACAAAATGAACATCGATTGAAACAAGCTGATAAAAAGTTTTTTACTGCTTAAGTAGTACTTCTACCAATTTCAAGTTAAGTCAGAAAATGTTTTCTTACTTACAAAAACCAAAATGCTGTTACAGGCAAACTAAACCCAGCTCTAACAATGAGTAGTAAAATAAAATGTGAAAAAATCAACAACTACATGCTTTTGAAAAAATACTGTACATAAGAAAACTGTATCGTCAGTCTTACTCCAATCTAAAGTAACACTCACACTAAAAAGCAATACATACATACTGTATGGTCTAAATCACACAATGCCAAAATAGGTATTTTTAAATGCATAGTCATAAATATTATACAAGTTTTCATCAGATGGCAAAGGCAACGTGGCGGATCCTCTTGGTAAATGCAATGTATTGGAACAAGTGTGTGACTTGGGAAGAAAGTCAGGGATTGCTCTCTTTATTAAATGCAGAAAAAAAACCACATTTGTATGTTAAAATTACAAGACCATTAAGTTCAGGTAACACTTAGCTTTAAATCATGATTATATAATCAGTACTTGTTTGTTGCCTAAATACACCAGGCAATATGCTATTACTGTGAAATTATGGAGACTGGCTAGTGACTACCTGTGAAATAATAGAAACGCCCAAGGTGCCTTTATGTCCTATGAAGCTTGTGCATGTTCTGGCTCACAGGGATATCACCAGTCCTTGAAAAGTGGGGGGACTAGGTGATGACATCACAGGTTTAATGATGTCATAGAACAGTTTTAAGGCCGAGCACAGTCGCAGGTTCTGCATCAGGGCAAGAAAGGTAATAAAAATCACACAGTACACTGTAAATCATTGTTATAGCTGTCCTTGTGAAACATTTGACCAGTTTGATGTGCCCTCTTGATGTCTTTACTTCAGATTTTGGAACATTTACAAAATTAGTCTTGAAAAGAAGTGGAGGGTTTGGACCCCAGTAACCCTCGAAACATCCTTGCTATATGTTCTGTGTAGTTAAAAGTTATATTTCCATTCTTGTTCTATTAAACTTTCCCGTCCGGTATTATTACAGTTTACCTTCAGCTAACTCTGTGAATGAACATAAAGATTTCTCCCCAATCCCAATACTTTCATGTCTATTTTACTGCTATTTTTGTTGTTCATAGGGTCATGTCGATGCAACTATAAAACCTGATAAGGTCTAAGACTTAGGTTGAGCAAAAGTGCCCCTGCCCCCCTCCCCCCCCCCAAAAAAAACCAACTTTACATTGTGTTGGACAACTGGTTTTGTTTCAGGTGCCCAAATCTGAACAAATTAATGGATACAGTAGTAGCCCTTGCCTAGTGGGCAACCTGCTTTGCAGCCATTCCCACCAGTATCTGATTTAATGTTTGATACCGATATAGTAATGTACTACTGTACTTATATACAGTACAGACAATTTACAGAAAATAAAGTTACACTAAAATAATGTTACACACCTGTCCCTCAGCATGTTCCTCATTTGCTTCACTCACATTTGCCTCCAAAAATGTGATTATAGGTTGCCGAGCAAATCCCAGTATTGGTTCCTCACTCGCTCCAGTTACAAATTCCAAAACATTTTCCAGTGTGGTCACTCTTCGGCCACCTGCTACCTCTCTGATGTACTTCACAAGCTTTCCATAAACAGCGTTCTCGTGAACTAATTTGTTGCATCCCTCTTCCGAAAACTGGGGTGAAAGAAGATGAATGATCTTTGGAACTGTTAATCTTTGCTGCAATGGCCTCAATAAATGAAGGAAGAGTGAGAATTTCCTTGTAAACATATGTATTCCCACACAATCTAATCCATTGCGTATTTTGATTATACATGTTGAAACACCTGGGTCTTCACTGACAAAAATGGCATTTAATAACTCTTCGGTGAAATACTTTGGAATTTGGCCATTCTGTAATAATGCAATAGCAGCCATCTGCTGCCAAGTGCTCCTTTAGCCCATGGTCAAAGTACTTAGTCTTTATCTGTTAACAATAAAATAAATATAAATAAATACTGGTGTAACCATTAATATTACAAACACCATGGAGGCAAACAAAGGATGATTCTTCCCTTTTCCCAGAATGCTTTGCAACATGTACCTCTAACACTTATGTTAACATATTGCAAGACGCGACTGACAATACAAGATTATTCTGCATAGTTTGTACTATCATTCTTTGGACCACTATCCTCCATGGACAGTGCTAGTCCACTTTTCCACCAGGGGTATGGTAACAGAAATAATTTAATCATCAATTACAGTACATGTTGGTTACACAGTCTAATCCATTCTTTCCTTGGTCCACCACCATCTTGTGCCTGTTCACCATAAAAATCCACTTGGAAGGTTATTCTTGGGTCATTCACTAATCTCATTCATTTTTTTTTCATGTATCTCCAAAATATTTTCAGATCCTGATTGCACTATACTATACATTACATATATTTTATTCTTCTGTCGTTTTTTACATGGTTCTTTAAGCAATATATCTACACTGCATGTCCAACAGCGTGGTCCGTGTCGCATTTCCATACGCAACATAGCCGGAGGCTAAATTCCCTTCTAATCTCTCCCTCATTCTTCAACATTACAAGACTAAAACTCCTCTGTGGTTCCCATTAACTACAATCAAACTTATAAGAAACTAGGACTGAGTCAAACCGATGCTGACTGGGAAGTCTGGCAGTTGATCATCATCTGAGACTGATGTTTCATTTAAGACAAAATGATAAGCTTTTTTGATTCGGATGTATAACAGACCTTATCCAGCCAGTTTTCGCACAACGGCGAAATTGTACTCCGTCCCTTCGCCCAACTTTAATACCGATATTTTCTTCTGGGTTACTTTGACAAATTCAAAGTCGTTTGGTCCAAGAATACTGTACGTAGACTTGAGACTAGAAACTAGCTTTGCACGAATGCTTTTCCCGTCGTCGTCTTCTGTTAAAACTACCATTCCTCTTTCCACTATGTTTTCTTTCCTCAGGATGTCATCTTCCTCTTCTTCATCACATTCGTCAGCGGAATTTGCCTTTAGCAGAGCAAATTCAATGGGTTTCTTTTATACAGGCTTTGATTTCTTTTCTTTCTTGTTTTTTTGACGAGTTTGTTGATTAATTTGATACAGCTCTTAGACGCTCATTTCGATTGAATGAATATAGATATTAAATTGAATGAATATAGATATTAAATTGAATGAATGTAGATATTAAATTGAATGAATATCTTTTAAATTGTATATATATATTATTAAATTGAATTAATTACGTTTATTGAATATTGCTACGAATGGGCAGGCATACTCAAGTAAGCAGGAGACTTTCGCAAGTCAGCAGGAGACTTTCTCAGATCAGCAGGAGATTTTCTCAGATCAGCAGGAGATTTTCTTAGATCAGCAGGAAACTCTCATATCAGCAGGAGATTTTCTCATAGCAGGAGTCGACTTTGGCAAGTTAGCAGGAGACTTTCGGTCTATGCTCTCGTTTTCACTTGAAAATTAGAATGGAAATAATGATTAATGAGATATTGAGGAAAAGTGGATTTGGGTATCTTAACTTGACTAGTAATTGGAGGAATATGCTACTTTAATACCGCCCATTATTCATGTACAAGGTCTGTAGTGAATATTTAACACCAAGTTACCTGCTTGAACATTCGGTATAATTGCTACACAATAATTATGCGGAGACATCTTGAAAGTAATGGATTGTCATCAATGACTATAGTAGCGCATTCTTACCAACAACTAATAAAACTCAGAGATTATAAACAATGGGCAACTCTAAAATGCTAGCCCACATTTTAGTTATACCAATTCTGCAAAATAACCTGATGCACGTGATGGTATATTGCTGTATAATTTTTCAGCTTTAGATTTGTTATAACATGAGACACTTGGAACTGCATTGATAGTTTTGTCACAGCAAGAATCATGGTGATTTATTACTTGTATACTATAGTGTTTACCCTGTCAAAACCCTTGCCAATTATAATATCGAGAGATAAGTAAATCTTATAATTAAAAAATTAAAAATAACTGTGTAAATACCCTCTGTCTGTTGCAATTAATATATACCCAGGGCTTATATTGGGAATTTCGTAAAACATCAGGAAACTAATCAGGATTTTCGTCCCACTTCAGGCAGCACTTCACTTGCGATAGTAATCTCTAGTATTACATGTTATAATTTACCTGTCACTGAATTTTGGACTTCCTTTCCATGTCAAATCTAATATCTTTCTCTCTTTCTTTCGTTCAACCTTGCCGCTGTATTACAAGAAAGAGAAGAAAAACAAAATCAAATATATAAATACAACTCCCGCCTGCACAATGGCAGTGCAAATAAAGGTGCCCAGTGTTTACTTGATTAAGCGCTGCATATAAAAGCAAAAATATTAGAGGTCCGTCCCCGAATAAGCGCCACAACTGAATAAACTTTAAGAGCGCTTAATTGAGTAAATACGGTATTTTTTTGTTTGTCGATAGTTAATATTTTACAGTAAAATCTACGCCTGACTTATAATATTTATATAATATTTTATACTTAACTGAATAGTGACATGCCTGTAGTCTATCTGGATTAACTAAGTGCATCGACTACTACAAATGAAATGGTATAGTATTGTGGGTTTAACTGCTTGTATGATACCCATACAATTGAGATACAAATAAACCATACCTACTACAAATTTGTCCATATCCAATTGATATGCGTACTTTAAATCAGGGTTTAGCAAGTTAAACATAACCATACCAAAAGCCCACATATCAACTCTTTTGAGATCTTTGAATTATGCAGACTTTAGTCTGGAAGATTTTAATATAATTTCGGAAGCCATATACACAGGTGTTCCTCTGTGAAAAGAAAAAAATGAGAATAGGATCTATAAATTTCGTGTATAAAAATCAAAGTAATATATTTCCCACAAAGAATGCAAATTGAATACGAGTGTATATAAATTGTTACGGATATGCCTATCCTAAGGCACTTAATTTACTAGACGTTATTTGATCACTGAACATAATAAGTACTTGCAACCAATTAGAAAATACTTGTGACGTGGCATGAGTCAGCTATGATGTCATTTAGTAATTACGTAAATATATTATATATAGAATGAAGTATGTTACTATAATTATATACTCTAGAAACTATATAAGCAGTCATCGAACATTTCTCGGGCATGCATATGTACGAGTGAGCTATATGTATCAAATGGTTACGAAGTCAGTCCTGGAGTTCCTGCCGTTGGTTTTATATTATTCCTTCATTTTCAAGTCCATATGGATTGTCAATCTGTTGCCAGAATCTCCTATTGACTGTTTCGTTGTGTGCGGACGACAGATAAGTTTCTGAACTTTAGTTTTAATCTTTATATACATTTTCAATATCTGTGCTAAGTTTCTTGTTAATTAAATAAATAATTGTAAAAGGCGGGAATAAGGCGGGAAACGTATACGTTAGTGTCTTGGGAAACGTATACGTTAGTGTCCGGGGAATTTCATTCAAATCAAAGTTCGGTAACTTTTGATTTTTATTCGGAGGTAAATTTCGAATTTGTGTGAGCTCAGCTATTTGATAAAATGTCAGAATTTAAACCTGAGCAGTTTATGTTAGAGCCCGATCAGGAGTAGCCTGCTTGCAGCCCGAAATTTCTTCTAAACCTGGAAATTACGGTCTGCCAAACTGCGAAGCTAATCGTGTTCTGTGACGTAGCATTTACACGGAAATAAGTAAAGCCGATTAATTGCTTTGTAACCTGATCGCATCTAAAGAGCGTCATGATTGGATTAAAATCTGGGATTAAACTATAATTATTCCTAACTCTTCAGCATTTATATTATGGCGTCGTTTCGCGAGGCTTGTTTTCCAAGTGATCGTTGGAGCGACGCTCTAGGAACCGTTTGTTCTACGTTCAATATCAAAGATCTTTATTCAGAACAAAAAGAAGCTTTGATGAACTTCTTTTCTGGGAAACATGTCTATGTCAACCTACCGACCGCGTTTGGGAAGTCTTTGATTTACCAAGCTGTTCCTATAATGTCTGACGCACTCAGACTCCGATCGAAAGGTAGCAGTATAATCGTCGTAATTTCGCCTTTGAAGTCGTTGATGGTCGAGCAAGTTGCCTATCTAAAGAGTATCGGTATACCGGCCATTTGTGTTACGGATGAAGCAACCGACAATACAACTGTTATTCAAGACGTTATCCAAGGCAGGTATTCCCATGTTTATGCTTCCCCTGAGTGCCTTCTTTCCACTGGCGTATGGAGAGGAATGTTCGCATCTAGAATGTTCCTAGAAAATCTGGTTGGTGTTGCGGTCGATGAAGCTCACTGTATTAGTCAATGGTAAGTATAATTAGTTTGCAAAGTGTCGTTTTAGTTAGATGTCGAGATGTCGAACTTTTCATGAGTCGAAATTTATAGCATAAACAATAGACTATCTTTATTTGCATTATATGCGACTCAGGTTTAATACATTTTTTTATTCGACGTGTGCTTCAAGACTTCAATGTTTGTATTTAATAGGCTATATTCAAAAGTCTAACTTTGTGTGTGCCGAATCTAATGCAAGTAATTATTAGTATTTAATTCAACAACTTGCACATCACGTTAAAATGGTTCATCTGGTGGACAACTACAAAGCTTTGATGTTCAACAGAGCAAATATAAATCAATGAAAAAACCAGCATAGTTTATAAACATTTGTCCTCAATCAGGGGGAAAAAGCAAGTAGTCTAATTGTGTGGTTTTACAATAATTCAAATTTATACTCACAATTATGCACATACAAAGTCTTAAGATACAGTGTAAAATATTTTCTCTATTTTCCCTACTATAGGGGGGTGGCCACTAGTGGACATAGGAAACAAAGCATTCCCTTCCGAAAGTGGTATGGAAACCTTGGTGAACTGATGTCACTTATTCCATCTGATATAAATTTTCTTGTCCTCACTGCCACAGCTACACAAGCAACGACAGATTGCATTTTTGACAGTCTTCAATTACTTTCAAAGAACGTTTACACTGTTAAACGAATTCCTGACCGCCATAATTTGCGATACAGCATTCAGTATATTGACAACAATATGTCTCTCTTTTTGCTGGCCTACTCAATGAAGTCAAGGAGAAAGGAGTTGAAACACAACGAACATTGATCTACTGTCAAACCCGAAAACATTGTGCATTAATATTTCGGTTATTTGAAATTCATCTAAAGGATAAATTTTACCATGGCATCACTATACCCCAGAATCGAATGGTGGAAATGTATCATGCAGGAGCACCTCATACAGAGAAAAAACATGTCATCGAAAACCTCAGTGGAGAAAATGGGTATATTCGCATCTTGATCTCAACCATTGCATTTGGCATGGGGGTTAATTGCAAGAGTGTCCACCATGTCATTCATTTTGGTCCCTCCCAGAACACAGGGTGCTATTTGCAAGAGAGTGGACGGGCAGGTCGAGATGGAAAGCCTAGCAATTGTATTATACTTTACAATTCATTGGATTGATATCCAGTCATTGCACAACAAACATGAAGAAGTTGCTTGTGAATGAGAAGTCAATATGCTTGCGACAACTGATACTTTCAGATTTTCAAATCAGTGGCTCATATTTTGAGATACCTCATCAGTGTTGTGATATCTGTGCTCAAAGGTGTAAATGTGATAGCACTGAATGTGGTAAGGTACCAGTCATTTTAAGCTGAAATACTTACTCATATCATATAAAAAGCAATTGATAGAGAACGAGCTCCACAATATGACCTCCACAGTTGGTGTCCCAAATGTCTTTCTGGAAATTGGTGGAATTCAAATAAACCAAGTCCTCCAGACATGCCATAGACTAAGTACACTTAAAGATGTGGTTGCAAATGTTGAAATTTGGAGGAAGGGTCATGTAGTTGGAATTTTGACAGCTATTAAACGTGTTTTTAATGACATTAAAGTAGATTTAGAGATGTGTACAGTTGAAGAAGAGGAACTGAACATTGAAATGGATTGGGAAGAGGTGAGAGATGATTCTAGTTTTCAGGGTATGGTTAACACACAATATTTGGGATGGAGCAATACAGCCACTTCAACTGACTCTACTTTACTTGGAAATCGTAGTGGTTTTTTTGGAAGATTTTGCAATGACAAACACAGAGTAAAGTTAACAACAATTAGGTAACTTAAACAAAATTAGGTTTTAACTATTAAAAAATGAAGTAGTAGGATATGATTAGTATTACAGTCAAACCAGATGTTCTTTCCCGCGAGAACTTGCAATATTGACAGCAACATTGCAATGTTGACTTGCAAAGGGTACATGGTGATTTTTTGCCAAGTTGCTAATTGCACATTTATAATAAATATCGAATTTCACATAATATGAAGTTTACTTCCAGTTAATTGTTCTGAATTTCAATAGAACTTAATATTATGTGAAGTTCGATATTTAAAATGGGAATTTTTAGCAACTTGCCAAGAAATCACCATGGATCATTTGCAAGTCAACATTGCAATGTTGCTGTCAATATTGCAAGGTTGTGCAGGAAAGAACATCCGGTTTGACTGTAAGTATAACAATGTTCTCCCCAGCTTTTTTCCAAGCAGATGTGTCCATTTACAAAAAAATTATACCAGTTTGAATTGGTAATATCAAATTTCTTGTCTAACCAAACCAAACCAGGACTCACACTTTTAAATCAAATGCTCCAATATATCCATTTGCAATGTGGATTATGAGACTTTGTCACACTTTTTGTTATTACTACCAAGCATCACGTGGGCACTACATGTTCTCCTAATCCTAAAGTGATGCTTAGTGGTGATAAGTGCATGAAGTAAACTTGTGCAAGCACCATTAAATATTACCATGGTTACTATGCTTGAAAAGGCGACAGAGAACATTTTACAGTATTAAATTATTGCATATTCATCATTCATCATTCAGATATATATTTCAATCACAGTTTTGCCACACACTATGGCATTTATGTTTGTTAAAGCCAGAATTAATAATAATAATTACATCTTATTGACCGAACTTATACTTTTTTCACTGCAAGCAGGCTATTTCTTATTAGTTTTTTGGGCCTTTTAAACGTTCAGTGTAATACACATACCGGTAATATGTGAAGTGTCATGTTTATTATTACTATACTGATAAAACAGAATGTTAAATGAAAATAAAATAATTTTCACTTCATAAAGTATCACAATTAATATCTTTATTACAGACAGTGAGTGAGTGAGTGCGCATGCATTCCTTTATCTGGCCTTTCTATGTAAAATCATGTACTGTTTATGGTCATTGATCCAACTGAAGTGTTTTTGCAGGTCAAATCCAGATAGTAGAATTGGCTTAAATTTAGAAAAGAATCCATAGCTTCTACCAGGTGTTTTGGTTAAGGCATTCTGGGACAAAAGTTCACAGACTATCTTTTTCATGTCGGCCTTCTCTGACTTACGAACATGTATCCCTGATCTCTTGTACAATGACATTGATTCATCAAAGTTCTCTGTAAGTTTCTTCGTGACCCCCATTGCATGGCAAATTCGGTCAATGGACTTTGTACTAGCATTAGGACCAAGTTTTTTCACAGCGTCCTTATAAATTCTGTTCAAGAATTCTAGGGCAAGGGCTAGGGGAATATTGCCACCTAGCTTATTCTTTCGTTTGGAAAATCTGTTCCAAATAAGGTGATGTGCAGCTTTTGGACTCAAAAGCGCATGTATCTGGAACAACATGTAAAGGCCCTCTAGGGCATACTTGTAGCTGTTCATATCATGGGTGCAGATACAACAAGAGGAATTTCCAATTTCTGATGACTCTAGCTCCATCACCTTCCGATATTGCATCAACGAAATTAAGAATTACCATTCCATAGTCGAGTAGGGCTTTTTGGTAGTTGTACATGTCATCTTGAACATCATTTCGATGGATTTCGGTGAGAAGTGGCTGCTCCTGTATGTTTACTGGTGGGTTATGGGATTGTTCATGGCTCTGTCTCCATTTTCCATCAGCTGTAAAGGTTTTTTTACAGCCTGGGAAACGACACTTATACCGACCATCTGGTGTTCTATCTCTCAACCTCCGTAGCTGTCTCTCCTCCAACTGGTCAACTGCAACGACAATCTTCTTGTGTTTGGCTTCGTCAAGAATATACTTATCACAATGGATGACGACAATTTGATCAGGTACTTTGTACATGGCTGAGCACACTCACTTCTTTCAAATCTTCCATTCGAAGTTCTTGCATCCCAGCTGCGATGATGCGTGACTCGACTTCAAGTGTAAAGAAATGTCGGTCTGCATTTACTGCAGAATCAACATCACTTTTAACAATGCGACGATTGATCAGGTTTCTGTCACTGTACAATGTGCATTTATCTGCTGCCGACGCTGGACTGTACAAGTGAGAAAATAACACCTGTCATGAAAAGATCATAAAAATATGAAAATTGTGATACCAGTAATTAAAAAAACACATTTATTATCCAATAAATTAAATCATTATTCCTTAAAATTTTAGTGTCTCATGTTATTTACTTTTAGCACTGTGTGTAATGCCAGACGATTTTACTTATCAAAGGGAGACCCTTTAGATGTCAAATTGGTAGTGTGCTGCGTAGGCAGTGTTGAAACACAAACCGACATATTAAATATAGTAAGATTGGATTTCCAGTACTGCCGAAAGATGTAAAGTCCATGTAGCAGTCTAATGTTTCGAGTGAAAGCCCTTCATCAGCGAGAAACAAAAACTGATTGAGATGGTGGTGTCTTGGGAAAATACGATATAATTATACTTACACCCAGGGCTTTGTTTCCACCATGCCAATCAGCAATTTCACAATGCAAACCATCCATTCGCTCCTCCTAAAGCCATTACTGGGCATTTACAGCTCGTTCAACTGTCAGTTGATCTCCAACAATCGCTTGACTACCATACTTCCGCTGTTCTTCATCACCGGCAAGTGGAACATACCGATGGAGTTCCTTCAAGATCTTCAGTATTCCATCTGCATCATTTTCACTTTCATAAATCACGCCAAGAAATGTCTACATAATAGATAGTCAGAAATATTACAAGCAAATGAAAACAAGACAGACATCAACAATACATTGTGGAAAGCCAAATTAAGCTTGGTGCCCAGGGTCCTCTCCCAGCCTTGCTTCGTTTACATGGTACTTATTCAATTATAATTGATTATTGACAGATTGAGGCAATCAAAATATTTCAATGATTGGTCATGAAATCTCAATCGATTCTCATCAGTAATAATATTGTGCTACATCAGGTATAATATAACCAATCAGTCAATATCTCAACTTGTACTACAGAATAATTTTTTCCCTATAAACTGACAAACCTCGTTTTCATTTGATCATTAGCACTAATAAAACCAGGAGAAACTACCTATGGCTGAGTTTCTAAGATGTAGTCTATCTCCAGCAAAAGGTATTAAACTAAAGCTTCCAATGAAAAAATAGAAACCAAGGCTTTATGATTGCAAAATATTGTACTAACTACCGGTACTTATTGACCAAGTGTGACATCCTTACTGATAAAATGTTTGACCAAGTACAGACCAAGACGAGTGCAGCTATTCAAGGTCCATGTGACAAACAGAGGTCCAATATTTTACCAGTACTGACTGAATAAGCGAGGGCAATATTAAAGTACAGTACATAGTCTATTATATAGCTTTCCTGAAATAATTACTTAAAATTTCAATACATGAAAACACCAAGTATTTGTTATTTTTATTTGGAATGAAAATAAACTAGATAAACAAAAATAATTTATTTGGCTTCTTTAGTCTTCCAATAATAAATAAAACTGCATTTGTTGGGCTTTAAAATTTAGAGAATAACTAAGTTTTAAAATTTTTCCTCCTCTGAGCGACTGCGAGAGGATAAGGGAAATATCCAATCGCTTATAAAGCAATCAGATTATAGGATTTCCATATTCGGATATCTCAGTGCTACTTGGCATATAACAATAATACTTACTGAATTTCTTGACTGTGCAGATCCTTTGCTATACTTGTGTGGAATATGTTTCTGAGTAACATCTTTTCCAAATCCAAGACATGGAATGTTCTCAACCAGAATCCTCTGGACAAGGGTAACGTAATTATCCCATTGGGCTTTTTATTCAACATGGTTGGGAATACATTTCCCATTTTCCATCTTGAGAATACCATCAACAGGAGTTGCTGTGCTTAAATGGTGTCCAGATACTCGGTTAGTAGTGGCATTGACTGTGACATAATGTTTATCAATGTTCTGGTGTTCCTCTGTCATATAATGCACATTCTGGTGGTAATCAACATTATCAATGGTAAGCTTAAATCCAGGGGATGGTTTTGAAGCAACTCTTGTTGAACATGGTGTTGAAGCAAGCTCTTGCGATGAACCACTTTCTTTAGCTACCTTTTCTGCAACCCATTTGGCATCAGTCTCCACCATTTCTTTCACTGCATCATTATAGCCTTTTCCAAATTCCTCCAATTTCTTATACAAGTGAGTTGGCGATGTCACTAATCTCTGGGGGGCAAATCTTGACATAATAGGCTATGAAGAAATATTCATTGATTAATTAATTAATACTGCTATATTGCAATTCCAAGTAACAACCCTCAATGCACAACAATAACCCATTCCTACAAAGCAGAACCTTTAATTATTGTTTTATTCCGGGTAATGCCAGATGATTTTATTCAGCAGAAGCAGGGTTAAATATTAAAATATACTCCATTACAGTATGTGTATGTTGCAAAATAAACTTACTGCCCAGTTGGAATGATATAAAAAAATTCCCAGCATTAACAAAACTGAAGCAGCCATTCCAACAGCAGGGATCCACGAAATTTTCTCAGTTTTTTTTCTGTTAGACCCAGCTACTACCAAGACTGAATAGAACAATGGAGCTCTCTTTTCCAATTCCTCATTCTCTTTCTCAAGTGAAAACTCGAGTAATTTTTCTTTCGATGGTGAACGTAAACAACTGAGGATTTTCTTTGAGCACAGATTTGAACATTCCTTGTCAACTTCTCTCAAAACGTTCACAGCAAGATGCCTTCTGATCTGTGGAATGTTCCATGCTGCATTGGTTATTTGTTTAAAGGTGCCACGAACCAGCATCTTCCCCAGAGATTCCAAGTCAGAATGCAACTGTTTTTCAACTGTCTTACTGGGCCACGACACTCGCGTTAACGGATGTTGTAGCGGGTCGATGTTCTTTAACTGGTGTGGAATGCGCAATTGGAACCGATGGAAAATTGGGGTGTTTATGAAACGTTCCAGTTTCACTGCGTGGACTATGTGGCAGCGATGTGGTCGAGACAATCGGTGTCGGAAAACCAGAAACGTTCGTGCGTTTGCTCGCTGGTCCTTCCTCCAGACTTGTGTTTTGTCGCTTTTTCAATCTCCCCCTTTCGTAGGCACTAGTCAGCTCCATCACAATAATCTTCTCCTGGCAAAGCAAGCTAGATCGTTTGCGAAGTTTATCCAAACATTGTCTGCAGATGTAAGGTGAAGAATCAAATACTGCGAACGGTAGTTGTTCAATTGCTTCTTTCGCATTAAACTTGGACTTCCCCACCACCAAATATCGTTTGTGGGCTTTTTCAATGACACGATAACACAAGATACAAGAACAATCGTCGATTTCTTTTGAACTACAAGCTGAAACACTATCCGCCATCAATAAAGAAAACTTCACGAAGGCTAAATTAGCAAAATCAGCGTATAATTTATGCAAATTGAACGGAAGTTTGCTTACGTCACAGAACACAATTAGCTTCGCAGTTTAGCAGACCGTAATTTCCGGGTTTAGAAGAAATTTCGGACTGCAAGCAGGCTAGATCAAGAGGTTTTTAATAAATTGAGAAAGGATGACCTGATCTCATTAGGTAAACATTTAAGTATAGAGGTAAAACTTTCTATTGTAAAGAAGGAGATGCAAAAGACAATTTGATTGCAGACTGTCTTTCTAGGCCATAGACATGGTCAAACATTTTATACTCTAAAAAAGAAAGTTCTATCAAACTTCCTTTTTTTCTTTAAGAGGGAGGGTGTTACGGATATGCTTATCCTAAGACAGTTAATTAACGAGTGTAGACAAAAGTCGAGGGTCGAGGGTGGATGTCGAGGGTCGAAAAATGTTGAGAAAATGGAAAAATATCGGGGAAATACAGAATATTTATAAAATCACGAAATGCGTCATTCGATAATTTTCAGGAAGAGCTGTTTGAACGAAACTGTGCCTTATTAGCTGTACGCGTGAGGAAGGCGAAGCAAGCACCCAAGAAGTTTAAAATTTAATACATGTAAATATTTCAGATCCGCTTTAAACGCTAGTTTGGGTCTGCCATCCTTGCGCAAATTGGTTTAATGTTCAGCGCTTGTATCTGAGCCGCGGAAAATATAATTATTATCTTGAGGCGATAGGTTCGAATATTACGAACATGATCACAAGACTCAAAATCACGTCATGACAAAAGCTCGCACAGAACTTTATAATTCGCATAAGGCCTATTTCAGGCATCTCGCTTTCTCGCTGATTTTCTCAAATATATAGGTACGGATAGTTAAAGAAAACTAGAAAACTGGGGGAATTGTCTGTAGTGATTCACTATTTAGCTTCGCAAAATCTATTTTAAATATCTTTTAATATCGAATATCCGCCTGTTTTCTGTCAACTATTGACATGTAACATATACCGCTAGTTGATCTACGATACATATTTCACAAGCACATTTTCTGATTCTCAATCCTGAGTTGTGTCTAGTTGTATGGTCTCAGAGTTTACAGTGGAAAATCTTTTAAATTACGATGGCAAAGCGAAAAAAGACAGATGCGATATTTCGACCCTAGTTCAGGGTCCATGTCAAACCTATACTATTTGCAATTTTTTAAATATATTTTTCAAAACATTCTGCCAATAGAAATGGTTAACACATGGCTAGTTTGCTACCCAGGGTTTTCGCAACTGACACAAAAAGCGGGGTCAACACAGCAGGACTCAAAATATTTGGCAAACTACCTTTCTATCTAACTATAATGTTAAATGGCAAAGTGTTTAAAAGTCTTTTCTGATCTTGTAACGTCCCATAAAGTTGAGAACGTACTAAAACAAGCCCCGTAAATACTGGGTTTTTACGCATAATGTGAGACGGATCTGGATGGTAATATGTGTTAGAGTAATCAGCGCGGTAAACAATGTTACCAGTACGATCATCTCTACCAACGACTCTTTTGTCCACGTGTCTAATAATAATGTTATGTGACGGATTTCGGTATTTGTTGACAAAACTTTGTCCACAACCGTAACACTTTCTTACATTCGTGGGCATAATTACAATCTCGTAAGAATGAGGCGACATGCCCGAATGCCAAGGAATTACTTGCTGGGTAGGCGCTGCAGGTGGTGGTGGTGGTGCAGGGCGCGCTGGTGGTGGTAATATTTGTGCTGGCGGTCTACATATTGCCACTGGTGCCGCTGGTCTATGTATCGTTGTTGGGGCTGCAAATGTCAAACGAGGGTGCCAAGGTGTGTTCGACCATCGAATTCCTGTATTCGCATGTGCTTGCGAAGTGTTATCGATTTCATCATAACTGGAAGGAGCTGCGTCAGCTCCGTACGAGTCACCAATTTTCTGTTGGGAACCTTTGCTCGATTTTTGTTTCGGTTTTCGCTTTTTTTGCGGAGGACGATGAGACGATCTTGGGTCGTTTTTGCGACCATCAAACATTTCACGCCCCAACGTTTTTGCCCTGTCTATTTCCCGCTGATAGTGTTCCCGTTGGTGGTCCATAAATGTGGGAACTCTGCCCTCCGTGGTCGAATCATTATATAATCTCAATAGCTCCATTTCAAGTAAGAGACAGTCTCGTGCATCTGCTTGACAAGTATCTAGTAGCGACAGATTCCGACGGTCTTTGTGCGCCCATCCCGCGTGAACGACTTCGGCTTGGTTCATTTGAGGTGCATTAGTGGGAGCAAAGGCGCGCAAGATGAAACCTCTTCATTCATGCCACCATTTTACCCATGTCGTTAGGAATTCCCGATCGGGATCAGCTTTTACAAAGCTATCCAGTTGTTTCTTAACGTTGTCATACGCCGATTCGGTCGTCGCTTTCAACCACATATTACAAAGGTTTTTAAACTGCTCTGCACTTCCGTCGTCCAGTCTGTTTGCCTTTTTGTTCCTTTTGTCCTTAAAATGAAATTCACAGGATTTTATTCTGTTTTTTGAATGTTGCCCAAATGCATTTGTGATTCCAGCAATAGTAATTGCACCAGACATGTCGGTACACCAACCTACTGGATCGAATGTACTGGTGCCATTGTCGGAACATTTTTTTATTGCCTCGTTAAACAGCTTCCAAAAAAGCTCAACATTTTCCGTTGTCTCGCCTTCAAATGGAACTTGCTTCCTAACTAAAGGGTGATAGACGCTTGCGGTTAGGGTAATAAAACCACGACAGCGATTGTGCTTCCCATCGAAGAAGCAAAACTCGGTACTTAAAAAACTGGATATTTTTCTATCCATCGCCATGGCAATCTTCAGTTTTTCTTTGCAAGTTTTAAATACGAAGGATGGCTGGTCTGGATTTCCTCTTTTGTCGTTCACTTTGTAAATGTAAAATTCGTCTTTCTTGTCGCAATATTCTTTAAAATTTACGACTGCCTCGAAATTGTGTCCGCATGGTTGTGCGTTTTGATTTATTTTTTGCTTGACGTAGCTTATTTTCCTTTTGTTGACAACACTGCGAGCCTCTTTTTCGCCAGTCCAAGTTCTCGCGAAACGCTGATATTATGACCGACGACTGAACTTCCGTTGGCTTGATTCGAGAATCATTGTTTTTAATGTTCTTAATTTTATCAATATTCCCTGATGTTTTAAACGTTGGCGCACCGGTGTGGTTTCCACAATGATAAATTTTTACGCTGTTGGTACCGTAGCTGATATATCTTCTGGCAGAGCAGGAAACGAAATTTCCAGTGGTTCCACAGGCTTTCCATTTATTAGTATGCTCAAACTGTTTGGTGTTTGTCACACCGTATTGCACTTTGTAAGGGCATTCTTCGCTTGCACATATGTAGGAGCCTTTACAGTCGGCGCATCGAACTCTGGCATGGCCTTTCCATTGCGAAGGACAGTTCTTTTTCCATTTTCTCCCATCATTTAAGGCACTATGTAAATTTTCAGCCCCTTTACTTGTTAATTGGAAAGCAACCAGCACATCGATAGGTGGTAGTTCGTCTACAGTCTCTAAAGGCACATTATACCAAACACTCAACACTAACAGATCTTCTTCACTCGAAGATCCTAATTTACTGGTTGGCGAACTCTCGCCTCGCGTCCTTTTCTCAACCTTCGATCTAAACGCAAACGTAGGGGTCACGTATTCTTTTGGATATTCACGTATTCTGTTACATCTAGTCTTTTATTAACTAAAACACGCTGTGGTGCACTGGCACCTACAATCTTGGACAATAATAGTTGTAACAGTCAACCCCTCCCCCCGATTCAATGTTGTTATATGACACTCCAGTCCAACATTGTTTCAGTTCGGCCAACATTGAATCGGGGGGAGGGGGTGTTACAACATTATTGTCCAAGATTCTCCTTGACTGATTTTTCTTAATATTGTATAAAATACAGCTAAAATATGATTTCAATTTGTAAATTCAATTCAATAAACAAATTGTGAAATTTGAGACTGTTTCGTGCAATTAGTAGAGAGATATTTGCATTTAAAAATGTATAGATTGCGCTCTACTACGAGGCCCTTTCTTTGTTACTCAATAATATCTACGTCACTAGAACAGTATTGCGAGAGAAAGTGCATTCTGTCGGTGGAAAAAATGTAGGTTTCGATATTTGGATAACTGTTGAATCGAAAGAGAGATGTATTTATAATATTACTATTGTTTAGATATGACGCTCATATTTCAGCCGTTGGGTCTTCTGTAGTTTTTGAAGCTATTAATCTTAATATAAAAATAATTATGCTCCCATTAACAATTAATTGATAGTATTAGCTGGGGAAATAATTTTTAAACTTAAATAAAATGTTCTATTATGAAATGAAATACACCGTGCTTGTTTTCCCCCAATCATCATAATGTCAGATATAGATTCAGTTAAAGCGGGCTCAGATATCAATCACCCGCTACCTTGTCGTTGGAAATTTGAGAAATTAACGTATTGCGGCACGCGTTTTAGACGAAGCGAAATCTGGAAGAGGTTGAAATCATTCAATAAATAAATGTAAAGCTTAAGCCTCTTTTATAGAATGCTTGTAAAGCCACATTTATTCATATGCAGTTGGTTTAATTTCCCCTACGCAATTATATTCCGCCTTATGCAACGGTCTACCACGGTCTACCACTACAATATAATAAAATTAATATACATGCAATTCCCTTTGAAACCCATGGTAGACCGTGGTAGACCGTTGCATAAGGCGGTATATAATTGCGCAGGGGAAATGAAACCAACTGCATATGAATAAATGTGGCTTTACAAGCATTCTATAAAAGAGGCTTAAGCTTTACATTTATTTATTGAATGATTTCAACCTCTTCCAGATTTCG
Organism: Paragorgia papillata; assembly: GCA_035771165.1. Taxonomy (NCBI): domain Eukaryota; kingdom Metazoa; phylum Cnidaria; class Anthozoa; order Scleralcyonacea; family Coralliidae; genus Paragorgia; species Paragorgia papillata. The sequence goes on from JAWNZC010000088.1 coordinate 1,653,946, forward strand.
CTTCGTCTAAAACGCGTACCGCAATACGTTAATTTCTCAAATTTCCAACGACAAAGTAGCGGGTCTTCTGTAGTTTTTGAAGCTATTAATCTTAATATAAAAATAGTAATGCTCCCATTGACAATTCATTGATAGTATTAGCTGGGGAAATAATTTTTAAACTTAAATAAAATGTTCTATTATGAAATGAAATACACCGTGCTTGTTTCCCCCTAATCATCATAATGTCAGATAGATTCAGTTAAAGTGGGCTCAGATATCAATCACCCAACGACTGAAATATGAGCGTCATATCTAAACAATAGTAATATTATAAATACATCTCTCTTTCAACAATTATCCAAGTATCGAAACCTACATTTTTTTCCACCGACAGAATGCACATTCTCTCGCAATACTGTTCTAGTGACGTAGATATTATTGAGTAACAAAGAAAGGGCCTCGTTACAAATTGAAATCATATTTTAGCTGTATTTTATACAATATTAAGAAAAATCAGTCAAGGACAATCTTGGACAATAATAGTTGTAACAGTCAACCCCTCCCCCCCGATTCAATGTTGTTATATGAAACTCCAGTCCAGCATTGTTTCAGTTCGGTCAACATTCAATCGGGGGGAGGGGGTGTTACAACATTATTGTCCAAGATTGTAGCTTGCCTTAACCTGTTAGCTATGCGGTACAGTGGTGCCAAACAGACTAGCAAGTACACGTATATTGAGGAGTCCCATGGCTTAATTGCAGGTGTTCACACCAGCTCAGGACTCTGCCCAACCTACAGAATTGTGTATGCGAGGCCGTGTAGGGAAATTATGAAACTTATGATATCATTATGTTGTCCAATCATTTTACTGTAGTCCATATGCCCGATTTAGCATGGAAAAGTGTGTTAATTGAGACCATGTTTCTCAGCTACTGTATCAATAAATTTTAGATAGTAATCATTTTACCTTATAACATTGTCAGGCTTTGATCATTTTACATTCGCAGCAAATTCTTCACTCGATGAATTAGAGCTCTGTAAATTTATGATGCCAATGCAATCCAAATGCCGTCTCAGAATACAAATTAAGAAGCAGCACAAACTATAATGTAAACCTGCAATCAAAGTGACGATGTTTATCTGTGCTGCCAGTTTACTGCTTTCTCCAGCAGTTCCTACACGCACTTTTTGTTGCATTGAAATCCTGCTGAAATTAATGGCGTCCTATATAATAATCATATAAATTTTAGCATGTTTTACCTTGTCTTTATTTATAAACATTTGGTTGTCCATGAGCAGCGTATATATGCGAGAAAGAAGAAGTTAAAATGAGGTCGAATATTGTAGAGGAACGTTTTCTGACTGCCCCAACCAGGAATCGAACCCAAGGTCTCTGGTTTAACGTACCAGCGCTCTACCATTGATCTATTGGGACTCCGAGCCGAGGTATCAGAAATATCCGTCTTTATTTGTTTATAATAAGCGTTAAATCTATTGTCATTACTAAATAACAGAAATATGTAACATTGAAATATATGTTTAGTTATTAAACATCATTGCCCATACAATACCTAATTATTTTAACGTACCTGCAGGTTACTTTCTTCTTTGGAATCTGAGGTAAACACGTCTAGAGATTGATAAGGAACATCTGATTATTGAACATACCAAGGGAGCACGCCAGACTGACCTGTGTTTCTTCTTCTTTGTTCGGAGTTCCTTCGTTTATATTCAGCCATTTTGAATAATGCGGTATATATCATTAGCGTATTGCAGGCGCGGGTTACGGGCCCGAAGGAAACCCGAGGCCCGAGCGTTTACGAGGGCGGAGAAAGGAGGGAAGAGAAAAGGAGGGGAGTGAAACAACCGTCACGTGAAGGAGTATTGACCAATGGCGATGCGTTATTTGGGTTTTGAAATCTAGCTATGCTCGTAGCCAGAGATCAGTGCTCGTAGCCCTTGATCTGTCAACAATCAATTAGGTTGTTCACGCGAGGTAAATTTAACAAACGTTTATAAGTTGCCAGCAGTTACAACCCATGACCCAACCGTCCCAGCGTTTCTGATATTCCTCAATTCCTGTCTAGAAAACACTATTTAATAAAATATATAAATCGCTAGCCAACAGCGAACCACTTGCAAAGACATAGTCAGAGAAAGAATATACTGTTCGAATGCTGTATTTAAATTACATCGTCCAAGTAAAGTTCGAAATTCAAAGAACTTAAGAAACTGTGGTAGAGTCAGTCAGACAATAAATAAATGTATATCTTTTATTCACAAAATAACACCCTTCCTTCTAGCTCGCGCTCTCACGACGACAACCCTCGTGTACATTTTCCTTCCAACCAATCACAACAGGGGGGTGTCACTCTATCACACTTCCCCCTCCTTCTGGAAATAAAATTTGTAAATTTTATTTTAACAATAATGTCAACTGTCCGAGGAGACTTCGTTAAAAGGTTTATAAAGTGAACTCATAGAAACGGAATTATAAACATCCCGTGCTATCTGCAACGTTAAGTTAATGTTCAGTATAGTTTGACTGTTCTCTTAAATCCGGGATAAAGAGTCTGCATTAAGATTATCTTTGCCACTTCGATGAACCACGTTGAAGCTATACTGCTGTAACTTTAAACACCAGTTGGTCAAACGGTTGTTTGTGTTCTGCATTCGGTCGAGCCACTGGAGAGCTTTGTGGTCAGTGACAACTTGAAAGTGTCGGCCATACAGATAAACGCGGAGAGTTTCAATTGCCCAAACAATAGCCAAGCATTTTGTTTCAGTGGCAGAGTATCGTTGTTCCCTTGGGAGTAGCTTGCGACTGAGGTAGACTACCGGATGTTCGTCGCCGTCGCTGTCCACTTGCGTCAAAACTGCACCAATTCCTCGTAGTGATGCGTCGGTCTGGAGTATAAATTCTTTGTCAAAATCAGGATTATGCAGAACTGGTGATGAAATAAGGATCTCCTTAAGCCGCTTAAATTCCAGCTCGCACTCTTCATTCCAGCAGAACGTTTGGTTACTCTTCTTAATCAGGTCGGATAGAGGGGCAGCAATGGTGGCGTAGTCAGGTATAAACTTCCGGTAATATCCCGTTAACCCCAGGAAGGACCGAACTTCCGTCTTCGTTGCAGGTCTCGGAAATTGTTGAACCGCAGTTACCTTGGTTGTTTGTGGTTCCACAGTACCACCACCAACTGTATGTCCCAGGAAATTGACGTGTGCCATGGCAAAACTGCATTTCTTTGGATTAGCTGTCAATCCAGCTTGGCGGAGGCGCTCTAATATCTCGCAGATGTGTGATACGTGGTCATTCCAGGTGGTGCTGAATATGACAATGTCGTCAAGAAGGGCATCACAGAACTCTTCTGTACCGTGGAGGATAGCGTCCATCATCCTTTGGAATGTCGCCGGCGCACCGTGTAGACCAAATGGCATGGTCTTGAACTGGTAGAGCCCGAACGGTGTCACAAATGCGGTTTTCTCTTTTGATGTTTCGTCCATTGGGATCTGCCAATATCCCCTCGTCAAATCAATGGTAGAAATGTACTGCGCCTTTCCGAGCTTATCGATAATGTCATCTGTCCGGGGCATTGGATAAGCATCAAAGCGGGATACTGCGTTTAAGCGTAGTCGACACAGAAGCGAACTGTGCCGTCCTGTTTTGGAACGAGGACTATTGGAGCTGCCCATTCACTTCGAGAAGGTTCGATGATATCCATTTCTTGCATTATCGTTAGTTCGTCTTTGACGGTCTGCATTTGTGACTGTGGTAGCCGGTACTGTCGTTGGCGAATGGGCTGAACTTCTGTTGTAACTATCTTGTGAGTACATGTGTCAGTTCGGCCAGGTGAGGTTTGGATAACATCTGTAAATTCAACTATGACTGTTTGAAGCTGTGCTTTCTTGCGGTCATCAAGAGCAGCGTTGATAGTTACGTTTCCTGCCGATTTGGAGCTTTCTGGTGTAGGTATATCGTCACAGATATCTTCGGCGTGGTCATCGTCGCCGGTAGGACTTGCGTTAGAGTAGAAACCGGTGTTGGTTGGTTGGTACCACTCCTTCAACATGTTGACATGGAATATACGTAGATTCTTCTGTTTGTCGCTCATATCAACTTGGTAGTTTACTGGACCAATCTTCTTAATGATATTGTAGGGGCCTTGCCACTCTGCATGGAGTTTGCTGGTGCTGGAAGGCAGAAGTACCAAAACTTGCTGACCAGGTTGGAACTCCTTCTCTCGAGCGGTTTTGTCATACCATAACTTTTGTTTTGCTTGTGCTTTTGCCAAGTTTGCTTGGGCAATCTCAGACATCTGACCCAGGGTTTCTCTTGTACGTAGAAGGTAAGATAACACACATTCCGATTCCTCTGTGGCGCCTTCGAATGATTCTTTCAGAATGTCTAGTGGTCCACGAACATCTCTGCCATATAATAGCTCGAACGGAGAGAAGCCAGTTGAGAGTTGTGGGACCTAGCACAACAAACAAGATGTAAGGTAACATCTTATCCCATACCTTGGGGTTATCTTTTGTCGTACGTCGTAGCATAGAAACCAATGTTCCATTAAATCGCTCGGTTAAGCCGTCACATTGTGGATGATAAGGACTGATTTTAAGTGCTTGGATACCCAGTTGTTGGTAGATTTGTGCCAGGAATTTGGATGTGAAATTAGAGCCTTGATCGGTGAGGACTTCGTTTGGAATGCCAACTCTGGAGAAAATCTTGAGCAGCTCCTCAGCAATTTTCTCGGCTTCACAGCTTCGCATAGGTATCGCCTCCGGATAACGCGTCGCGTAATCGCATACAACCAGAATGTAGCGATTTCCAGAAGAACTGCGATCTAGTGGACCAACGATATCCATGGCGATACGGGAAAATGGCTCTGCAATGATGGGTAGTGGAATCAGTTTGGCTTTGGCATTCTGTTTGCTCTTACTGGTCTTCTGGCACACCTCACAAGATTTGCAGTACTCTTGAATGTCATGGAACATTCGGGGCCAGTAAAAACGCCGCAGGATTCGTTCTGTTGTTTTCTTCTTGCCAAGGTGACCAGCCATCGGGATGTCATGGGCCATTTCAAGAACCTTGCGACGGTAGGGCTTGGGCAATACGATCTGGTCATACTCTTCGCCAAGATGGTCCCTCTGTGGATTCGTTGTCTGCCATCGTCGATACAAGATATCATTTACATATTGGAAGGAAATGTTGTCTTTGTTAGATGTTTCTTTTCCTTCAGCACATTGGCGCATTTTCTCTAATGTGGCATCCTCTCTCTGTAGCTTCTGAAGTTCCACACGGTCATACGTAAATTGCGAGGTATCAATGGGAGACCCAGACAGTTGGTTGTTGTCAGCACTCGATCCTGACCCGGATTATGGATGACCGCCGTCGATGGAGATTCATTGGAAATCGTTGTTACATTCGTTTGAGCAAATGTGCGCTTCGCCTTTCTTTTCAGGGCCTTCGAATTTCTACGCTTTGTGTTCGCGACAAAAAGGTCATTGTCCGGTGAGAAAAATTCTTCCGGGAATTGAATGCCGGTGTCTTCAGCCTGTGTTGTAGATTTTGTAGAGGATGGCGATGGTTCAGTTATTTGGTTGTCTTCTTGGGAAGAAATTTCCTCCAGCGATTTGGGTTTAACTTGGCAAACCATTTCGCGTACGCGTTCCACTGCCACTTGCTTTTCATTACGACGGGTTTGCGCTCTGGTAAAAATGCCGAAAGCGGCCTCCGCCTGAATGGTTAGTTCGAGTAAGTTACCGATATCACGGCCCAGGAGAACTGGTCGAGGTAAATTGGGGCAAACGCCGGCGGTTAAAGTGTAACTGTTGTTGTTAACCACAATGTTAATTTCCGCTGTCGGGTAGGTCTCAACATTCCCATGTGCACAACAAAGTTTGACTGTTCTTTCCCAATTGAGTTTCTCTTTGGCGACCAATTCAGCATGAACCAACGTTTTGGAGCAACCCGTATCTAAAAGAATCGCTACATCTTGACCTTCGACAGTTCCTGTGCAGCGAAACTCGTTTTCCGGCAGAGATCTAAAAATATCATTGTTTGTTTTGTTCCGTATTGTCTGTGCGAAGTAACTTGATCCATTGCTAGGGTTACGCTTGGCTGGGCACTGTGTAGAAATGTGTCCGAGTTGTTGGCATGAAAAACAACGAATGTCCTTTGGTTTGGTCTGAAAATCCCTTGGTCCTAGTGTTTTGCTGTCCGTTGGTGGTTTTGTGTTTCGACGAGGTAGCGGTGTTTCGGGACATTCGCGAGCAAAGTGACCAGGTTGTTTACATAGATAACATCTTGGGGGTTCGCCAGACGGTGTCGCTTTCCTTGCTAGGAGATAATTGTCTGCCAATTCAGCTGCCTCGGCTGGTGACTTCGGTTTCTGTTCTCTAACCCAAACTTGTAGAGTTGTGGGGAATGAGTTTAGAACTTGTTCGAGGATCAAGGTATCGACCAATTTCGGGACCTGACAAGTGTCTGAATGGGTCCACTTCGTAAACAAATCACGGATTCGCACTTGAAACTCGGTAAAGCTCTCGTTTGGCTTTGGACGCGCTGTACGGAAGCGTTGCCCATACGTTTCCTCGTTGATATCGTAGCGTTTCAGGATCGCGGCTTTTACCTTGTGATAGTCGGTTGAATCCTCTTTTGCCAAGTTCGCAAACGCTGCTTGAGCTGGTCCGATAAGCAAGGGAGCTAATTTCAAAGCCCACATGTCGTCTTTCCACTTATAAGCCGTCGCGACTCTTTCAAACATTGTCAAAAAGTTCTCCATGTCATCATTGTGAACCATGCGCTTCAAATTGGGCTCACGGCTAGACAACTCAGGTCGGAAAGTAGTGAACCATTCTCGCCGTTCGTTTTCCAAGCGCTCTTCCCATTGTCGTTTCTCGTCGTTTTCGCGTTGGTCTCGTTCAACACGGTTGCGAAGTTCGATTTCCTCTTTGCGTCGTTGCTCCTCATCACGATTTTTATCGACCTGTTCCTGTCTTTGGCACATGGTTGAGAAGAGTTCGTGAAAGCGTTGTAAATCCGCTTCTTGGCGCCGTTGTTCAGCTTCGCGTTCTTGCTTCCTTTCTTCAGCCATCATCTTCATAAAGTCAAGTAAGTCATTTGAAGACGAATCCTGATGGCCTTGTACTGAGCTAGCATCATCGGGGGAATTTTCCCGTCGACTTCGAAGGCTCTGTGCCATTATATACGGTTTAATAAAACTTGTTTACTCGCTCGTAGGCTATTGTCCAAACGATGAGACTATACCAGTTCACTTGAGCGGTGTAATCAAATGGGTTCGCGACTTACTGGGATTTTCCTTCAGTGCAACTCCGACACCGCTGCCACCAAATGTGGTAGAGTCAGTCAGACAATAAATAAATGTATATCTTTTATTCACAAAATAACACCCTTCCTTCTAGCTCGCGCTCTCACGACGACAACCCTCGTGTACATTTTCCTTCCAACCAATCACAACAGGGGGTGTGTCACTCTATCACAAAACACGTCGTAAAATTGTAACATTATTTAATTTACTCACATTTGTGATCAACTGAAATCCGCCTTCGATCTACTGATAGTATTAGTTTGTTTATGTACTGCCGAAACATAGAACGTAGATGTCTCACGTTTCGAGCGATTGGAGCCAAGGCCCTTTAATATAAAGTCAAAATGTTAGACATTACGTTTCATGTTTCGGCAGTACACCAACCTTGCTATATTTCGATTTGCATTTCAACACTGCCCTCGCAGCAGGCTGCTTTTATTTCACTATTTCATTTTGGATGGATAGTGACATCATACATGTATATCGACCATAATTAGAAATGTTCCTAGCAACGGAAATGTTCCTAGCAACGGTCAACCAGCATCATCTTACAAAATCTCTGGCGTTTCACTCCCCTTCTATTTATCTTCCTTCCGACCGTTATTTAATTTTCGTAACGCGCTCGGGTTTCCTTCGGCGCCGTAACCCGCGCCTGCGATACGCTAATGATATATACCGCATTATTCAAAATGGCTGAATATTTATGAAGGAACTCCGAACAAAGAAGAAGGCGCTCGGGTTTCCTTCGGCGCCGTAACCCGCGCCTGCGATACGCCAATGATATATACCGCATTATTCAAAATGGCTGAATATTTATGAAGGAACTCCGAACAAAGAAGAAGAAACACAGGTCAGTCTGGCGTGCTCCCTTGAACATACATGATGTAATTGAATTTTGTAAGGAGATTTTGTTATAACATGCGCTTCATGGAGAGAGAAAATATTTCCTGTTCTCCTTCCCTCTCTTATTTTCTACTTTTCAACGTTGGCGTTCGAAATTTTTACATTTTGTCTTCATGAAGCAGCCGAGGTAGCTTGACATGCAAACGACATGTTAGGAGTCTTCTGCAACACGATGAATTCTACTCATACATACCTCTATGTTTTGGTGGTGATTTCTTGAGTTTTCTAAAAAAAGCCAGAAAAACATTAAGATCTAATATCGTGGTGAGAACGTTCACACATATATGTGCTGGCACCTATGGATAAATGAAATATGGGAAGGTATAAATTAGATGTGCACTATTGCAAATACTACAATCTCATTGGCTCTTTTTTCTGACCACTATTAGTTGATAGTGCCCGTTTAGTGCCCAGTTCCCGCAGTTGGGGGATAAACAAAAATGGCGACCTGGATTTTCCAATGGATCATGTGAAAGAAGAAATTGAACATTTTGGCGAAATGATGTTCTACAGAGAATGAAAATCGTAAAAAATGTTTCAAATGGAATTTATTAATAAAACAATTAGACAACTCGTCTTCGTTCACCGACTATGAACGATAATCGTACTACAGTTGGATGACTATTCGTTCATAGTGAACTCAGACTCGTCTAATTGTTAAATAGATTATACTTTTTTCATGCACAGCCACAAAGAACTATGAAAGTAATTGCCATAAAACATGTTATATACTGTACTGCAAGGGAAACAATGCAAAAAGAACATTTTGTTTTTTAGGGACACAAAAACAGTGTCTCAGGGATAAATGTCTATGACGATTTTTCAGAGTATTTTTAATCTCTAAATTACAAGTACACAAAATACCTAGAGGAAGTAGCCTTGCTTTTCCCCTTGTTTCTTTCTGTATTCCTAGTGTCATCTATATTGTTTGCCTAGGAGAATTAAAAAATTATTAACTTTTATGAACTTTCTCAACTATATGTATGTGGTCTCATATAGTTGGGAGTCGATGTTTCGTTTAAGGTGGCTCCATACAGTTTCTTGAGAAGTGTTAAATGCAAATTTGGACAACAAAAGTAAGGGAATTAATATATTTGCAATTATTGCGTGAACAATTTCAAATTGTGCCTGAAAACCGCCTTAATATAACTGAATGCATGGGTATTAATTTTCAAGAATTAAAAAAAACGCAAAACAGAAGACTATGTTTGTTTCAATCTGAAATTACCTTTCTCCAGAACGAACCATGTGAGACAGGGATGACAGGCCAACCGGGAGAGTATTGTTCGTCATCCCAAGACTCGAACGTTCTTGATTTAGCCTATTAATTAAATCAGGGAGGTAAAAACAATGATTAGTTTAAAACAAGCTTTTTAGTTTGCAGGCTCTTATCAAATTAAATAGATATGTATTGCACTTACTTTCTTATTCCGGCGGGGAGTCGGTTTCAGATGCTTGTCACTTTGGAGGGATCGCAAAATTGATGGGCTTCCTTCAGTTGTACTGTCATCCTTCTAGACATATATAGTAAAGAATGGCTAGAATACAGTTTATACACCTTTCTCATTGCACTAAAATATAAATACGTTATCGGTTGTTTCATCAGAATCAGATGACATGGTTCTCTCTTGGAGACACGGTTAGGTCAATTAAGTCAGCTGAAACAGTAGCATGAAACAGAGGAAGAAGATTTAATGATTAATGCACAAAAACATATTAAATTTACAAGAAAGGAAATAAAGTAAAAGAATTAAAAAATAAATTAATAAATGTGCATGAACACCTGTAACACCATATAAAAGGAATATTACAAAATTTAGATTAGTAAGGAGTAGCGTTCTTTTTAGAAAGAATATTGAAGAAACACAAGTTCGTGTGAAAGTTTCAAACTGTACTGGACTTTATATAATAAATATAATATATATAACTTTACCTTGCTCAAGTTTATGGCTTTTTGTAGAGCCGTGTGTTCATCTTCGACTTGCTACTCCTTCAACCAATTAACTAGACCACTGCCACTGGCCTTCGACTGGCCTTCGGAATCGTCTTCACTAGGACTACCCCTTACAACCATCGAGTATAATCGCTTTGCCATCGTCATTTAAAAGATTTTCCACTGTAAACTCTGAGACCGTACGACTCGACACAACTCAGGATTGAGAATCAGAAAATGTGCTTGTGAAAGATGTATCGTATATCAACTAGCGGTATATGTTACATGTCAACAGTTGACAGAAAACAGGCGGATATTCGATATTAAACGATATTTAAAATAGATTTTGCGAAGCTAAAAAATAGTGAATCACTACAGACAATTCCCCCAGTTTTGTAGTTTTCTTTAACTATCCGTACCTATATATTTGAGAAAATCCGCGAGAAAGCGAGATGCCTGAAATAGGCCTTATGCGAATTATAAAGTTCTGTACGAGCTTTTGTCATGACATGATTTTGAGTCTTGTGATCATGTTCGTAATATTCGAACCTATCGCCTCAAGATAATAATTATATTTCCGTGGCTCAGATACAAGCGCTGAACATTAAACCAATTTGCGCAAGGATGGCAGACCCGAACTAGCGTTTAAAGCGGATCTGAAATATTTACATGTATTACATTTTAAACTTCTTGGGTGCTTGCTTCGCCTTCCTCACGCGTACAGCTAATAAGGCACAGTTTCGTTCAAACAGCTCTTCCTGAAAATTATCGAATGACGCATTTCGTGATTTTATAAATATTCTGTATTTCCCCGATATTTTTCCATTTTTTCGACCCTCGACATCCACCCTCGACCCTCGACAACCACCCTCCACTTTTGTCTACACTCTTAATTAACTAGACGTTATTTGATCACTGAACATAAGTACTTGTAACCAATTAGTAAATACTTGTGTCTTGGCATGAGTCAGCTATGATGTCATTTAGTAATTACGTAAATATATTATATATAGAATGAAGTATGTTACTATAATTATATACTGTAGAAACTATATAAGCAGCCATCGAACATTTCTCAGGCATGCATATGTATGAGAGTGAGCTATACGTATCAAAGTGGTTACGAAGTCAGTCCTGGAGTTTCTGCCGTTGGTTTTATATTATTTCTTCATTTTCAAGTCCATATGGATTGTTTCATTGTTAACCTGTTGCTGGAATCTCCTATTGCCTGTTTCGTTGTGTGCAGACGACAGATAAGTTTCTGAACTTTAGTTTAGTTTTAATCTTTATTTACATTTTCAATATCTGTTCTAAGTTTCTTGTTAATTAAATAAATAATTGTAAAAACCAAACAGCTGAGGTTACACTTTTTGTTGCGTATAGCGGTCACGTAACAAAATGCATAAACAAGAATTTTTAACTTGTCGTCATTAATGAATATAACTAGAAGTTACTATCGCAAGTGAAGTGCTGCCTTACATATATGGCTCAGATATGCTAAGATACAGCAACTGTGTAACAAGACGTTATTAATCTGTTTACAAACAAGCAGGTATACACCTCAATTGGCCAGTAAACACTATGACACGAATACACCTGTTTTTGATTGGCTTCCGTAAACAGAGGTGATCAGTGTTTCATGTGACTCACGAAAGCAACGAATGACGAATTATCATATCACGCAAACGACACTTGCTAGCTCTGGAAATGGTGGGCACACAACAGGGGCGGATCCAGGATTTTTCGTACGTTAGTCAACATTTTCGTTTGTGAACATTCGGGGGAGGACGGAAATTTTTCGGGGGGTATGATTAGTTATTAATACCCACACTAATAATATTTTTAAAAATACTTTTTGTCCTGGAAAGCTAAAGGCTGTTGATTAAAATATGAATTTCATCAATTGATGTCTATATCACAAATCACAATTTATCACATCTGAACTAGAGATCGTATTACACCAAGCCATGTGGTCTAACAAGTCAACAAGACACACTGACACAGTCCATATACATTATATGGATAATAGATATCAAAATCAAAATCTTAAAATAATATCAGGTGACAAAAAGCATAAACAAAATGCCTACACTACAGTATATATTGGTTCGACTGGGTTCGCGGTATATAAGTGAAATATTTAATATTATTAATAATAAACTTTTGACCACAGTAATATGCTAATTTCATAAACGATCATGCCAGCCGGTCATGGCGCACAAATTGTTCGGTTAATACAAGTCCAAAACTATTATAATAAGAGTCAAATTTAGTTAAAATAGAATATATTTACCTTATGACTTGTTTTAACTTTCTCGAACATACTTCGGGATGAAAGATTCGGCGCCAAAATTTCTACTGAGGCAGAAACTCGTGTTGTTGTTCAATAGAACTCTTCGGCAAAGCATCGATTCGCTTCATCAGATCAGCGGTAGACATCTTGAAGATATGGCCGATCGTTTCTCTCAAACGCGGACTGCACAGTCTCGTAAATACTACAAGACATTGCAGTATATTCGCTATTTCGCTTTTATATTTCTGTGGCACTTGAAATTGAACCTTCGCGTTCAAGCTGCGATCAGAAAGGCTATAGAATCATGCCGTATACACTGAAGGCTGATGCATATGATCGATCAAAAAATGTAGCCAATGAGAATTCAGATTCTTTTTGAATTAGCCAATCGGATAGCTTGTACACGAGCCCCTGGTCCACAAACCGATCAGAACTCCCCATAGATCGATCAAAAAGCAAATTGGCCAATCGGATGGCTGGAATCAGACTACAGAGCGATCGAAACTCATGCACAAGACCGCTGTTCTGTGACTTGATATATTACTTTATCGAAGGCCTTGCCGCTGTATGAAACTTGATAACTGGACTACAAATTTTGAATATTAATGTCTTTGCTATGGACCGCAGTTTGAATTAATTAACTTAATTAATTAACTGCGCAATTTTTACCTTAGTCGCGTGATCGGTTTGACTACCCCTAGATCCGCCCCTGGCACACAATAGTAAATCTACCAGAAGTCTCACTCGTGGAAAAATTTGTCCGCCTTTTTCTAATGCGCAACTAATGCGCATGACGCCATTCTGGCTAGTACAACGGGCAGTGTTTCCCTATCAAAACTGCCAGTAATACTAATGCTGACGCCAATTCACGCCATCCTGGCTAGTACAACCGCCGTCAGCTTTCAATTATCAAAACTGCCGTTTGTAGGATGGCATGAATGGCATCAGCGAGTATAAATTTTCGTGGCCAAAAAGATCAAAGGCTCTAACGCGAGTGACATTTCTGGTGGATTTACTATTCTTTGTCGTGGGACAACTTTTTGCGCGAGTGCGACATCTGTGACAATCTCGTAGCTAGAGCCCGCGATCCTCTCTGGAGGCGTCGTACAGGATCCTCCAGAGAGAATCGCGGGTTCTGGCTACGAGATTGCATCTGTGACTGCATGCTGAGCTCGAAATGTCATGCTGTGCTGAAATATTACTCCAAAGGTTGGAACAAGTTTTATAACCATTTATTTGAATAACACAAACGGAGTACATAAAGTATAGAATTTGAAAATACCCAAAACAGCCAAGTCACAAACAGAGCTTTCTTTCGTGAGTGTGAGCATCAGGAGAGAAAAATATGTTATGCGTCAGGCCACCTATGATATGAAACTGATCAATATGAATGCAAATCAATCACTAAATTGTAAAAGCAAGGTAGGTAATAAATAGGATCGATAATCAATTGTCAATAGATCATTAAGTTAAGCTTTTCTCTCCCATTATCAATAGTAACAGAAAAATCACTCTCATTACAGTGTAATAAAACTAGAATGAAATTTACAAAATCAATACAAAGCCAAATGACATAACGTATTGGTTAATAACATAACCTATTGGCTGAATTAAATTGAAGTCCTATGTTCTTCGGAATATCAAGAAAGTATTTTAAGAGTAGTATAAACTAACACAAACTTAACACGAAGTCAATATAAAGTCAAAAGACGTAACACATTAGGTAATAACATAGCTAATGGCTATTAATAATAGTGGTGGGCGATAGTGGACTAAAATATCGATACTTCCGATACTACGGATTTAGAAATTGGTATCGATACCAAAATTCAGTATCGATGATTTCGATACTTGTCACGTGACACGTGACATAGACATAATACAAGACACGTGAACTCGTGAAGTCAGTGTGAAGTACTTAGCCAATATGGCGTCCATTTCGAGAGAAACGGCAAAACGAAAGCGAAGCTCTGCGTGGCGCTACTTTGATAAATCCGAAAGTCGCGATGGAATATCACAATGTACAATATGTGGGGAAAACGTGAAACACCTGAGCAATACGTCCAATCTCTTAAAGGTAAGTTAAATCGTTTACAGTATTGAAATAACTCTTGCATGGTGCATAAACGTATATATTAAAGTTTAATACATAATTATATGAACATGCATATTTAAAACATGACGGTATATTCATTATTAGCATCTGAAGATTAATCATCCTCCAGAATATAAAATTTGTGAAGAGCAAATGAAGGAAGACGAAGAGAAAAACAAGAATAAAAGAAGTAATATAAAAACCCAACAAACTTTACAAGCAACACTTCTCAAAAGTACGAAGTATGATTCGAACAGTCAACGCCAAAACAGTCTAGATGATGCTTTACTGGAAATGGTAGCAACTGATATGCAACCTTGCTCAATCGTAGAAGATAAAGGATTCAATAAGTTCGTCAATTTGTTAGATTCCAGATACCGACCGCCTAGCAGAAGGAATCTCATGCGAAAGCTTCCTGTGAAGTATGAAGAAGTCAAAAACCGAGTAAAAGATCGGCTGACTTGTGCTTCTCATGTTTGTCTCACAACAGACATTTCGACATCAAGAACAACCCAGGGCTATATAACAATTAATGTCGCTTTAGCAATTCATTATGGCAGAAGCAATCTCTTGTTTTGGAAACTTTCCATCTTCGTGTAGACCATACTGCAGAAAACATTGCAGCAGAGCTCACAAGGATAGCTAACAAATGGGAGATAACCTGATTGATGAACCTGATTGTCCAGGCTGCTATTTCTGCTGATTCAATGTTGGTTGATCTAAAAAAGAAGTGTAAAGATATAGCCACCTTTTTCCACCACAGTACCAAAGCTTCAGACAAGCTGAATGACATTCAAAAACAGCTTGGCATTCCTGAGGGAAAACTAATTCAAGATGTTGAAACAAGATGGAACTCATCATTTTATATGTTTCAACGGATCCTTGAACAACATGAAGCTATCACTACAACACTTTGTCTTCATGGTAAGAATGAGATGTGTCTTTCATCATTGGATGTAGAACAACTGAAGAAAGCTGTTGAAATACTTAAACCTTTCGAAACAGAAACAACCGAAATGAGTTCTGAAAACTATGTCTCAATCTCCAAGATAATACCATTAGCACGATCTCTGCAGCAGATTGCAGCTGGAAATAATTCATCACTTGGTATAAATAAGGAGGTAGTTGCCCAAATGCGCCGTCGCTTTGTGAACATTGAGGGAAATGTCCTTCTTGCCAAGTCCACTCTTCTGGATCCTCGCTTTAAGAAAATGGCTTTCTATAATAATGGAGCATCCCATGGTGAACAATGCCTAGTGCAAGAGATGGCTTCTTTGCTACCAGAGGCAGAAGATGTTGCAACTCCTTTGCCTAAAAGTGATACCTTGTGGCAAGCATTTGATGCAAAGGTAGCTGATAGAGTAAATGCAAGGCAAGGTATGGGTTGACAGTATATTTGAGAGTAGGCAGTATTTTGAAGATCAGTTAATACCACGCCAAAATGATCCACTGGAGTGGTGGTGTGAAAATACCAAGCACTATCAAGGTCTTGCCAAATTAGCTAAAAAATACCTGTGTATTACAGCAACCTCAGTGCCTTCAGAGCGCTTATTTTCCAAAGCTGGAGAACTTGTTTCCCACAAAAGAAGCCGCCTCAAACCAAAAAATGTGGACATGTTTCTTTTTCTGAACCAAAACATGTAATAGGTTATACAGTATGAACACTAAAACTGTACAGTGTGTATACATGTATAGTATGACTATTGTTATAATTGTTATTATGGAAATTGCTATTATTGTTGCTGTTAAGTTTTTTCTACTAGAAGGTAAATAAACAATATGATTTCGCAATCGCAATGTCGAGCTTTGTCCACGATGTTATTTTGATTGTGAGCCAAAAACAATTTGGTCGCAATTGTACAAAAAATTAGTATATATCTGTAGTGCATTAAGTGCAAGTATCGGTATCGGTATCGTATCGAAGAAAAAATACTCGGTATCGTATCGAAACTGAAATACCCAGTATCGCCCACCACTAATTAATAAAATTTAAATTGAAGTCCATAGCGCTTCATAAATAGAAGAAGGAATAGTTTAAGAGTAGCATAAACTAACAAAAATGTTAACACAATACATTATAAGCCATAACACACCAACAACATGGCTTAAAGTTAAAGAACTTTAGAAAGTTTTGAGCATATCCGTACTGATATTTATTGAATATTACGAAGTGAAATATCAGTAATCACATAACCGATGTTGTCAAATGTTATATCAAACTTCTTTAAACATGAATCAAGAATTGACAAAACTAACCCTTCCTCTGACACAGTGCCCAGATCCACCTTGGAACCAGTGATGGAAAGGAACTTCTCTAGCATTTCATTGGACAGGACAAGGTGGAGATTTTTTGATGACTCATCTGGTTTGACAAGCAATCGGACTGACCAGAAGCTAGGACACTTTGTTGCAATCTGGACAAGGTCACACGACTGGCAAACAGCTTTATTTTCAGATACATCAACAGATCTTTTGTGACAGCCCATGCAAGCCATGGAGGCTTTCTGCTGCCAGAGAAGGTTGATGTGGTGTTTACATCTTCTTCAAGTGGCACAAGAGGGGTAGGAAAATCTTCGCATTTCGTTGCAGTAAATTCATCGTTACGCGGGTTATTCAGATAGCGCTCGTATTTGGTGACTTTCACCCTCATATTTTTTAAGAGATATGTTTTATTCAGTTCGAGAGAATTAACATGCTTTCCCCAGAGGACGACCTTTACACAGGCAGTATCATCTCTAATAATCACTTCCTGCTTGAAAGTTCTCCCTGAAAACTGTGTTGGAATAATTTTGATGCCAGATATGCTTGCTGCTTGACCTTTTACACAGATCAACTGGTCACCAGCAAGGTTATGGATTGCTGATAAGCTAATTGGCTGCCCACTAGTGCTGGTAGCCAATTCTTCGGAATATGGAAAGGTGATTTGATCTTCATCTAATGGTGTGATGTTTATCGATTTAGTTATGATGAGATCATCATCCGGTTGTTGTCTGAAATTTCTCATCTTGACAGGACTCTTTGCACTGGCTATGGCTTTAAGTTCTGTCCGTTTCTCTGGCGAATAACAAAAGTCCTCATCGGCTTTTCATTGGACTGCACAATGCAATTAAAATATCGTCTGTTTGACAAGTACGCTTTTCGGACTTGTGTAACATTATGCAAGTAGCAATCAAGGGAATCATCACTCAAATTGCCTGTATAATTAAAAAGAATATGTCAATTAATTTGATGAGATAATCACAATATTAAACAATTGCAACTTGGAATACTTGAATGCAAGCAAAAGTTTTCAATTTATTTTAGTGAAAATTTATGGAAGCAGGCTCTGGAAACACAATCTTCCTGCATTGTACAAAGAGACCCAGTAACTGCTCATTGCAAAGGGACTTGATTCATAAATTACTATATTTTTAAATCTCTAAAGAACTATTTTTACCACAATTTTAAATTAAAAAGGCTGTTTGTTTTATACAATGCCTTTTGTGGATAATAATCCAAACAAAGACATAAATATTATTTCTCCAATTTACTTTGCTTTTGCTATTCACCCCTCTTACTCAGTCATTCCTGGTATGAGTCATGCTAAGTACGGCTAGCCGTGATTATTTGTCCTATTTATAACTGGATCACAATGTGTCACCACTATTCATCAGAGATAATATTACTCATTACTGTAAAACCTTGCCAGTACCCAACCCCCTCTGTAGCCATGGCACGGCATCATTCTAACCTAAGATCAGGCATCTACTCAATACCACTAAATGGCAGGTTACTCACTATTCGATTTGGATTGGAACCATCTAATTGGTACCCAGGATTTGCTTGATGTCCACTGAAATTTATGTGGTATGATGTCAGCATATTAAAAAAAACGAGGAATAGTTGTTCTGGAAGAATAGTGTTTACACATTGGAGTCATAATACTTTTTTATTGCCATATTTAGCTACACAATTCCAAACTAATATAATATTATAGGATAATGCAACATGCGGTGAATTTTAAAATTGTGGCAAAAATTACACTGAATAAAATCACTAAAATTTGAGTCTCGTGTTTATGTCCCGCGTGTCTTTTTTTCCACGCCAGGCGCGGTCTCGTGTTTCCACGTGTTTTTATTGGAGAAAACATGAAAGATTTTCCAAGTGTCGAGCGAATACAGTAACCAGAGCATTCAAAGTTCGGTTTTAAGAACGAAAATAACGTCCATTGCAATCGCTTACTGTAACTTTATAAAGGTGGGATAATAAGAATCGATACAAACAAATATTTTCCCAAAAATTGAAGGAAATATTTTGACAGCAGTACGAATAGCAAATCAAGCTTCGCGTACTGCTCAAGTATAAATAGCCACTTCGTTTTTGTAATCCTTCATATATTTAAACCATCCTTTGAGAATCGTTGCTCCTTTTATCTAATTTTATTGGAAATGTATCAAACAAAGTATTTTTATCGTTATCTGTTGCTGTTGGGTAAGAGAAAATCAATAAGAAAAGGCCGTGCATGGCCCTTACTCTAATTTTTTAAATGATACGCACCTGAAGCTTCGCCTTCTTGTTGTTCTTTTTGCTGATTTTCTTGTTGCTGTTCTTGACTCATCTGAAAAGAATAGGAATTCTATTGTTTAAAGACATTTATATGGCTGTTCATTGTGGAATAAAAATATCTGAAACGATGTGCAAATATATATGCGCACACGTCCGTGAATGGCGTGAAATGCAAATGAGTTACGACTTTACTACGTCAAATCGCGACTCTATTTAGTCATCAATTGCAAGCAATCAATCAATCACAAAATCACAAAAGTGAAGACAATAAAACTTACCGTAAAGATTTTTTCACTTGAATCTACAGATCTGCTGTATATAAAACAGAACAGTATGAACAAACGATGTGCTCGTTGCCGTTGGAAAATGGAAATGTTCCAAAATTACCCATGATCCTTTGATCAAATCGAAGAACGCCTGATCGCAGGTTAATCAAAATGGAAATTAAGGAGCCAATCAGGTGCTCCATCCCGACAACAGCCCTAAACAGCTTCGAGCGGCTAAATTGAAACTATCTTGTCAGTCACGGACAAAAATCGTCGATTTTAACCTTCTTTTGAAGATATCTCTTCAATGGATGGGTCGATTTTCAAATGGATTGCGTCAAAATAAATCCCGTGCATTACTTGAGATGTCTGCGTGACAAAACTTGAGTAGAAACCGTATTTTAGCGAGAAATGGCAAAAATTCCGTTGGGAATCGGGTGTCATATTCTCATGCCTTTACTTCCTTTCAGCAAGTAAACGGATTTAGTCCAAATTTTTGTTTATACTACAAGAACACAGAAATGGCGTAGTGTACACTAGCAGGTATATTTTAACCGCATTATTCACCTATCTCATGTCTATTTGCAAGTAAAAAATGGTTCGATCAAACCATAAAAACTATATTTATAATAAACACTATAGTTATAGTGTATATAAGTGGTCATATAGATTGCCTGGGCTGCCTGTGCTATCGCAAGTAAAGTGCAATCTGCCCCATGGGAAGCCAATTTTTTACTGAAAAAAAAACCAGGGAAATTTGAAAAGCGAGTCCCAGGATTGCAGTACTATTATAAATGTGCTGTAACAGACAATATGAGTTGTACAAGTTGTAGCATACAATATATTTCTTAAATTCTTTAATTATATTTAAATACAACATTACAAATAACTATCACCTACTTGAATTTATTTGAATATAATTGACAAGGCTTTTAACCGTGTACACAGTATACTACATTACATACACACATACATACAACATACATACACACATACATACACACACATACCCACCTTTGCCTACTTGTGAGGACATGGTGTACACTCACTTGTGGGACATGTAATTTAAAAAATAAATATATATTTAAAAAAAGGTTTTTATTTATTTATTAATTCGTTTTTTACCATGCATCATTCAAACTAAACAATATTTGCGTTTTTTTCGTAAACAGACTTATGGGGACTTACTTGTGAGGACATTTTACACAAATTTAGTACACGTGACCTTACTTACTTGTGGGGTCTGTCTGTCATGTTACCTAGAACCGTACTTGTGGGGACATTATATATATACTGGTACAAAATGGCCATTATATATGTTACCGAGAACAGTACTTATGGGTTTATTTATTTTTTTACGTTTTATTTACGGGGGCACTATATTTCGATTTGTATTTCAACACTGCTTACGCAGCATCACTTATGGGGACATTAACTGTTTCATTATTTTCAGTGGATTGTGATAAAAAAACAGAGACAGAAACATCTATTGCGTTATTGCGGTATAATAATTCTACTTAATTACAGGAAACCATTTTACACATGTGCTTTTTAACATATTTGCATGTCAAAACAACGAAACAATAAATTATTGTGAATAAAAACAACAGATACAGTGTAACAATCGACTTTTAAACATGAAAATATTTTTCTTTATAACTGGAAAAATGAAATTATAGCATATAGGATTTCATCAGTTATCTGCTTATGATCTTATTTAATTGAAGGTGTCAATAATATTAAATTAGACTTTCTTTAGTTTCTTTTTTTTATTCTTTTTGTCTCCTATATTCTTTTTATTTTCTCTACACCCAACAAATTTTTACATCTCCAATAAATTTAAGTCATTAAATTGCCCATAACCCCATTTTTTTTATTCCATCAAATAAATTGTTGTGTCTTTTCCAGTATTTCTATGCAAAAAATTAACGCATATTTGGACCACGACCGCGTAAAGGAGATCTGGGGAGAACGCGGGGAGATTATGGTTGGGACGGAATTCCAGAACGACGATTATCGCCGTAAAACGGTATAACATGTAAAAACCCTCTTGTATATCTCGAGTGCTGCTGGCATTTCTTTGCATTTTTGAAGTCGAGCAACAAGCTTTCTTATCTCAATGAAAATACTAAAGAATGAATGACCCTGAGTTCTGGAATTACGTCACAGTAGTTAGTAGACCCATTCCTCCTTGAACTCGGTCATGTCCAAATACGATCGTGATTTTCCGCATTTAATTGTTGAAATATCGAGGATTTAACCTAATCAAAAACATTTTTCACAGAAATACTCGAAAAGACACATGGAGTTATGGGCAATTTAAAAACCTTAAACTTTATAAAATAATCTCAAGAGCATTACGTTCTAATGGAGAATAACAATTAATTTTAGTAGCCCAAAAACTTTCCCTAATATTTCTTAATATCTTTTTCATTCTCTACTATTCTCTAATCTCTTTATTGCAAATTTATTCTAGAACGACATAAAACTTGATTTGTCACCAATGTAATTTGCTGAAGATGGGGTTGTGTACTGGCAGTGGACTTAGCCCTGGTTAGAAAAGGACAAAATTGCCAAATTCACACCGCAGATTACAAACAAATAAAATATAACGTGATCACATACTATTTTTATTGTATTGAAATCTTACAATAAATTTTGAATAAAAGCATACGTTTTATTTAAAACGGGTAATATCAAAATCATCTAAGCTTCATTTTTAATAATTTACATAAAATAACATAAACGACCAAAGGTTGCTTTAAATAATTTATTTATTAAAGTTCGCCCTTTCGGATCCTTACTGTTTGTCAGGTACTACATCTACACTGTACATTCCATGTTTCGGCAGTACTCCAACCTTGCTATATTTCAATTTCTATACTAATTATAACAGTTTAATACCATTTCAATCAATTTTACTCATTCCTGATTGGCTAATGACTTTTTACTAGAAGTATTTAAAAAAACACCACAATGTGGTAGGCGGCACTCATTAATATTCAGGTGGCGTTCTCATTAATATTCAGGCAACGTTTCATTAATATTCCGTGTGATGCACGGTGTGCATCACAGTGTGACGCACGAAAGTAATTAGTACCTATGAAGTTGGTGATATAAAGCCAGTGTTGTCGTTCAGTCATACTGTCTACAGTGTTTCACTCGAGGTTTTGGAGTTTATATCGGAATGTTCTTTTGGAAGTGGATTAGTGTTTTAAAATGGCATCCAGTCAGGAAAACGTTTGGTGAGTTTATACTTCTTCGTTTGCGAGTTTTTGCTTCGTTTTCTATATAGGAGGAATCAGTTCGTCGCCGATTTAGAAGCGGAGGAGAGCAACAAACTTCTACCTTGGCTCGACAGGTGAACCCTGGACATGTCCAGGAATTTATGAAGAGCTACGAGGAAGCCACAAGTCGTACTCATGGTTATTTAATGCTTGATCTGAAACCGACTACTACGGATGACGATCATCGCCCCAGGACCAATGTTTTACCTGAAGAAAATAGCTCCGTCCTGCAGCAACAACTGGGTAGTTTCATACAAAAGCAATCCTATCAATTACCTCCGATTGTTAATGCCATGTACAATACAGAACAAAAAATGCAAGACATTGTACAAGCGCCGCAGTTAACACCTGAAGAAAAGAACATACTCTACTCTAATCAACTCGGACGTTTCGGACATTCATAACTGGGAAAGCTCTTCGAATTGGAAAGAAAGCGACTTGGTAAAGATGTCTCCGGAAGAAAGAGAAAGGTATAAAAATCATCTATTTACCAATGACAAAAGAAGATGTGTCACAACTATCATCAAAAGACAAGAAAGACTATCATGCTACTTTTAAAATAAAAACGCCTGAATATAATTTAAGAAGCAGACCTTACTAAAAAAAATTATATGTATATGTTTGAATCAAAACCGAAATAAATATTTTGAGCTAAATGCTTTTTCTGTGTGTGTGCGTGTGTGTGTTTATTTCCTCCTATTTTTCCTCCTCCTCTTTCTCCTCCTCCTCCTCCTCTTACTCCTCCTTCTTCTCCTCCTCCTCTTTCTCCTCTTAAAATGTGTGTTCTGGTAGCGTTTTGCTCATGTTGATCAAAACGCTACCAGAACGCACATTTTAAGAGGAGAAAGAGGAGGTGGAGAAAGAGGAGGGGGAGGAGGAGTAGCAAGAGGAGGAGGAGGAGGAGAAAGAGGAGGAGGAGGAGAAAGAGGAGGAGGAGGAAGAGAAAGAGGAGGAGGAGGAGGAGAAAGAAGATAAAGAGGAGGAGAAAGAGGATAAAGAGGAGGAGAAGGAGAAAGAGGAGGAGAAAGAGGAGGAGGAGGAGAAAGAGGAGGAGGAGGAGGAGGAGAAAGAAGAGGAGGAGGAAAAATAGGAGCAAATAAACACACACACCCAAAAAAAAGAAGCATTTAGCTCAAAATATTTATTTCGGTTTTGATTCAAAAATTTTTAGTAACGTCTGCTTCTTAACACTTAGAGGCCTGGACCTCTCCTGTGCTGAATAAAATTGTCTGGCGTTAGCCAGAATAAACCTTAAAGACTCGTCGTCAGGCTTCAAAGTGTTAAAGAGATCGGTTTTAACACTCTGAGGCCTGGACCTCTCCCTGTGCTGAATAAAATCGTCTGGCGTTAGCCAGAATAAACCTTAAAGACTCGTCGTCAGGCTTCAAAGTGTTAAATTATATTTAGGCGTTTTTATTTTAAAAGTAGCATGATAGTCTTTCTTGTCTTCTGATGATAGTTGTGACACATCTTCTTTTGTCATTGGTAAATAGATGATTTTTATACCCTTCTCTTTCTTCCGGAGACCTCTTTACCAAGTCGCTTTCTTTCCAATTCGAAGAGCTTTCCCAGTTATGAAAGAAATTATGTTTAAGCGTTGGTTGTTCAACGGTAGGAGGCGGTGTTAGAAAATAGGTTTTAGGTGTAGCAGGAACTGTAGGGACACTCCACGGAAGATCGTTAGTTTCTTGCTTTATCTCTGGTGTCAAATTTTCTGAAGTTTTTGGAGCTGAGTTTAAAGATTAGTCAGAGGTTGAGACTGATTCTGCAGTTGATTTTGAAACGTTAGAAAACGCTCGAGTTGATTAGAGTAGAGTATGTTCTTTTCTTCAGGGTGTTAACTGCGGCGCTTGTACAATATCTTGCATTTTTTGTTCTGTATTGTACATGGCATTAACAATCGGAGGTAATTGATAGGATTGCTTTTGTATGAAACTACCCAAAACATTGGTCCTGAGGCGATGATCGTCATCCGTAGTCGGTTTCAGATCAAGCATTAAATAACCATGAGTGCGACTTGTGGTTTCCTCGTAGCTTTTCATAATAAATAGCTTCTAAATCGGCGACGAACTGATTCCTCCTATATAGAAAACGAATAAAGTATTAGACAGAGAATAGAATACCAAGTATCTTATTAAAAAAAATAGAAACAAAAACTCGCAAACGAAGAAGTATAAACTCACCAAACGTTTTCCTGACTGGATGCCATTTTAAAACACTAATCCACTTCCAGAAGAACAATCCGATATAAACTCCAAAACCTCGAGTGAAACACTGTAGACAGTATGACTGAACGACAACACTGGCTTTATATCACCAACTTCATAGGTGCTAATTACTTTCGTGCGTCACACTGTGATGCACACCGTGCATCACACCGTGTATCAACGTTGCCTGAATATTAACGAGAACGCCACCTGAATATTAATGAGAACGCCGCCTGAATATTGATGAAACCCGCCTGAATATTAATGAAACACTTGTTCTCGAAGAATTGATGAAAAATTACACTTATGTTTGGCGAAATATTTATTATTATTTATGAACAGTTTGCAAACACAAGTGCGACTTTCATTAATTATTTTCGAACAGTGTTATTTCCTATACAAATATAAGCTGCGTTTGCTCAAGCTTTTCGACTAATCAGTACTTGCCGGTACCTGACGATAGAGTAAGTCCCAAAAGGTCGTTGATTGATAAATAACTTATATAATAGAATATTATATAATATATAATATATAATAGAACATAGAAATGCATATAATAGAACATTACTTATAAAAAAACAGTACTTAATTTCGCTTAGGTGTTTATTTTTAGTGAGCATTATAGTTTCTTAGAACAAATAAAGGTAGGACATCATAAAGTATTTAACTCCCCTCCCCGTTTCTAGTCTTTCAATGTTGTAGCAACACAAGGGCAGGTATATGCAAAAACTGCGCTATAGAATTACAAACGATTTTTGCTGCATTCAACATTGAATAAGAGGAGGAGGTGTTTTTGTTGCTAATCTCCATTTATTGACTAAAATGTCAGTGTTTCTCTGAATATATTTTGGCATGTTATCGTCGCTTATCTAGTACATAATTAACGCCCCCATGGAAATCAACTCATAAAATTATTGTAATAGAAGATCCTTTACAACTTTTTCGTATCTTTCTTCGTTTTCAAGATATTCCAGTTTGTTTTAGAGGACCCCTCTGTAGAACACTTTAGGGTGATGTTGGCATCCTCAATAAAGATTATTATTATATGGCACAAGTTACTTCCGTTGAAATCGTGTGTTCCCATTGGCTGAGGCGCGTCACGTGCCGGTCGATAATTTTCCGTAATCGACCGGTCGATTACGGATTTTGGCAGACATGTTGTTTGCAACTAAACAATGAAAGAAAACCGCAAAAATTTTGTGAATTCAATAACCTGAGGACTAAATTATGTATGAGTGGGACGATGAGCAATCTGGCAGTGAGTTTTAGGATTCCGTATGCGATGACAACAAGAGCAACAACATTGAAAACGACGAGTTCATGTCACACGCTCGAGGTCACACTAAACTAACTAAAGTACGTATCATGACAAGGTATAAATGTAAGGTATGTTGTTTCAAAATGCCATATAATAAACTTCTTATTAACCTCGTCCGCTTGGTCATTACGGAAAAATATCAGACCTCGGTCTTTATGCACAGACCTCGCCCTATGGGCTCGGTCCGTACTGTCAAGACCTCGGTCTGATATTTTTCCGTAATGACAGCGCTCTCGGTTAATAAGAAGTTATTATTATTATTATTATTATTATTATTATTATCATTATTATTATTATTATTATTATTATGTAAATGAGATGGTCTCTGACGTGAGAAGCAGGGTACGGTATTTTCGCACATGTAGCAAAATCAGTTATATCTCCAAATTTGTTCAACGAAATCACTTGAAACTGTGCACTAAGCTTTCGACACAGTCCAGCACTCGTGTCTTCTTGAAAAGTTACCATGTTATGGTATTGAAAATCATGAGCTTCTGTGGTTCCAAGACTATCAGTTTAACAGAATGCAAGTTGTAAAATTCAATGGTGTGTTATCAAAAGCTGAAGGTATCACCCACGGGGTACCACAAGGATCGATATTAGGCCCTCTTCTCTTTGCCATTCAAATAAATGATATCGACAAAGTGTGAAAAAAGGCAAACATCTTACTTTATGCAGATGATACTGTTGGGTATTTCGCTGACAATGATCATAAAGTTATCGAAAATACCTTGAATTCGGAGTTGGATAATACGGCTCGATGGTTATCTCAAAACAGTCTTTCCCTTAATCTTAAAAAGGGGGAAACTGAGTTTGTACCTTTTGGAACGTCGCAGAAACTTGGAGAATGGAGAAGATTAACATTGCCATGAACCACACAGCAGTAAATGAAAGTGTAAGCTATCGCCACCTCGGTGTACATCTTGATAAACATTTAACTTTGCACGAACATATGCAAAAGATTTATAAAAAGTGCGCATCGAGAGTAAAACTATTAAAGCGAATACGTTATAGCATCTCACCATCTGTTGCATTAACAATATACAAAACGATGATTGAGCCAATAATGACCTACTGCTGTACACTATACCTCGGCCTTCCAACAACACACATTAATAAACTTGATGCTGTTCGTAGTAAAGGAATGCTGATTGTTGATAGGAAAAACCCACCACTCTGATCCATTACACAATATTTCCAAGAAACGCTCTAATCGAGGTATTTAAGTGCATGAACAAACTTGGTCCCAGTTACTGTGATAATTATTTTCATAAAATGAACCACACTTACGACACTCGAGGAAATAACTCTGCTCTTGCAATCCCCAAGATGAAAACTGAATCGGGGAAAAAAGCTTCCGCTTTCAAGGAGCTTTAGTTTTTAACAAACTACCGAAAAATGTTCGTGATCAAAACAGTTTTATCTTATTTAAGAATGGGATTTTAAGTAGTATTTTTAATTTTTAATTGTATGCATGTAATCCAATGTTTTGATCATCTTATCTAGTTTAATAATTCGATTTTTATCTTAACATATGTAAATATATTGTAATTTGTTTAGAATAATATTCAGCATAGTTGCATACATATTTAGTTTTAATGTAAAACACAGGTCCAGTCCTTGTAGGATAACAGCTTCTATGTATAGCTGAACAAGTAAACCTGTATAAAGATGATTTATAATAATAATAATAATAAAAACGCTTTGTGACACTGAACATTTCATAACTGATGTTGCTTTGTATAAAAATAATGTACCCTGCTTCTGACGTCAGAGCCCATCTCATTTACAAATTGAAATGTCTTGCAAACGAAAAAAGACACGAAAAAGTTGTGAAAGATCTTGTATTACAATTTCATGAGTTCTTTCAAATTAAACAAACTTAATTTTTATTGCCAATACCTTTTAAAAATCTAAAATAGTCCGGATGTGTATTTGTGCGTGATACCTGCATGTATGACAATTGACATGTCATGTATCATGCATCTATCAATTAAAAGTGATTAAACACATTACAATATTATTTAATGTTGGTAGGTCGCAATCAATTCCCTGAGATTTAAAGGGTATATGAAATTAAAAATAGGTTTGAAGGAAGCCCTCTTATTTGAAAGAGCTTTTAAAATTATAAACTGATTGGTCTTTACAGCTCTTGTGTATCTTACTCCAATCTTGATATATTGAGATTTGTTTGATATGCAAATAACTGCACTGATTTCCAAATAAATCATTATGCATTGTGACGTATGGGGTGGAGTTATTCACATATCAAACAAACCTCAATATCTCAAGACTGGAGTAAGATACTCTAGAGCTGTAAAGAAAAATCTTCATAAATTAAAACTTCTTTCAAATAAGATGGTTTCTTTCAAACCTATTTTTTCATTTCATATACCCTTTAAAGGACAAAAACAAGACGGTCATGTTGGTTGTTAGGAATTGGTAGGTACAATAGCATCTAATATTTTTTGTACCTACCAACATGGCCACCATGTGCAACCAAAGAATAGAAAAAAATATACCAAGGAATGAATACAACTGTTACTTTTTCTTGTCACGTTTTCTCTTCTCGATCTGATTCTTTACGAAGTATTTAATGTTCCTCCATTCTCTCTCGTCAAGTGCCCCCTTCGCGTGTTTTTTTGCAGTCTTCACATTCTTTTTTCCCTGGAACTCGCTCAGAACGAACGCAGTGTCCAAGAAATTGGAGAACTGCTTTTTTTTCGTCTGTTGTCCATTCCTTTGGCTTAAATGACTCTAAAAATAATGTTTAATCAAATTATTTACATACTAGTCAAAAACGGATACGCATGTTTGTCAAAATAGCTTTGCATTTTCTCCAATTCGGAAATTTCATGAGTACTCAAAGAACAGCTATAATATATTCGATATAGAATCATTCGGTGGAAACCGTGGTAAAATGAACAAACGCAACACCAAGACGAAAAGCATTTTATTTATTTTAAACGTTTCGATTCAAACATGAATCATCATCAGTAATATAGAATGCAATTCAGCGTGCAAGGTTTTATATTAGATAAAGAGAAAGTGAATATATAATAACAATAATTAACAAATAAAAATTAGTATAGGAAATAACACGGTTCGAGAAGAATTAATGAAAAATAGCACGCGTGTTTGGCGTAATATTTATAATACCACGAGTGCGAAGCACGAGTTTTCTTTTTGCGTTTTCTTTTTGCATTTTTTTCATATTCAATATAAAACCAATGACAATGTCAAGAAAAAAGCAAAAGGCCGAGTGGGAAACTGAAATTGACCTCCAAGAGACCAAGACAGAGCAGAGCTGAAGACTGTACAGGACTGAAACTAATGTCCAAAACTGTCTCGAATGGCGAGCGGGCGGCCAACTTGGCTTTTCCGCTAATATTCAATAAAACGTTTATGTTACAGTTATAGGTACTGTATATTGATTTTTTATTGATTTCACGCAAGTCTTTGGTATTGTATCTATTTAACAATTAGACAACTCGCCCTCGTTTTCTATAAGCGAATAGTCAACGAGACAAAGCCGAGTTGACTATCGCTCATAGAAAACGAGGGCGAGTTGTCTAATTGTTTTAGTATAAATTTACCAACAAAAGTTAAATAAATTCTCGATCACAACGTATTCTTTGAGGCTCGTTTAATTCATTTTTAACTGCCAACAACAAATTGTTCAACATCATTTCGGGTATTTCCCTGTCCCATACGGTAACTGATCGAAAAGTAAAGTTTTCTTGCATAATTTAGCATGTGTTTTCATGTACAATATTGAAACAATATACTTTCACTCATTTGATATGTAAAAATGACAACAAGTTGAAAGAAACATTCATTTTAAAATGTAGTTTACATCACGAAATCTTGTCAATAGCAAACGTAATTTTGAAATGTGTTTTGTTTGCAGATATTTCGTTTTAAACGAACACAGATAAACAATTTAACGATCTTAACATTAATAATTTCCATTCTAACCATTTTGTAGCCGTTTTTATTTTCTGTAGAGCTTATTGCTTCGCGTAAATGTTCAATTTCGTCTGTCATTTGCCCACTCCGTTTATAATTTCGGCGCCATTGTTGCTTAACAGAACCGCTGGCTCTACTGATCATTGATCGTGACATATTACGCATGCATGTTGTGATTGGTCAATTTAGTTAAAAGGCTTGTCATTGGCTTATCGCCAGAGGTTTCTATCAGCGGATAGTAACTCCTGCGATAGCCAATCAAATTCAAGGATTTGTGATAGAACTTTTGTGATAGAGAGAGAGGGAGAGGGAGGATTTGGGTGTTAATAAGAAGGGACAAAAAAATAAACGCCATGCTTCGGTATTAGAGATCATCATCTGGTCACGCCCTGACCTTTGAGGATTTTTCTATAATAAGTATATCATCTAATGAGCCAATCTCGTTCCCAGAGCCCACGTTCCCCACCCGGGAAACGAGAGACTCTGGGATAATCCGTTCGACATTGATATTTCATTGGCTGATGAACACAGTGAACTCTATATAACTCTTCTTCCGGATAACAAGAATCCTGTGATGGCGTGAACGGATTATCCCAGAGCCTCTCGTTTCCCGCCCGCTGGGTAAGGGGAACGTGGGCTCTGGGAACGAGATTGCTAATGAGCTTGACCTTTTAATTCATGAGAGTTTTTTTATCCATCGTGATTTTCAGTCACTTAATTTTCAACTATCTTCTATCCCTATTTGTTTATTTACATAATTAATTTTTATTTGTTAATTATTAATGTTATTATATATTCGCTTTCTCTTTATCTAATATAAAAGCTTGCACGCTGAATTGCATTCTATATTACTGATGATGGTTCAACTTTGAATCGCAACGTTTAAAAGAAATAAAATGCTTTTCGTCTTGGTGTTGCGTTTGTTCATCATAATATATTCAACTGGATTTTCAACAATCCAACTGAATTCTGATTCAAAATGTACATGTACATCTGAATTGTACATGGCTATGGCTTTTCGTTTCGTTTTGTTTCATTGCATTACATCGCATCGCTTTGTTTTGCCAAGTATCGCATCGCACTGCACTGCATCGCACTGCACTGCACTGCATCGCACTGCATCGCACTGCATCGCACTGCATCGCACTGCATCGCACTGCACCGCATTACATCGCACTGCACTGCAGCGCACTACATCGCACTGCATCGCACTGCACTGCACCACACTACATCGCACTGCACTGCACCGCGCTACATCGCACTGCACTACATCGCAGTGCATCGCACTGCACTGCATTCACACGACTCCGGAACGCTTCTGGTGTACATCCAGTATTTCAATGCTGTGCACTGTTCAAATAGCCATATCTCGTCAAAAGTAAATGGAAACGAGGATCAATTCAAAGAATATTATCCCCCAAGGTGTATAGTGCATTCTAGGTTTACAATTTTAGTCTTTCTGTTAGGAACTCTCCTTATTGACTTAATCTTCTCCTATTTACACTAGCTAGTCATTGTTATAATATTATAATTGTTCAAACAGCAGCACACGTTCTTAGCAGAAGCTTTCCGAAGTTGAAGACAAATAAAGTTTTCCATTGCAGAAAAATACATCAGCCGTTTGGTTAGGAGCTAAAAATTTAGAAACTGCCTGGGTACTAAAGCGGAGCGAAAAAGTGCTGGATCTTATGTTCACACGACACCGCCAAGGGTTCCGTTTTCATCTCGCTCCGTCTAGAAATCGTTTTCAAAACGCTCCGCTTAGAGCACCGTTTTCACACAATTTTGATCCGGTGCCGTGTGAACGCAACGGCGTTTTGTGACTTTTTTGCGCCGTTTTCAACTCGCTCCGGACTCGTGTGAGCGGGGTCATTGCATTGCATTGCATTGCATTGCATTGCATTGCATTGCATTGCATTGCATTGCATTGCATTGCATTGCATTGCATTGCATTGTATTGTATTGTATAAATAGTAACATAACATGTAGTAACAAAACATACTTTTTGTTTTTGACTTTCTTTGTGGATGGGAAAGTGGTTCTTGCACATCTTTAATGTAATTATAATAAATAAAATCAATTAAAAATGACGAGTTACAGTTATACATTAAAATAAATAAAAAAAAGAAAAGAAAAAATACAAGAACAAACGCGACAAGCCACGTATATTAAAATTCTAAACGGTTTATCCATTTCTGACATGACACTAACTGCTATGAAAGACATAGATAGCTATAATACACGAAATCGAAATAGTTTATGTTTACCAGCAGTGAAGAGAAACTGGGGTAAACAAAGACTAAATTACCATGCAGTTAGAGATTATATAGGTTAGTTAGCTACGTAGTAACCGAACCCGAGGTAAATAACTTACGTAGTTACCGAGGTTGAGGTGACTAACCTACTTAGTTCACGATCACAGAGGTTGCTTAAGAAAACTGAGATACTGAGTTCGTATTATCACAGAGGTTGTCTAAAAAACACTTCAGTCGCGATGATAAATCCTGTATCACATTCGTGACCATTGATTAAAGCTTATTTTCCCAACCACGCATGAATCAAGTTAATTGCCCCAGGCTAATAACCATGCATAAATCAAGTTAATTGCCCTGGGCTAATAACCACGCATAAATCAAGTTAATTGCCCCGGGCTAATAACCACGCATAAATCAAGTTAATTGCCCAGGGCTAATAACCATGCATAAATCAAGTTAATTGCCCCGGGAAAATAACCACGCATAAATCAAGTTAACTGCCCCGGGCTAATAACCACGCATAAATCAAGTTAATTGCCCAGGGCTAATAACCACGCATAAATCAAGTTAATTGCCCCAGGCTAATATATATTAGCCCTGCGCAATTAAGTTGATTTATGCGTGGTTGGGAGCAACTATTATAAATAAACAACCGCGGTACATCAAAGAAAACCGAGGTGATCGTGAAGTAATGTATAGTTCAACCTCTATTTAGTCCTCTTTCTAATAAGCCCCCAGTCTGGAACAAAAAATATCAGCTTCTAATAAGCCCCACCTTTATGGCTTATTTTATAAATTAAAATCAACATAGAAATACGAGCACTCGTGACTTTTTATAGAGAATAACGTTCATTTAATTGAAAACTGATATAATATTTAAGCATCAGAGCAATACGTCGGTCTTGTATTTTGTTAAAATTCCCGAAGTGATTATTATTTTTCATTATATGGCTGACATTGTTTTCAGGTAATTACGCCAAATGGTGCACGCTGATTGGTTGCTGAGAGGTCCGGATAACGTCGTAATGTCCTCCCATATGCATATACATATGCATATACATATACATGTACATATAATGGTGCACGCTGATTGGTTGCTGAGAGGTCCGGATAACGTCGTAATGTCCTCCCATATGCATATACATATGCATATACATATACATATACATATACATATACATATACATATGCATATACATATGCATATACATATACATGTACATATGCATCTGCATCACTGATCTCTATAAAAGCTATGCCTATGGATCTACATGTATTGATGGTATAATATGTCTATTGACAAAGGACAACATTCATGCAGTCGCACCTGAAGCTGTACTACATTCACCATGATGATTATTATCATCGGATATGCCATCAGAGTCTGGCTCCGAAATGTCTATAAAGAAAAGCCCCAGTTTTAGCTTTACTGTGTAAATTACTAGTATAATAGATAAAAGTATGAAAAAGCAAATAATGACCAGATAATGCAATTAAGAATCTGCTTTTGCAGACTAAGTAAAAGCATATGAATAAAAATAACTAAATTCCTATATTCCGACTTTATTCCAAAGTCATTAGAAATGCAAGTTTTAGCTTTACTGTATTTATTTATTACAGTATTCCTTGTAATTACTTTTATGCCTAGTAAATATTGCTGTATTACAACTCATTTTGCATGTGTGAATTTTTTATTTTTTATCTGAGCTCAGATTGAATACTAAAATGTTTAAAACATTCTTTGTACATTTGACAGTTTATTATTGTCATTTACATCACTCCTTCACAAACAATGAAATCAAAATTAAAAACAGCACTCTGACAACGTCGCCTCATCTCATTCATTGTTAGTGAACTTGCAGATGTAAATCACGATAACACACCAACACGAGTGCTTCAATCTATGTTTATTATATGGCACAAGTTATACTTCTGTTAAAATTATATGTTCTGATTAGCTGAGATGCATCATGTACACACGTAAAAATGTGCAAGCTGTTACAGACCTGCAAGCAAGTTGTTACAAGGCTGTTCAACAGGCTGTCACTGTCATGTGTTTGCACTGGTTGTTCCCAGTTTGTTAACATGTCTGTAACAGGTTGTTTTCAACTTGTAACAAGGTTGATGACTTTAACAGACTGATAACAACTTGTTCCAATAACCTAGCTGTTACGGTTCTGCATTCAACAAGTGTTAACAGGCTGATGCTAACAAGGTTGTACCAGCATGTTGAAGGAAGCATTGTTACAACCTGTTAACAGCCTTGCTACCAGCCTGTTGCGAACACATCCTGTTGACAAGCTGTGAGATATTTACGTGTGTAGGCTTCTACAGTGTAGATTTATAATTGTATCATAAAACAATTATTGATTTCAGTTTTCGCATGATATCTTGTGTTATCAAGCCTCGGTTTGTATTATCCAACTCAGCCTTCAGCTTCGACTGATTTATATTAAGCTCAACCTCATTCAATAATTGTATAATATTCGGTGAAAATGACGTTGCAACAGCCGGATATTGTGAAATAACTGGAGTATTTTGATCAATGAGAAATGAGAATGAAGTTTGAATGTATAATAATGGTGGTTGATTTGGCAGATTAAAAAAAATTTTTTTATAGTATTTAGTGGACTAAAAGATACTGTGCATACAGACATCGTAATGTTGTTGCAATTAAATTCTAAAATACATACAATTGTCATTTTGAAGTTGTTCACTCTGTCTGTTAGAATGTGAAACTAAATTTTTAAAAGAAACAAAGTAACATAAAGTTAATTCAAGTACACATAAACCACTAGCCATGTATAAAACTATTTTTGATAGAAAATACAATAAAAATCATGCTTTAGTTCAGTGATATGATTAAAAATAATGAAGTAAAAATATGTAGTATATACATACAATATTATTCTTGCAATAATAATTTTATACATAAAAAATAATTTTAATTGACTGAATGCAGTACAGTTTAAGGAAACAAAATGGAAAATATTGAAATACAAAATTTTGTATAATCCTTAAAACTTAATGTAAACCAGAATAGAACTCTAGATGAAAAATTAATATCAGAACCATCCTCAGAGAAACATGAAGAGAAAATTTTTTCAGTGTCAGAATATCATGAAAAAATTTTCTCGTCATGTTTTCTCTGAGGATGGTTCTGATATATACACTGCATGGCCTCATGGATAGCGTTAAGTAACTCACCTCCAATCCCTGTGTGGCTCGATAGCTCAACAGGTAAAGCGGTGGATCGAAGTCCCAAAAGTGCGAGTTCAAATTATCCCACTAGATTCAACCAAATGTTTTGGTTGACTTTAGCATTGGGTAACTTTAACATTTTGTTCTTTGTTTACTGATTAAGAATTGCTAAAAGTTATTTAAATGTTTGAACCTGTATTAATATGACTAATTTTTCCAGTTGCATGTTTAATTTGTTTATGAAAAATCTTTGCATGCAATTTGTGCTAGTCTGGCTGTTTCAATAGCAGTCTTTGTCGATTTGGCTATTCATGTATAATTATTTTAAAACCAGATCTGTGCTATCAATAGCCTCCCCTGCAGTTGTTCTTAGGGTGATGGTAAACCCACTTTCACTAACGTTTGCCTCCCCCGCAGTTGTTCTTAGGGAGATGGTAAACCTGCTTTCACTAACGTTTGCTTGTTGGAGAGCAATAGTGTGTTCTGAGCGATGGACCAATCAAATTTAACTTTCTGGAATTGGGAAAGCTGACCTTCACCTTGGCAGAGCGAGGGTATTAAAAATAATCTGGCATAAATAAATTTGTGTAATAAAATGCAGTGTAAAGTGTTAATTCACAGTGTGGATGAACCTTGTTTCATGTGTCGCTTGTTGAGACATCTCAGATGGCATGGCCGAATAAAATTGTCCAACATACTGTAGCTGCTCAAGGTAAAAATATAATAGAGTTGTCTATAAGGACAATATGATGTAATGAGTTATCAAAGATCAGAGATACACCAGTTTCTAGATACTAGGTTTAGAAGTCTGAGTGATGATAATAAGATTGCAAAAAATTTGGGACTCGAGATACAGTGAGGTCACTCACTGTTACCTGTTGCCAAGCCACCAGACAATGGTAAAAACAAACTAAGGAATACATTTTAGTGAATTAAACTGTATAATATCACTAACTTTCACAAATAAAGCATGCGTCAACAAAAACCAGTTTAATTGTTTTCAATTTTCTTCTATCATAGGTGCAATGTGCTTGAAAAATTTAAAATTTTCACAAATAGTAATAAATAATAGACGGTTAAAGTCACACTCTCCAGCAAGTTATTTAACTTATTTTCCCACACCCGATCTCTGTGATTAGCTGGTCTATATTTGGCATGGTACCATAGTATTGATTTGATTGGTTCGTGGTACACAGAGAGAACACAATATTGCTCTCTGACAAGCAGGCATTTACCATCTCCCTAAGAACGACTGTGGGGGATGCTATCAACTTCAACTAAATTCAATGTATCTGCATGTTTAAGTTTTTAAGTTAATTACTAATAGGTATTTACTTAATTTAGGTAAAGCAGTAAATATTTAATGCTACATGTATGCCTATGGATCTACATGTATTGATGGTATATTGTCTATTGACAAAGGATAGTATTCATGCACGCACCTGAGGCTGTACTACATTCACCATGATTATTATCATATGCCATCAGAGTCTGGCTCTGAAATGTCTATAAAGAAAAGCCCAGTTTTAGCTTACTGTGTAAATTACTAATATAATTACTAATATAAGTTAAGAGAATATGAAAAAGCATAATGAAAAGTATAATGAAGAGCATAATTACTAATAATACAATTCTGGATTTGAGCCATGAATGAAATAAAATGAAAACAATAATTGTTAGAATATTTTTTAATAAAGTCATTAGAATTACGATAAGTCAATATTTGATGGAAAAAAGACAACATAATTATTACCATGATTTTTTTGTTTTGTCAGTTGGAATATTTTGATACAATCTCGATTTTGATTTCTAAAAGCTACAGTTAATTCTGGATTTCTTCCCAGTTTTTTGATCTGTTTTTGCAGACATCTTCAGTTGTCAGTATAGCAGGCCTGCAAATAATTTTTTGACATAGAAGGACAAATGTCAGGCCAGGCCAGAAAGTGGTCGGACATGTAGAAATTCTGGGTCCTACTAATTACTGCCCGAGACTGCCCGGGACTGCCCGAGACTGCCCGGGGTATATAAAATGAACGCCCGAGACTGCCCGGGAGTAAAAAATGACTGCCAGAGACGGTATACATCTACATTAGAGGCCTTATATAATAAAGACTAGATCCACATTTACGGCAAACCGCAAACTGCAGTTCGGAAATCAGCAGTTAGCCGTTAGAAGTTAGGACAATTTATATGTTAAGACTGAAAGCTGCCGTTTGTGATTTGCCGTATATATGAAAATAAACGGCAATCTTAAGCTGCTGGGCTAATATTTTAAACATAGCAAAATGAAAAAGCTGGAAACTGCCGTGAATTTCGGGGAACGAAAAACTGATGTTTCAAGCGGAGCCCTTCCGATAAGTTGTGAAAGGCCGTTGTGAAGAATGTGGCAAAATATCACAAAATATGCCGAGTCAGAAAACTCTACGCGAGTCAGAAAAATCTAAAATAACCGAAAGTCTAGCAAACGAAAGCCTTGTATTCAGTGCGGAACGTTTAACGCTTTCCCTTAACGCGGCTTAAAATCGTCTGGCGTTTATACCCGGGCTGCAGCTGGCTAAAAGACACAGACTATATACTAGGACAGCCTTGCCACCTTGTTTTCCTTATGTGAAAGAATGAAAGATATGGTTAACAACATTATTTATAAAAAAATAATTAATTAATGCATAAGGGAACGAGTTATAGGTCTCGGGCAGTCATTTTATATTCCCGGGCAGTCTCGGGCAGTCCCGGGCAGTAATTATTAGGACCGGAAATTCTGGCCGGACGGACTAAGGTTTTCCCTACTTTTTATAAATGCATCCGTTTATCATGATGGGATGGACGAGGAATCAGAATAGATTTTTTATCTCGAAAATTAACAGTAAACTAGTACTACGTAATGCATGATCCATTTTAAAAACAATCTATAATATAGTACAGGAATAAGGATTGATACAAAAATGATACAAAAATCTCTTCTCATTGCTGAAACAGACACTGACACTGATGTTTACAATTACAACATAAAATGCATGGTATATTTAACAGTTAAACCATGAACTCGAGTCGTATATGAGCTCATAGCCAAGAGGCGTTTCGCCGAGTTGGCTATTAGTTCGTATACGACGAGAGCGAATGGTATAACTGTTTTATTATATAGCCAAGCACTGTACAAGAGACAAAATTACAGCGAAATGTTTCAAACGACAAACTTCCGGCATAGGCAACTAATACTTCCGCCATGCGTAATGATGCATTCACATAGAGTTTCTCGCTGAGCTGTTCGGCAAACAGCTTTGAAATGTTGAATAAATGTTGCTCGAGAGCCAAAACATGTGTTAAGCAGATCAACAAAAAAGATTAAAAGGTACCTTTATGAAGTCAAAAGGTGGGTCAGTTGTTTATATTAGCGCAATCTCGTACCCAGACCCATACGCGCGCGGCAAGCGAATGGCTCTGGGACAATCCATTTGAAAATCGACTCTGATTGGCTTAACGCGTTGACGCCTACTGCGCTGCGCAGATAATTTCACACCCAT
Organism: Paragorgia papillata; assembly: GCA_035771165.1. Classification (NCBI taxonomy): domain Eukaryota; kingdom Metazoa; phylum Cnidaria; class Anthozoa; order Scleralcyonacea; family Coralliidae; genus Paragorgia; species Paragorgia papillata. Next base: position 1,693,055 of record JAWNZC010000088.1, read on the forward strand.
TCTCCCATCGCGGTCTTCATGTAATGTGGGTTGTTTTCGAGAAGAAGCGAAGCGAAATAACATGTTTATTGGGACTTAAACTGAGAAATTGAGAGTTATTCCTTTGCAAAAGTCATTTCAAGGAGACAAGAAATACTTACTTGCCTTTGTGGTATTTTTGGAACTCTGGTTCGAGTTTAAAGTATGACAGATAACAGATTCATCGTGGCCCATGTATCGTGGCCGTGCTTCGTGACGAGTTCACTTTTCAGATTTCATAGTTTTCCGTACTTGTATATAAAATAATTAAATATTTATGGTATATCGTCATATGGACACTGGATTTGACTTCAAGAAGTATCATTGGAACGTATAAATGATGGCTATTTGAATAATAAATAATTGTCTACATCTTTCAATCACCTCAAATATTCATAATTAGCTGAGTGACTGACCAAGTTTATATCAATTATCAACATGTATGTATCTCCCCATATTTTTAACAAAAAAATATATTGTCTTATGGCTGTTGACACTGTGTTTATTACTTTTTATATATGTTATATGTGACATAATATTCTTATAGCTGTACAATGTACTACAAGGCATTGTTTTTTTAATTTGTATCTACAAGTAATATAGTGTACATTGGTTTGAAGTATTATATCCATATGGGGTAAGCATTAGTTGCTGATTTATACATTTTACACCAGTTTTAAACTGGTACTATACCTATGTGACCATATGGGAAGCATGGGTGGTGAAGAGTTGCCTGACCACTGTGATCCAAAGTTAAGCTTGATTGGATGGCGTTAGTACTTGGATGGGTGACCACTTTGGACACCCTGTCACAGGCTTGAGCTTGGAACTCGTGTGAGTAGAGTTATTGTAGTTGATCTCTCCTGTGCTTCAAGAGTTTTTCCAGGTTCTCTGCCCCCCCCCCCCTCCATAAAATCAACAATTCAATCTTAGGAGAACAACCTTGTAAGGGACTTTGAGTCCTATTGTTTCTCCAGTATCAGTTAGGTACAAATGTTAATAAATAAAATATATAATAATAAAATAATAAATGGTGAACTTATTTTTCTATTTAATTATAATTTAAATACAAGGAGATACCCACTCTATGTAGTGACCCCATATAGTTTCCTTTTTAATATCTTATTTTAATTGATATCCATATTAAGTGATAACCCCCCTTGCCCCTCCTAGCACTGAAAGGCTGAGTGGAAGCTGCCCCTCCAGTGGTGTAGGAAGCAAGTTGATCTTGGAGGGGCACAGCTTCAAAAGGGCACTTTGTTCAGGGGGTAGGACTTCAAAAGGACACTTGAGGCACATGTTTTAACATAAAAAGGGCACTTTCCTGTTGCAAAAAGGGCACTTCATGACAAAGTTGGGGGGGGGGCACATGCCCCATTTTCCCTCCAGTTCCTACACCCCTGTGCCACTCCTGATCATAAACAGTGATTGATGGTTACAGTCAATGTTTTAGTACACACTGTATATCCAAAGTCTGCTTTCTAAATTAAAGAAAATTACTTTGAAAATCAGTTCAGCCAAAGGTCTTTTCATAGTACAGTCACCAACTGTAGTTTTACTTTTGCAGACAACAATCTCTGTATTATTTCTTATGTACTGAACAGCTGCATTCGGGATGTATTTAAAAGCCAGAAGTTAAGAATTCCCACCTCGAGAGAACAATTTTCCACTACTAACTCTGGCTGTTCACACAATAAAATTAATATTACATTTACTGTGTTTCACATTTTGATTTGGACCATAACCCATTCCTGCCTACACCAGCTACTGTAACTTAATTAGCTGATTAACAGGGATTCTCAGCAACTGGCTAAGCAACAGTGAGTTGACCCATTCAATGTGAGCTTGCAAGGCCACCCCAACCAGCTAATGCATTCCCTCTGCAGTAGAATAAAATCATCTGGTATGTTAATGAGAATAAAATTCTAAATAGCTTAACCTGGTGGTGAAAAGGTTAATAAAATGATTTCTTAAAACTCATAATTTATTGCTGACTATGACTTTACTCATCTTAGGCTGCACATAATATTCGTGTTCATAAGTTTGAATAAACAAGAATTCAAACTGGGTTTCATCAGAAGGTCATGACTGGTCATCTATCACTATCACGCCTGGTGCATTATTTTCCATTAATCAGTCTCTTATCCAGAAATTTCTGCCAAGAAATACTTTATCGCATCACAAACCAGCCACGATTATATTCTTACAACATTTCTACTGCTATTTGTTACTATTAAATTCCAGAATCAGCCACAACAAGTCGATGTATTTTGCAGAGTATTGAACGGCCGTGCTGAAGGTTTTCGTGGGTCTGGGTACAAAAATACCAACTGCGCATGCCCCAAAATACACACTTTTTATGGTATTTCAAATGGATTGTCCCAGAGCCATTTGATTTGCCCGCGCGGCCGGGCATATTTGGCTCTGGGAACGAGATTGATATTAGCGTTGCTGTTGTGAAAAAGGTTTTGATTTCATGCAAAAATTAAACTGAAACACCTTCGGCAGTGAAACTAAATTACTTAATAGTGGGTTGTTTTTGAAAAAGAACATGCTTTTTACTACTCCAAATGCTTATCTAAATCAAAAAAGTCTCTTTACTGGTGATCTCCTACGAAATGTGTGTTGTAAGCTTGATTTTAACCGCGAGTTTCTTTGTTTGGCAACAAATTAATATCAACCCTAATTTAGTCGGGTTTTTGAAGTAAAAAGACGTAATTTTTAGGTGAATTTTACGATTTGACATGCTAAATTGTGTATTTGTTAATGTATTTTTGCACAATGTTGTTTTTTTATGCATTGGTTTGAGGGTGTTGATGTTTATCTGTATAAAAATCCGTCAATTTCAACTCTTTTCGGCAGTTTAAAAAAACATGCCGCCATCTTGTTTTTCCTCTAGTAGTAGGATATTAGCTGATAGCCTGGTAGTAGGGAACCAATCAGATTACGCAAAAGCTCATATCCGATAGCATGCTATATAATAAATTAATATAGCCAATATATCGAAACTCTGTCTGCTTGACGTTTGACATTTGACAACGAGATTTACGAGAACTCTGCCTGTGAGCAAACTATTATAGTAGGGAGAATTCGTTTACTTATTTGTTGATCTTCGTAGGAGAAAACTACACCATACACTGATCAAGCTATTGAATCTCTATAACTTCAGGGAAATACGCTAGACTATAGCTTAGCGTACACACGTGTGTCGCTTACCTGTCGCACGGGCTCATTGATTAGAATTTCGGGCCGAATTGAAAACCACCATGAAAGATGTTTACTTAATTCCTTTCTGTATACTTTTACTAACGTATTATTATTACTTAATTGGTATTAAATGGACAAAACATCTTAAATACTAACTATTAACTCTGTAAGTTTGAATTGACCGGTCATAATGACCGGCCATAATGAGGTTTGGGCGGACAATAACGTACAATCATGCCGGACAATGTCCGATGACCGGCTGTTATTTGCAGCCCTGGTATAGAGCTTTAAAGCAGTATTTGAAAGAGAAAAATGTATTTGAAAGAGAAAAAAGTGAACAGTGAACCTCAAACTAAATAAGGTATACATGCATGCATGAATTCACGTTTTCTTTATCTTTATACTTTGTATATGACTTCCTTAAGGCTTCTATATTTATAATTGTACAATAAAACAATTATTGAATTCAGTTTTCACATGATAGCTTGTGTCACCAAGCCTTGAGCAGTTTGTGTTATCCACCTCAGCTTTTGGCTTTGGCTGATAACACAAACCTTCGTGTTGATAACACAAGATATCATGCTCAACCCCATTCAATAACTGTATAATAATAATAATCATTCAATTCAAACATCAATACTGATGTCATCTCAACAGAATGCTATTCGTGTAGGGCTACTGTGCATACCAAGCACGGGAGAGAAAGTTGCGCTGAGCGTGCAGGGTGCTAGGTGGAAAATGTCATAAGCTCCATTTTTTATCTTGATTTGCTTTGCAACTTGTTTTTGTGATGTCCAATTGCAGGCATGGTATAACAGACTGAGTTAAGAAATGGTATATCCTAGACATTTCACTTTGACCAAAAGCCAAAGCCAGCCGACAATTTAAAGAAGTATAATATATAAACACAATCTGAAAATGAACATCTTGAAAAACCCATATTGAAAAACATATAGATTAAGACAACACAAATATGAAATGGTTATATTTCAAAGTCATCATGAGACCTCACCAATGATGATGACTAAGTGTATGTAATAAAGTTGAAATATAACCGTTTCATCTTTATCCTGGGTTATTTAAGATGTTTATTTTTGGATTGTGTTTTATATTTTATTTCACTTTAAATTTGATGTACTTTATTAAAAAAGGTTTTAACAAGGTTTACTTTTAACATTCAAATTGATTGAGAAAAATTGTTATATTTCGACAAGGAAATGTACTTATGTTAGAATTTGCTGCAAATCCAACTTGTTTTAGAAAGAATAACTACCTGTCATTCTTGTCAAAATCTAGGCTTTTGCTTTAATTGGTATTTGGGGGGAAAACAACATTGGAGTTGATCTATGTATGAATCAATCTAAGTCATGCACCAGGATGTCGTCTGTCTCACTGCACATGTCTTCTTTCACTAATCTCTACCGCCAATGAGATATGTGTACGTTATCTGAACATTGCTTATCTGAACAATGATTACAAATTCAAAAGAATACTCTAATTTAAAAGAATATTCAATTTACAATACGGTAATTCCAAGAAGGAGAAAGATCCTGACAAAAAGTTAAAATTTCTACACTTCTACTCTGAAAACCTAGAAACGGGCATAATTGTTCTCAATTCCTTACCGTAAATTGAAATTTCATCTAGGGATTTTCCTGCCCACTTTGTTGTCTGCCCTTTGTCCACAGCAATCAACAATTTGCTGACTTTTGCAATCTCAATTGTTGATTCGTGAAGACGATAGAATTCTCGATGTACTCTAATGTCGTGGCCATGATGCCTCGCCAGCCAATCCACTTCACTTTCTTTGAGGGCAAGCACTTGGGAGATCGTGGCAATATACTTTCTTAATCTTGTTCCAGTGACAGCATCCGGGTTGGTGAGTGGCGGCTCACACGTTTGTGTGAAATGCTTCAGGGCGTCCCAACCACGAATGTGTCCTAATGATTCCCTATTGACCCTCGCAAAGACATATGGATTGGCATCAGGGATACCAACATCTTTCCTTGTTTGGATCAATAGGTCAATGCTTGCTTTCATTTCTTTAGTAAGAATCACTGGAACCTTTCTTCCCCGCTTACCCTCGATTTCCACCATATCTAGTCTGAACAGAAATAAAATGGATAATTTTAACTTTCTGCAAGGAAAAATGATCAAATAAAAGCAGCATTTTATTGCAGCTAATATTTGCAATGAAAGTATTGCCACTGAGGTAGGGAGGTAATTGTGACATTTGATTTTATAACTTATAGTCTTACTCGTTAAAGTGCCGCTGCAGCGAAAATTAAGTTTATCTAATTTGTAAGAACATTAAAAATTACAGAGTAACATCTTTTGTAGAATTATGTTTCCTTGCTTCATTCTCGAGATATCCACTGCAGGTTTGTTTAATTCTACAAAAGATGTTACTTTATCATTTTATGTTCTTTCAAATGCTTTGCTGCATGTGCACTTTAAATTTTGTCTACTATACTATTGCGTAAATATACTAAACTAGTTATTTAGTTTTTTAACCCATGTATTTTTGGACTACTAGTGGAATGGTTAAGAAATGGCTCATGGTTTAGCGTGCTCCATCGAGTTATGGATGCACGCGGGAAATTGGGAGAGCACGAAAAAATCGTAAGAGTTGGTCGACGCGCAGCCGAGACCAACTCTAGATTTTTGAGTGCTCTCCCAATTTCCCAAGTGCATCCATAACTCGATGGAGCAGACTAAACCATGAGCCATTTCTTTTATAACATAGCATTAAATCCTTTCACAAGCCGGCGAATCGTTTTGGTTGTTGTGTTTTTCTACTTTCGTAGCCAAGCCTTTTTTGTTCACTAAAATCCAACCAAAAGGACAGTTTAAACTCGGTTACCCAGACCCAGTTTATGTCTTCTGGGGCGTTGTTCCTTATTACTCAATTAAATTAAATGACTCGGTATTTTGATAATATAAAAGGCCGTAAAAGTCAATTTAAAACTCAGTTTTGTTTGGAAATTTTTTCCCGCGCTTTTTGCCGTGCTCCATCGAGTTATGGAGCACGCACAACAGCCAATCAAAAACGTTGCTATATCAAAGCTACAATCTTGGACAATAATAGTTGTAACAGTCAACCCCTACCCCCGATTCAATGTTGTTATATGAAACTCCAGTCCAACATTGTCTCATTTCGGTCAACATTGAATCGGGGGGAGGGGGTGTTACAACATTATTGTCCAAGATTGTCCTTGACTGATTTTTCTTAATATTGTATAAAATACAGCTAAAATATGATTTCAATTTGTAAATTAAAGTCAATAGACAAATTGTAAAATTTGACACTGTTTCGTGCAATTAGTAGAGAGATATTTGCATTTAAAAATGTATAGATTGCGCTCTACTACGAGGCCCTTTCTTTGTTACTCAATAATATCTACGTCACTAGAACAGTATTGCGAGAGAAAGTGCATTCTGTCGATGGAAAATAATGTAGGTCTTGATACTTGGATAACTGTGCAAAGAGAGATGTATTTATAATATTACTATTGTTTAGATATGACGCTCATATTTCAGCCGTTGGTTGATATCTGAGCCCGCTTTAACTGAATCTATATCTGACATTATGACGATTAGGGAAAAACAAGCACGGTGTATTTCATTTCATAATAGAACATTTTATTTAAGTTTAAAACTTATTTCCCCAGCTAATACCATCAATGAATTGTTAATGGGAGCATAATTGTTTTTATATTAAGATTAATAACTTCAAAAACTACAGAAGACCCGCTACCTTGTCGTTGGAAATTTGAGAAATTAACATATTGCGGCACGCGTTTTAGACGAAGCGAAATCTGGAATAGGTTGAAATCATTCAATAAATAAATGTAAAGGTTAAGCCTCTTTTATAGAATGCTTGTAAAGCCACATTTATTCATATGTAGTTGGTTTAATTTCCCCTGCGCAATTATATACCGCCTTATGCAACGGTCTACCATGGTCTACCACGGTCTACCACTACAATATAACAAAATTAATATACATGTAATTCCCTTTGAAACCCATGGTAGACCGTGGTAGATCGTGGTAGACCGTTGGATAAGGCGGTATAACTGCGCAGGGGAAATTAAACCAACTGCATATGAATAAATGTGGCTTTACAAGCATTCTATAAAAGAGGCTTAAGCTTTACATTTATTTATTGAATGATTTCAACCTCTTCCAGATTTCGCTTCGTCTAAGACGCGTGCCGCAATACGTTAATTTCTCAAATTCCCAACGACAAAGTACCGGGTCTTCTGTAGTTTTTGAAGCTATTAATCTTAATATAAAACTAATTATGCTGCCATTGACAATTCATTGATAGTATTAGCTGGGGAAATAACTTGTAAACTTAAATAAAATGTTCTATTATGAAATGAAATACACCGTGCTTGTTTTTCCCCAATCATTATAATGTCAGATATAGATTCAGTTAAAGCGGGCTCAGATATCAATCACCCAACGGGAAATACGAGCGTCATATCTAAACAATAGTAATATTATAAATACATCTCTCTTTCAACAGTTATCCAAGTATCGAAACCTACATTTTTTCCACGGACAGAATGCACTTTCTCTCGTAATACTGTTCTAGTGACGTAGATATTATTGAGTAACAAAGAAAGGGCCTCGTAGTAGAGCGCAATCTATACATTTTTTAACGCAAATATCTCTCTACTAATTGCACGAAACAGTCTCAAATTTCCCAATTTGTTTATTGACTTTAACTTACAAATTGAAATCATATTTTAGCTGTATTTTATACAATATTAAGAAAAATCAGTCCAGGACTGTCCTTGACTGATTTTTCTTAATATTGTATAAAATACAGCTAAAATATGATTTCAATTTGTAAATTAAAGTCAATAGACAAATTGTAAAATTTGACACTGTTTCGTGCAATTAGTAGAGAGATATTTGCATTTAAAAATGTATAGATTGCGCTCTACTACGAGGCCCTTTCTTTGTTACTCAATAATATCTACGTCACTAGAACAGTATTGCGAGAGAAAGTGCATTCTGTCGATGGAAAATAATGTAGGTCTTGATACTTGGATAACTGTGCAAAGAGAGATGTATTTATAATATTACTATTGTTTAGATATGACGCTCATATTTCAGCCGTTGGTTGATATCTGAGCCCGCTTTAACTGAATCTATATCTGACATTATGACGATTAGGGAAAAACAAGCACGGTGTATTTCATTTCATAATAGAACATTTTATTTAAGTTTAAAACTTATTTCCCCAGCTAATACCATCAATGAATTGTTAATGGGAGCATAATTGTTTTTATATTAAGATTAATAACTTCAAAAACTACAGAAGACCCGCTACCTTGTCGTTGGAAATTTGAGAAATTAACATATTGCGGCACGCGTTTTAGACGAAGCGAAATCTGGAATAGGTTGAAATCATTCAATAAATAAATGTAAAGGTTAAGCCTCTTTTATAGAATGCTTGTAAAGCCACATTTATTCATATGTAGTTGGTTTAATTTCCCCTGCGCAATTATATACCGCCTTATGCAACGGTCTACCACGGTCTACTACGGTCTACCACTACAATATAACAAAATTAATATACATGTAATTCCCTTTGAAACCCATGGTAGACCGTGGTAGATCGTGGTAGACCGTTGGATAAGGCGGTATAACTGCGCAGGGGAAATTAAACCAACTGCATATGAATAAATGTGGCTTTACAAGCATTCTATAAAAGAGGCTTAAGCTTTACATTTATTTATTGAATGATTTCAACCTCTTCCAGATTTCGCTTCGTCTAAGACGCGTGCCGCAATACGTTAATTTCTCAAATTTCCAACGACAAAGTAGCGGGTCTTCTGTAGTTTTTTAAGCTATTAATCTTAATATAAAACTAATTATGCTGCCATTGACAATTCATTGATAGTATTAGCTGGGGAAATAACTTGTAAACTTAAATAAAATGTTCTATTATGAAATGAAATACACCGTGCTTGTTTTTCCCCAATCATCATAATGTCAGATATAGATTCAGTTAAAGCGGGCTCAGATATCAATCACCCAACGGGAAATACGAGCGTCATATCTAAACAATAGTAATATTATAAATACATCTCTCTTTCAACAGTTATCCAAGTATCGAAACCTACATTTTTTCCACGGACAGAATGCACTTTCTCTCGTAATACTGTTCTAGTGACGTAGATATTATTGAGTAACAAAGAAAGGCCCTCGTAGTAGAGCGCAATCTATATATTTTTTAACGCAAATATCTCTCTACTAATTGCACGAAACAGTCTCAAATTTCCCAATTTGTTTATTGACTTTAACTTACAAATTGAAATCATATTTTAGCTGTATTTTATACAATATTAAGAAAAATCAGTCCAGGACAGTCCTTGACTGATTTTTCTTAATATTGTATAAAATACAGCTAAAATATGATTTCAATTTGTAAATTAAAGTCAATAGACAAATTGTAAAATTTGACACTGTTTCGTGCAATTAGTAGAGAGATATTTGCATTTAAAAATGTATAGATTGCGCTCTACTACGAGGCCCTTTCTTTGTTACTCAATAATATCTACGTCACTAGAACAGTATTGCGAGAGAAAGTGCATTCTGTCGATGGAAAATAATGTAGGTCTTGATACTTGGATAACTGTGCAAAGAGAGATGTATTTATAATATTACTATTGTTTAGATATGACGCTCATATTTCAGCCGTTGGTTGATATCTGAGCCCGCTTTAACTGAATCTATATCTGACATTATGACGATTAGGGAAAAACAAGCACGGTGTATTTCATTTCATAATAGAACATTTTATTTAAGTTTAAAACTTATTTCCCCAGCTAATACCATCAATGAATTGTTAATGGGAGCATAATTGTTTTTATATTAAGATTAATAACTTCAAAAACTACAGAAGACCCGCCACCTTGTCGTTGGAAATTTGAGAAATTAACATATTGCGGCACGCGTTTTAGACGAAGCGAAATCTGGAATAGGTTGAAATCATTCAATAAATAAATGTAAAGGTTAAGCCTCTTTTATAGAATGCTTGTAAAGCCACATTTATTCATATGTAGTTGGTTTAATTTCCCCTGCGCAATTATATACCGCCTTATGCAACGGTCTACCACGGTCTACCACGGTCTACCACTACAATATAACAAAATTAATATACATGTAATTCCCTTTGAAACCCATGGTAGACCGTGGTAGATCGTGGTAGACCGTTGGATAAGGCGGTATAACTGCGCAGGGGAAATTAAACCAACTGCATATGAATAAATGTGGCTTTACAAGCATTCTATAAAAGAGGCTTAAGCTTTACATTTATTTATTGAATGATTTCAACCTTTTCCAGATTTCGCTTCGTCTAAGACGCGTGCCGCAATAGGTTAATTTCTCAAATTTCCAACGACAAAGTAGCGGGTCTTCTGTAGTTTTTGAAGCTATTAATCTTAATATAAAACTAATTATGCTGCCATTGACAATTCATTGATAGTATTAGCTGGGGAAATAACTTGTAAACTTAAATAAAATGTTCTATTATGAAATGAAATACACCGTGCTTGTTTTTCCCCAATCATCATAATGTCAGATATAGATTCAGTTAAAGCGGGCTCAGATATCAATCACCCAACGGGAAATACGAGCGTCATATCTAAACAATAGTAATATTAGAAATACATCTCTCTTTCAACAGTTATCCAAGTATCGAAACCTACATTTTTTCCACGGACAGAATGCACTTTCTCTCGTAATACTGTTCTAGTGACGTAGATATTATTGAGTAACAAAGAAAGGGCCTCGTAGTAGGGCGCAATCTATACATTTTTTAACGCAAATATCTCTCTACTAATTGCACGAAACAGTCTCAAATTTCCCAATTTGTTTATTGACTTTAACTTACAAATTGAAATCATATTTTAGCTGTATTTTATACAATATTAAGAAAAATCAGTCCAGGACAATCTTGGACAATAATAGTTGTAACAGTCAACCCCTACCCCCGACTCAATGTTGTTATATGAAACTCCAGTCCAACATTGTCTCATTTCGGTCAACATTGAATCGGGGGGAGGGGGTGTTACAACATTATTGTCCAAGATTGTCCTTGACTGATTTTTCTTAATATTGTATAAAATACAGCTAAAATATGATTTCAATTTGTAAATTAAAGTCAATAGACAAATTGTAAAATTTGACACTGTTTCGTGCAATTAGTAGAGAGATATTTGCATTTAAAAATGTATAGATTGCGCTCTACTACGAGGCCCTTTCTTTGTTACTCAATAATATCTACGTCACTAGAACAGTATTGCGAGAGAAAGTGCATTCTGTCGATGGAAAATAATGTAGGTCTTGATACTTGGATAACTGTGCAAAGAGACATGTATTTATAATATTACTATTGTTTAGATATGACGCTCATATTTCAGCCGTTGGTTGATATCTGAGCCCGCTTTAACTGAATCTATATCTGACATTATGACGATTAGGGAAAAACAAGCACGGTGTATTTCATTTCATAATAGAACATTTTATTTAAGTTTAAAACTTATTTCCCCAGCTAATACCATCAATGAATTGTTAATGGGAGCATAATTGTTTTTATATTAAGATTAATAACTTCAAAAACTACAGAAGACCCGCTACCTTGTCGTTGGAAATTTGAGAAATTAACATATTGCGGCACGCGTTTTAGACGAAGCGAAATCTGGAATAGGTTGAAATCATTCAATAAATAAATGTAAAGGTTAAGCCTCTTTTATAGAATGCTTGTAAAGCCACATTTATTCATATGTAGTTGGTTTAATTTCCCCTGCGCAATTATATACCGCCTTATGCAACGGTCTACCATGGTCTACCACGGTCTACCACTACAATATAACAAAATTAATATACATGTAATTCCCTTTGAAACCCATGGTAGACCGTGGTAGATCGTGGTAGACCGTTGGATAAGGCGGTATAACTGCGCAGGGGAAATTAAACCAACTGCATATGAATAAATGTGGCTTTACAAGCATTCTATAAAAGAGGCTTAAGCTTTACATTTATTTATTGAATGATTTCAACCTCTTCCAGATTTCGCTTCGTCTAAGACGCGTGCCGCAATACGTTAATTTCTCAAATTCCCAACGACAAAGTAGCGGGTCTTCTGTAGTTTTTGAAGCTATTAATCTTAATATAAAACTAATTATGCTGCCATTGACAATTCATTGATAGTATTAGCTGGGGAAATAACTTGTAAACTTAAATAAAATGTTCTATTATGAAATGAAATACACCGTGCTTGTTTTTCCCCAATCATCATAATGTCAGATATAGATTCAGTTAAAGCGGGCTCAGATATCAATCACCCAACGGGAAATACGAGCGTCATATCTAAACAATAGTAATATTATAAATACATCTCTCTTTCAACAGTTATCCAAGTATCGAAACCTACATTTTTTCCACGGACAGAATGCACTTTCTCTCGTAATACTGTTCTAGTGACGTAGATATTATTGAGTAACAAAGAAAGGGCCTCGTAGTAGAGCGCAATCTATACATTTTTTAACGCAAATATCTCTCTACTAATTGCACGAAACAGTCTCAAATTTCCCAATTTGTTTATTGACTTTAACTTACAAATTGAAATCATATTTTAGCTGTATTTTATACAATATTAAGAAAAATCAGTCCAGGACTGTCCTTGACTGATTTTTCTTAATATTGTATAAAATACAGCTAAAATATGATTTCAATTTGTAAATTAAAGTCAATAGACAAATTGTAAAATTTGACACTGTTTCGTGCAATTAGTAGAGAGATATTTGCATTTAAAAATGTATAGATTGCGCTCTACTACGAGGCCCTTTCTTTGTTACTCAATAATATCTATGTCACTAGAACAGTATTGCGAGAGAAAGTGCATTCTGTCGATGGAAAATAATGTAGGTCTTGATACTTGGATAACTGTGCAAAGAGAGATGTATTTATAATATTACTATTGTTTAGATATGACGCTCATATTTCAGCCGTTGGTTGAAATCTGAGCCCGCTTTAACTGAATCTATATCTGACATTATGACGATTAGGGAAAAACAAGCACGGTGTATTTCATTTCATAATAGAACATTTTATTTAAGTTTAAAACTTATTTCCCCAGCTAATACCATCAATGAATTGTTAATGGGAGCATAATTGTTTTTATATTAAGATTAATAACTTCAAAAACTACAGAAGACCCGCTACCTTGTCGTTGGAAATTTGAGAAATTAACATATTGCGGCACGCGTTTTAGACAAAGCGAAATCTGGAATAGGTTGAAATCATTCAATAAATAAATGTAAAGGTTAAGCCTCTATTATAGAATGCTTGTAAAGCCACATTTATTCATATGTAGTTGGTTTAATTTCCCCTGCGCAATTATATACCGCCTTATGCAACGGTCTACCACGGTCTACCACGGTCTACCACTACAATATAACAAAATTAATATACATGTAATTCCCTTTGAAACCCATGGTAGACCGTGGTAGATCGTGGTAGACCGTTGGATAAGGCGGTATAACTGCGCAGGGGAAATTAAACCAACTGCATATGAATAAATGTGGCTTTACAAGCATTCTATAAAAGAGGCTTAAGCTTTACATTTATTTATTGAATGATTTCAACCTCTTCCAGATTTCGCTTCGTCTAAGACGCGTGCCGCAATACGTTAATTTCTCAAATTTCCAACGACAAAGTAGCGGGTCTTCTGTAGTTTTTGAAGCTATTAATCTTAATATAAAACTAATTATGCTGCCATTGACAATTCATTGATAGTATTAGCTGGGGAAATAACTTGTAAACTTAAATAAAATGTTCTATTATGAAATGAAATACACCGTGCTTGTTTTTCCCCAATCATCATAATGTCAGATATAGATCCAGTTAAAGCGGGCTCAGATATCAATCACCCAACGGGAAATACGAGCGTCATATCTAAACAATAGTAATATTATAAATACATCTCTCTTTCAACAGTTATCCAAGTATCGAAACCTACATTTTTTCCACGGACAGAATGCACTTTCTCTCGTAATACTGTTCTAGTGACGTAGATATTATTGAGTAACAAAGAAAGGGCCTCGTAGTAGAGCGCAATCTATACATTTTTTAACGTAAATATCTCTCTACTAATTGCACGAAACAGTCTCAAATTTCCCAATTTGTTTATTGACTTTAACTTACAAATTGAAATCATATTTTAGCTGTATTTTATACAATATTAAGAAAAATCAGTCCAGGACAATCTTGGACAATAATAGTTGTAACAGTCAACCCCTACCCCCGATTCAATGTTGTTATATGAAACTCCAGTCCAACATTGTCTCATTTCGGTCAACATTGAATCAGGGGGAGGGGGTGTTACAACATTATTGTCCAAGATTGTCCTTGACTGATTTTTCTTAATATTGTATAAAATACAGCTAAAATATGATTTCAATTTGTAAATTAAAGTCAATAGACAAATTGTAAAATTTGAGACTGTTTCGTGCAATTAGTAGAGAGATATTTGCATTTAAAAATGTATAGATTGCGCTCTACTACGAGGCCCTTTCTTTGTTACTCAATAATATCTACGTCACTAGAACGTATTGCGAGAGAAAGTGCATTCTGTCGATGGAAAATAATGTAGGTCTTGATACTTGGATAACTGTGCAAAGAGAGATGTATTTATAATATTACTATTGTTTAGATATGACGCTCATATTTCAGCCGTTGGTTGATATCTGAGCCCGCTTTAACTGAATCTATATCTGACATTATGACGATTAGGGAAAAACAAGCACGGTGTATTTCATTTCATAATAGAACATTTTATTTAAGTTTAAAACTTATTTCCCCAGCTAATACCATCAATGAATTGTTAATGGAGCATAATTGTTTTTATATTAAGATTAATAACTTCAAAAACTACAGAAGACCCGCTACCTTGTCGTTGGAAATTTGAGAAATTAACATATTGCGGCACGCGTTTTAGACGAAGCGAAATCTGGAATAGGTTGAAATCATTCAATAAATAAATGTAAAGGTTAAGCCTCTTTTATAGAATGCTTGTAAAGCCACATTTATTCATATGTAGTTGGTTTAATTTCCCTTGCGCAATTATATACCGCCTTATGCAACGGTCTACCACGGTCTACCACTACAATATAACAAAATTAATATACATGTAATTCCCTTTGAAACCCATGGTAGACCGTGGTAGATCGTGGTAGACCGTTGGATAAGGCGGTATAACTGCGCAGGGGAAATTAAACCAACTGCATATGAATAAATGTGGCTTTACAAGCATTCTATAAAAGAGGCTTAAGCTTTACATTTATTTATTGAATGATTTCAACCTCTTCCAGATTTCGCTTCGTCTAAGACGCGTGCCGCAATACGTTAATTTCTCAAATTTCCAACGACAAAGTAGCGGGTCTTCTGTAGTTTTTGAAGCTATTAATCTTAATATAAAACTAATTATGCTGCCATTGACAATTCATTGATAGTATTAGCTGGGGAAATAACTTGTAAACTTAAATAAAATGTTCTATTATGAAATGAAATACACCGTGCTTGTTTTTCCCCAATCATCATAATGTCAGATATAGATTCAGTTAAAGCGGGCTCAGATATCAATCACCCAACGGAAAATACGAGCGTCATATCTAAACAATAGTAATATTATAAATACATCTCTCTTTCAACAGTTATCCAAGTATCGAAACCTACATTTTTTTCCACGGACAGAATGCACTTTCTCTCGTAATACTGTTCTAGTGACGTAGATATTATTGAGTAACAAAGAAAGGGCCTCGTAGTAGAGCGCAATCTATACATTTTTTAACGCAAATATCTCTCTACTAATTGCACGAAACAGTCTCAAATTTCCCAATTTGTTTATTGACTTTAACTTACAAATTGAAATCATATTTTAGCTGTATTTTATACAATATTAAGAAAAATCAGTCCAGGACTGTCCTTGACTGATTTTTCTTAATATTGTATAAAATACAGCTAAAATATGATTTCAATTTGTAAATTAAAGTCAATAGACAAATTGTAAAATTTGACACTGTTTCGTGCAATTAGTAGAGAGATATTTGCATTTAAAAATGTATAGATTGCGCTCTACTACGAGGCCCTTTCTTTGTTACTCAATAATATCTATGTCACTAGAACAGTATTGCGAGAGAAAGTGCATTCTGTCGATGGAAAATAATGTAGGTCTTGATACTTGGATAACTGTGCAAAGAGAGATGTATTTATAATATTACTATTGTTTAGATATGACGCTCATATTTCAGCCGTTGGTTGAAATCTGAGCCCGCTTTAACTGAATCTATATCTGACATTATGACGATTAGGGAAAAACAAGCACGGTGTATTTCATTTCATAATAGAACATTTTATTTAAGTTTAAAAATTATTTCCCCAGCTAATACCATCAATGAATTGTTAATGGAGCATAATTGTTTTTATATTAAGATTAATAACTTCAAAAACTACAGAAGACCCGCTACCTTGTCGTTGGGAATTTGAGAAATTAACATATTGCGGCACGCGTTTTAGACGAAGCGAAATCTGGAAGAGGTTGAAATCATTCAATAAATAAATGTAAAGGTTAAGCCTCTTTTATAGAATGCTTGTAAAGCCACATTTATTCATATGTAGTTGGTTTAATTTCCCCTGCGCAATTATATACCGCCTTATGCAACGGTCTACCACGGTCTACCACGATCTACCACTACAATATAACAAAATTAATATACATGTAATTCCCTTTGAAACCCATGGTAGACCGTGGTAGATCGTGGTAGACCGTTGGATAAGGCGGTATAACTGCGCAGGGGAAATTAAACCAACTGCATATGAATAAATGTGGCTTTACAAGCATTCTATAAAAGAGGCTTAAGCTTTACATTTATTTATTGAATGATTTCAACCTCTTCCAGATTTCGCTTCGTCTAAGACGCGTGCCGCAATACGTTAATTTCTCAAATTTCCAACGACAAAGTAGCGGGTCTTCTGTAGTTTTTGAAGCTATTAATCTTAATATAAAACTAATTATGCTGCCATTGACAATTCATTGATAGTATTAGCTGGGGAAATAACTTGTAAACTTAAATAAAATGTTCTATTATGAAATGAAATACACCGTGCTTGTTTTTCCCCAATCATCATAATGTCAGATATAGATCCAGTTAAAGCGGGCTCAGATATCAATCACCCAACGGGAAATACGAGCGTCATATCTAAACAATAGTAATATTATAAATACATCTCTCTTTCAACAGTTATCCAAGTATCGAAACCTACATTTTTTCCACGGACAGAATGCACTTTCTCTCGTAATACTGTTCTAGTGACGTAGATATTATTGAGTAACAAAGAAAGGGCCTCGTAGTAGAGCGCAATCTATACATTTTTTAACGTAAATATCTCTCTACTAATTGCACGAAACAGTCTCAAATTTCCCAATTTGTTTATTGACTTTAACTTACAAATTGAAATCATATTTTAGCTGTATTTTATACAATATTAAGAAAAATCAGTCCAGGACAATCTTGGACAATAATAGTTGTAACAGTCAACCCCTACCCCCGATTCAATGTTGTTATATGAAACTCCAGTCCAACATTGTCTCATTTCGGTCAACATTGAATCAGGGGGAGGGGGTGTTACAACATTATTGTCCAAGATTGTCCTTGACTGATTTTTCTTAATATTGTATAAAATACAGCTAAAATATGATTTCAATTTGTAAATTAAAGTCAATAGACAAATTGTAAAATTTGAGACTGTTTCGTGCAATTAGTAGAGAGATATTTGCATTTAAAAATGTATAGATTGCGCTCTACTACGAGGCCCTTTCTTTGTTACTCAATAATATCTACGTCACTAGAACGTATTGCGAGAGAAAGTGCATTCTGTCGATGGAAAATAATGTAGGTCTTGATACTTGGATAACTGTGCAAAGAGAGATGTATTTATAATATTACTATTGTTTAGATATGACGCTCATATTTCAGCCGTTGGTTGATATCTGAGCCCGCTTTAACTGAATCTATATCTGACATTATGACGATTAGGGAAAAACAAGCACGGTGTATTTCATTTCATAATAGAACATTTTATTTAAGTTTAAAACTTATTTCCCCAGCTAATACCATCAATGAATTGTTAATGGGAGCATAATTGTTTTTATATTAAGATTAATAACTTCAAAAACTACAGAAGACCCGCTACCTTGTCGTTGGAAATTTGAGAAATTAACATATTGCGGCACGCGTTTTAGACGAAGCGAAATCTGGCATAGGTTGAAATCATTCAATAAATAAATGTAAAGGTTAAGCCTCTTTTATAGAATGCTTGTAAAGCCACATTTATTCATATGTAGTTGGTTTAATTTCCCCTGCGCAATTATATACCGCCTTATGCAACGGTCTACCACGGTCTACCACTACAATATAACAAAATTAATATACATGTAATTCCCTTTGAAACCCATGGTAGACCGTGGTAGATCGTGGTAGACCGTTGGATAAGGCGGTATAACTGCGCAGGGGAAATTAAACCAACTGCATATGAATAAATGTGGCTTTACAAGCATTCTATAAAAGAGGCTTAAGCTTTACATTTATTTATTGAATGATTTCAACCTCTTCCAGATTTCGCTTCGTCTAAGACGCGTGCCGCAATACGTTAATTTCTCAAATTTCCAACGACAAAGTAGCGGGTCTTCTGTAGTTTTTGAAGCTATTAATCTTAATATAAAACTAATTATGCTGCCATTGACAATTCATTGATAGTATTAGCTGGGGAAATAACTTGTAAACTTAAATAAAATGTTCTATTATGAAATGAAATACACCGTGCTTGTTTTTCCCCAATCATCATAATGTCAGATATAGATTCAGTTAAAGCGGGCTCAGATATCAATCACCCAACGGAAAATACGAGCGTCATATCTAAACAATAGTAATATTATAAATACATCTCTCTTTCAACAGTTATCCAAGTATCGAAACCTACATTTTTTCCACGGACAGAATGCACTTTCTCTCGTAATACTGTTCTAGTGACGTAGATATTATTGAGTAACAAAGAAAGGGCCTCGTAGTAGAGCGCAATCTATACATTTTTTAACGCAAATATCTCTCTACTAATTGCACGAAACAGTCTCAAATTTCCCAATTTGTTTATTGACTTTAACTTACAAATTGAAATCATATTTTAGCTGTATTTTATACAATATTAAGAAAAATCAGTCCAGGACTGTCCTTGACTGATTTTTCTTAATATTGTATAAAATACAGCTAAAATATGATTTCAATTTGTAAATTAAAGTCAATAGACAAATTGTAAAATTTGAGACTGTTTCGTGCAATTAGTAGAGAGATATTTGCATTTAAAAATGTATAGATTGCGCTCTACTACGAGGCCCTTTCTTTGTTACTCAATAATATCTACGTCACTAGAACAGTATTGCGAGAGAAAGTGCATTCTGTCGATGGAAAATAATGTAGGTCTTGATACTTGGATAACTGTGCAAAGAGAGATGTATTTATAATATTACTATTGTTTAGATATGACGCTCATATTTCAGCCGTTGGTTGATATCTGAGCCCGCTTTAACTGAATCTATATCTGACATTATGACGATTAGGGAAAAACAAGCACGGTGTATTTCATTTCATAATAGAACATTTTATTTAAGTTTGAAACTTATTTCCCCAGCTAATACCATCAATGAATTGTTAATGGGAGCATAATTGTTTTTATATTAAGATTAATAACTTCAAAAACTACAGAAGACCCGCTACCTTGTCGTTGGAAATTTGAGAAATTAACATATTGCGGCACGCGTTTTAGACAAAGCGAAATCTGGAATAGGTTGAAATAATTCAATAAATAAATGTAAAGGTTAAGCCTCTTTTATAGAATGCTTGTAAAGCCACATTTATTCATATGTAGTTGGTTTAATTTCCCCTGCGCAATTATATACCGCCTTATGCAACGGTCTACCACGGTCTACCACGGTCTACCACTACAATATAACAAAATTAATATACATGTAATTCCCTTTGAAACCCATGGTAGACCGTGGTAGATCGTGGTAGACCGTTGGATAAGGCGGTATAACTGCGCAGGGGAAATTAAACCAACTGCATATGAATAAATGTGGCTTTACAAGCATTCTATAAAAGAGGCTTAAGCTTTACATTTATTTATTGAATGATTTCAACCTCTTCCAGATTTCGCTTCGTCTAAGACGCGTGCCGCAATACGTTAATTTCTCAAATTTCCAACGACAAAGTAGCGGGTCTTCTGTAGTTTTTGAAGCTATTAATCTTAATATAAAACTAATTATGCTGCCATTGACAATTCATTGATAGTATTAGCTGGGGAAATAACTTGTAAACTTAAATAAAATGTTCTATTATGAAATGAAATACACCGTGCTTGTTTTTCCCCAATCATCATAATGTCAGATATAGATTCAGTTAAAGCGGGCTCAGATATCAATCACCCAACGGAAAATACGAGCGTCATATCTAAACAATAGTAATATTATAAATACATCTCTCTTTCAACAGTTATCCAAGTATCGAAACCTACATTTTTTCCACGGACAGAATGCACTTTCTCTCGTAATACTGTTCTAGTGACGTAGATATTATTGAGTAACAAAGAAAGGGCCTCGTAGTAGAGCGCAATCTATACATTTTTTAACGCAAATATCTCTCTACTAATTGCACGAAACAGTCTCAAATTTCCCAATTTGTTTATTGACTTTAACTTACAAATTGAAATCATATTTTAGCTGTATTTTATACAATATTAAGAAAAATCAGTCCAGGACTGTCCTTGACTGATTTTTCTTAATATTGTATAAAATACAGCTAAAATATGATTTCAATTTGTTAATTAAAGTCAATAGACAAATTGTAAAATTTGACACTGTTTCGTGCAATTAGTAGAGAGATATTTGCATTTAAAAATGTATAGATTGCGCTCTACTACGAGGCCCTTTCTTTGTTACTCAATAATATCTATGTCACTAGAACAGTATTGCGAGAGAAAGTGCATTCTGTCGATGGAAAATAATGTAGGTCTTGATACTTGGATAACTGTGCAAAGAGAGATGTATTTATAATATTACTATTGTTTAGATATGACGCTCATATTTCAGCCGTTGGTTGAAATCTGAGCCCGCTTTAACTGAATCTATATCTGACATTATGACGATTAGGGAAAAACAAGCACGGTGTATTTCATTTCATAATAGAACATTTTATTTAAGTTTAAAACTTATTTCCCCAGCTAATACCATCAATGAATTGTTAATGGGAGCATAATTGTTTTTATATTAAGATTAATAACTTCAAAAACTACAGAAGACCCGCTACCTTGTCGTTGGAAATTTGAGAAATTAACATATTGCGGCACGCGTTTTAGACAAAGCGAAATCTGGAATAGGTTGAAATCATTCAATAAATAAATGTAAAGGTTAAGCCTCTATTATAGAATGCTTGTAAAGCCACATTTATTCATATGTAGTTGGTTTAATTTCCCCTGCGCAATTATATACCGCCTTATGCAACGGTCTACCACGGTCTACCACGGTCTACCACTACAATATAACAAAATTAATATACATGTAATTCCCTTTGAAACCCATGGTAGACCGTGGTAGATCGTGGTAGACCGTTGGATAAGGCGGTATAACTGCGCAGGGGAAATTAAACCAACTGCATATGAATAAATGTGGCTTTACAAGCATTCTATAAAAGAGGCTTAAGCTTTACATTTATTTATTGAATGATTTCAACCTCTTCCAGATTTCGCTTCGTCTAAGACGCGTGCCGCAATACGTTAATTTCTCAAATTTCCAACGACAAAGTAGCGGGTCTTCTGTAGTTTTTGAAGCTATTAATCTTAATATAAAACTAATTATGCTGCCATTGACAATTCATTGATAGTATTAGCTGGGGAAATAACTTGTAAACTTAAATAAAATGTTCTATTATGAAATGAAATACACCGTGCTTGTTTTTCCCCAATCATCATAATGTCAGATATAGATCCAGTTAAAGCGGGCTCAGATATCAATCACCCAACGGGAAATACGAGCGTCATATCTAAACAATAGTAATATTATAAATACATCTCTCTTTCAACAGTTATCCAAGTATCGAAACCTACATTTTTTCCACGGACAGAATGCACTTTCTCTCGTAATACTGTTCTAGTGACGTAGATATTATTGAGTAACAAAGAAAGGGCCTCGTAGTAGAGCGCAATCTATACATTTTTTAACGTAAATATCTCTCTACTAATTGCACGAAACAGTCTCAAATTTCCCAATTTGTTTATTGACTTTAACTTACAAATTGAAATCATATTTTAGCTGTATTTTATACAATATTAAGAAAAATCAGTCCAGGACAATCTTGGACAATAATAGTTGTAACAGTCAACCCCTACCCCCGATTCAATGTTGTTATATGAAACTCCAGTCCAACATTGTCTCATTTCGGTCAACATTGAATCAGGGGGAGGGGGTGTTACAACATTATTGTCCAAGATTGTCCTTGACTGATTTTTCTTAATATTGTATAAAATACAGCTAAAATATGATTTCAATTTGTAAATTAAAGTCAATAGACAAATTGTAAAATTTGAGACTGTTTCGTGCAATTAGTAGAGAGATATTTGCATTTAAAAATGTATAGATTGCGCTCTACTACGAGGCCCTTTCTTTGTTACTCAATAATATCTACGTCACTAGAACGTATTGCGAGAGAAAGTGCATTCTGTCGATGGAAAATAATGTAGGTCTTGATACTTGGATAACTGTGCAAAGAGAGATGTATTTATAATATTACTATTGTTTAGATATGACGCTCATATTTCAGCCGTTGGTTGATATCTGAGCCCGCTTTAACTGAATCTATATCTGACATTATGACGATTAGGGAAAAACAAGCACGGTGTATTTCATTTCATAATAGAACATTTTATTTAAGTTTAAAACTTATTTCCCCAGCTAATACCATCAATGAATTGTTAATGGGAGCATAATTGTTTTTATATTAAGATTAATAACTTCAAAAACTACAGAAGACCCGCTACCTTGTCGTTGGAAATTTGAGAAATTAACATATTGCGGCACGCGTTTTAGACGAAGCGAAATCTGGCATAGGTTGAAATCATTCAATAAATAAATGTAAAGGTTAAGCCTCTTTTATAGAATGCTTGTAAAGCCACATTTATTCATATGTAGTTGGTTTAATTTCCCCTGCGCAATTATATACCGCCTTATGCAACGGTCTACCACGGTCTACCACTACAATATAACAAAATTAATATACATGTAATTCCCTTTGAAACCCATGGTAGACCGTGGTAGATCGTGGTAGACCGTTGGATAAGGCGGTATAACTGCGCAGGGGAAATTAAACCAACTGCATATGAATAAATGTGGCTTTACAAGCATTCTATAAAAGAGGCTTAAGCTTTACATTTATTTATTGAATGATTTCAACCTCTTCCAGATTTCGCTTCGTCTAAGACGCGTGCCGCAATACGTTAATTTCTCAAATTTCCAACGACAAAGTAGCGGGTCTTCTGTAGTTTTTGAAGCTATTAATCTTAATATAAAACTAATTATGCTGCCATTGACAATTCATTGATAGTATTAGCTGGGGAAATAACTTGTAAACTTAAATAAAATGTTCTATTATGAAATGAAATACACCGTGCTTGTTTTTCCCCAATCATCATAATGTCAGATATAGATTCAGTTAAAGCGGGCTCAGATATCAATCACCCAACGGAAAATACGAGCGTCATATCTAAACAATAGTAATATTATAAATACATCTCTCTTTCAACAGTTATCCAAGTATCGAAACCTACATTTTTTCCACGGACAGAATGCACTTTCTCTCGTAATACTGTTCTAGTGACGTAGATATTATTGAGTAACAAAGAAAGGGCCTCGTAGTAGAGCGCAATCTATACATTTTTTAACGCAAATATCTCTCTACTAATTGCACGAAACAGTCTCAAATTTCCCAATTTGTTTATTGACTTTAACTTACAAATTGAAATCATATTTTAGCTGTATTTTATACAATATTAAGAAAAATCAGTCCAGGACTGTCCTTGACTGATTTTTCTTAATATTGTATAAAATACAGCTAAAATATGATTTCAATTTGTAAATTAAAGTCAATAGACAAATTGTAAAATTTGAGACTGTTTCGTGCAATTAGTAGAGAGATATTTGCATTTAAAAATGTATAGATTGCGCTCTACTACGAGGCCCTTTCTTTGTTACTCAATAATATCTACGTCACTAGAACAGTATTGCGAGAGAAAGTGCATTCTGTCGATGGAAAATAATGTAGGTCTTGATACTTGGATAACTGTGCAAAGAGAGATGTATTTATAATATTACTATTGTTTAGATATGACGCTCATATTTCAGCCGTTGGTTGATATCTGAGCCCGCTTTAACTGAATCTATATCTGACATTATGACGATTAGGGAAAAACAAGCACGGTGTATTTCATTTCATAATAGAACATTTTATTTAAGTTTGAAACTTATTTCCCCAGCTAATACCATCAATGAATTGTTAATGGGAGCATAATTGTTTTTATATTAAGATTAATAACTTCAAAAACTACAGAAGACCCGCTACCTTGTCGTTGGAAATTTGAGAAATTAACATATTGCGGCACGCGTTTTAGACAAAGCGAAATCTGGAATAGGTTGAAATAATTCAATAAATAAATGTAAAGGTTAAGCCTCTTTTATAGAATGCTTGTAAAGCCACATTTATTCATATGTAGTTGGTTTAATTTCCCCTGCGCAATTATATACCGCCTTATGCAACGGTCTACCACGGTCTACCACGGTCTACCACTACAATATAACAAAATTAATATACATGTAATTCCCTTTGAAACCCATGGTAGACCGTGGTAGATCGTGGTAGACCGTTGGATAAGGCGGTATAACTGCGCAGGGGAAATTAAACCAACTGCATATGAATAAATGTGGCTTTACAAGCATTCTATAAAAGAGGCTTAAGCTTTACATTTATTTATTGAATGATTTCAACCTCTTCCAGATTTCGCTTCGTCTAAGACGCGTGCCGCAATACGTTAATTTCTCAAATTTCCAACGACAAAGTAGCGGGTTTTCTGTAGTTTTTGAAGCTATTAATCTTAATATAAAACTAATTATGCTGCCATTGACAATTCATTGATAGTATTAGCTGGGGAAATAACTTGTAAACTTAAATAAAATGTTCTATTATGAAATGAAATACACCGTGCTTGTTTTTCCCCAATCATCATAATGTCAGATATAGATCCAGTTAAAGCGGGCTCAGATATCAATCACCCAACGGGAAATACGAGCGTCATATCTAAACAATAGTAATATTATAAATACATCTCTCTTTCAACAGTTATCCAAGTATCGAAACCTACATTTTTTCCACGGACAGAATGCACTTTCTCTCGTAATACTGTTCTAGTGACGTAGATATTATTGAGTAACAAAGAAAGGGCCTCGTAGTAGAGCGCAATCTATACATTTTTTAACGCAAATATCTCTCTACTAATTGCACGAAACAGTCTCAAATTTCCCAATTTGTTTATTGACTTTAACTTACAAATTGAAATCATATTTTAGCTGTATTTTATACAATATTAAGAAAAATCAGTCCAGGACAATCTTGGACAATAATAGTTGTAACAGTCAACCCCTACCCCCGATTCAATGTTGTTATATGAAACTCCAGTCCAACATTGTCTCATTTCGGTCAACATTGAATCAGGGGGAGGGGGTGTTACAACATTATTGTCCAAGATTGTCCTTGACTGATTTTTCTTAATATTGTATAAAATACAGCTAAAATATGATTTCAATTTGTAAATTAAAGTCAATAGACAAATTGTAAAATTTGAGACTGTTTCGTGCAATTAGTAGAGAGATATTTGCATTTAAAAATGTATAGATTGCGCTCTACTACGAGGCCCTTTCTTTGTTACTCAATAATATCTACGTCACTAGAACGTATTGCGAGAGAAAGTGCATTCTGTCGATGGAAAATAATGTAGGTCTTGATACTTGGATAACTGTGCAAAGAGAGATGTATTTATAATATTACTATTGTTTAGATATGACGCTCATATTTCAGCCGTTGGTTGATATCTGAGCCCGCTTTAACTGAATCTATATCTGACATTATGACGATTAGGGAAAAACAAGCACGGTGTATTTCATTTCATAATAGAACATTTTATTTAAGTTTAAAACTTATTTCCCCAGCTAATACCATCAATGAATTGTTAATGGGAGCATAATTGTTTTTATATTAAGATTAATAACTTCAAAAACTACAGAAGACCCGCTACCTTGTCGTTTTAGACGAAGCGAAATCTGGAATAGGTTGAAATCATTCAATAAATAAATGTAAAGGTTAAGCCTCTTTTATAGAATGCTTGTAAAGCCACATTTATTCATATGTAGTTGGTTTAATTTCCCCTGCGCAATTATATACCGCCTTATGCAACGGTCTACCACGGTCTACCACTACAATATAACAAAATTAATATACATGTAATTCCCTTTGAAACCCATGGTAGACCGTGGTAGATCGTGGTAGACCGTTGGATAAGGCGGTATAACTGCGCAGGGGAAATTAAACCAACTGCATATGAATAAATGTGGCTTTACAAGCATTCTATAAAAGAGGCTTAAGCTTTACATTTATTTATTGAATGATTTCAACCTCTTCCAGATTTCGCTTCGTCTAAGACGCGTGCCGCAATACGTTAATTTCTCAAATTTCCAACGACAAAGTAGCGGGTCTTCTGTAGTTTTTGAAGCTATTAATCTTAATATAAAACTAATTATGCTGCCATTGACAATTCATTGATAGTATTAGCTGGGGAAATAACTTGTAAACTTAAATAAAATGTTCTATTATGAAATGAAATACACCGTGCTTGTTTTTCCCCAATCATCATAATGTCAGATATAGATTCAGTTAAAGCGGGCTCAGATATCAATCACCCAACGGAAAATACGAGCGTCATATCTAAACAATAGTAATATTATAAATACATCTCTCTTTCAACAGTTATCCAAGTATCGAAACCTACATTTTTTCCACGGACAGAATGCACTTTCTCTCGTAATACTGTTCTAGTGACGTAGATATTATTGAGTAACAAAGAAAGGGCCTCGTAGTAGAGCGCAATCTATACATTTTTTAACGCAAATATCTCTCTACTAATTGCACGAAACAGTCTCAAATTTCCCAATTTGTTTATTGACTTTAACTTACAAATTGAAATCATATTTTAGCTGTATTTTATACAATATTAAGAAAAATCAGTCCAGGACTGTCCTTGACTGATTTTTCTTAATATTGTATAAAATACAGCTAAAATATGATTTCAATTTGTAAATTAAAGTCAATAGACAAATTGTAAAATTTGAGACTGTTTCGTGCAATTAGTAGAGAGATATTTGCATTTAAAAATGTATAGATTGCGCTCTACTACGAGGCCCTTTCTTTGTTACTCAATAATATCTACGTCACTAGAACAGTATTGCGAGAGAAAGTGCATTCTGTCGATGGAAAATAATGTAGGTCTTGATACTTGGATAACTGTGCAAAGAGAGATGTATTTATAATATTACTATTGTTTAGATATGACGCTCATATTTCAGCCGTTGGTTGATATCTGAGCCCGCTTTAACTGAATCTATATCTGACATTATGACGATTAGGGAAAAACAAGCACGGTGTATTTCATTTCATAATAGAACATTTTATTTAAGTTTAAAACTTATTTCCCCAGCTTTATTTCCCCAGCTAATACCATCAATGAATTGTTAATGGGAGCATAATTGTTTTTATATTAAGATTAATAACTTCAAAAACTACAGAAGACCCGCTACCTTGTCGTTGGAAATTTGAGAAATTAACATATTGCGGCACGCGTTTTAGACAAAGCGAAATCTGGAATAGGTTGAAATCATTCAATAAATAAATGTAAAGGTTAAGCCTCTTTTATAGAATGCTTGTAAAGCCACATTTATTCATATGTAGTTGGTTTAATTTCCCCTGCGCAATTATATACCGCCTTATGCAATGGTCTACCACGGTCTACCACGGTCTACCACTACAATATAACAAAATTAATATACATGTAATTCCCTTTGAAACCCATGGTAGACCGTGGTAGATCGTGGTAGACCGTTGGATAAGGCGGTATAACTGCGCAGGGGAAATTAAACCAACTGCATATGAATAAATGTGGCTTTACAAGCATTCTATAAAAGAGGCTTAAGCTTTACATTTATTTATTGAATGATTTCAACCTCTTCCAGATTTCGCTTCGTCTAAGACGCGTGCCGCAATACGTTAATTTCTCAAATTTCCAAAGACAAAGTAGCGGGTCTTCTGTAGTTTTTGAAGCTATTAATCTTAATATAAAACTAATTATGCTGCCATTGACAATTCATTGATAGTATTAGCTGGGGAAATAACTTGTAAACTTAAATAAAATGTTCTATTATGAAATGAAATACACCGTGCTTGTTTTTCCCCAATCATCATAATGTCAGATATAGATCCAGTTAAAGCGGGCTCAGATATCAATCACCCAACGGGAAATACGAGCGTCATATCTAAACAATAGTAATATTATATATACATCTCTCTTTCAACAGTTATCCAAGTATCGAAACCTACATTTTTTCCACGGACAGAATGCACTTTCTCTCGTAATACTGTTCTAGTGACGTAGATATTATTGAGTAACAAAGAAAGGGCCTCGTAGTAGAGCGCAATCTATACATTTTTTAACGCAAATATCTCTCTACTAATTGCACGAAACAGTCTCAAATTTCCCAATTTGTTTATTGACTTTAACTTACAAATTGAAATCATATTTTAGCTGTATTTTATACAATATTAAGAAAAATCAGTCCAGGACAATCTTGGACAATAATAGTTGTAACAGTCAACCCCTACCCCCGATTCAATGTTGTTATATGAAACTCCAGTCCAACATTGTCTCATTTCGGTCAACATTGAATCGGGGGGAGGGGGTGTTACAACATTATTGTCCAAGATTGTATGTTATAATATAATTTAACCTTAATGGAACGAACGTCTATTGCATTACACCAAGCTCGCAAACATACCATATCCTACATGTACATATGTACAACTCTTAACATCACTTTAATTCCATCTCATATGCAAACGCTACCGCTTATGAAGGAAGCACGTCATATGACTATGAATTACAACTTTCGCTCTCCATCTGAGCCTCAGTAGCTCATTGGTTAGAGCGTCTAACCGGTCATCAGAAGGTTGCAGGTTCAATCCCTGTCTGAGGCTCTCTGGGGCTCAGAAATATTTTCTGAGATTTGAGCTTAGTGGATGTCTATTACATTACACCAAGCTCGCAAACATACCACATCTTAATTACGTATACAACTTTTAAAATCATGATATTACAAACTAAGACCTTGACATGTCGGAACATTAGTGATTAAATGTCCACTCAAGCCTTTGGGAGGCTGTGTAAAAGTTTCTCGGGCTTGCGGCCCTTGTGACTTCTACACACCCACCCTCGACCTTTGGGGAAACTTAATCACTAATATGCTTCATGTCATGGTATTACTTATAAATAAATTTTGAAATTTGTTTTTTTTAGGTGTTGTCTCGTTTGTCGTATAT
The DNA here is from genome assembly GCA_035771165.1 of Paragorgia papillata. Lineage (NCBI taxonomy): Eukaryota > Metazoa > Cnidaria > Anthozoa > Scleralcyonacea > Coralliidae > Paragorgia > Paragorgia papillata. The sequence continues at coordinate 1,723,093 of JAWNZC010000088.1, forward strand.
CTCTGTTTTGAGCATGACGACTGGAATTACAAGTCACGTAAGAACGTTCTTCAGCCTTCTCAGTGTTTATGTGTCTCTCGGATACACTAGAAGGAAACGTTGGAACTCCACTCCACTTTACCTCACTTCACTTTACTTTACTTTACTTCATCTCACTTCACTGCACTGCACTTCACTGCACTTCACTTCACTGCACTTCGCCTCACCTCACTTTACTGCACTTCACTTCACTTTACTGCACTTCACTCACCTTCTCTTCACTCCATTCCACTCCACTTCACTGCACTGCACTGCACTGCACTCCAACTGCACTGCATTGCATTGCATTGCATTGCATTGCATTGCACTTCACTGTACGGCACTGCACTTCACTTCACTTCACTTCACTTCACTTCACTTCACTTCACTTCACTTCACTTCACTTCACTTCACTTCACTTCACTTCACTTCACTTCACTTCACTTCACTGCACTTCACTTCACTGCACTGCACTGCACTGCACTTCACTGCAGTGCACCTCACTTCACCTCACTCCACTCCACCGCACTCCACTCCACTTCAATCCACTGCACTCCACTCCACTTCAATCCACTGCACTTCACCTCATTGCACTGCACTTCACTGCACTGCACTGCACTGCACTGCACTGCACTGCACTGCACTGCACTGCACTGCACTGCACTGCACTGCACTGCACTGCACTGCACTGCACTGCACTGCACTGCACTGCTCTGCTCTGCTCTGCTCTGCACTGCACTGCACTGCACTGCACTGCACTTTGCTGCACTTCACTGCACTGCACTGCACTTCACTCCACTTCACTCCACTGCACTTCACTTCGCTGCACTTCACTGCACTGCACTTCACTGCATTTCACTTCACCTCACTGCACTTCACTTCACTTCACTTCACTTCACTTCACTTCACTTCACTTCACTTCACTTCACTTCACTTCACTTCACTTCACTTCACTTCACTGCACTGCACTTCACTGCAGTGCACCTCAATTCACCTCACTCCACTCCACCGCACTCCACTCCACTTCAATCCACTGCACTCCACGCCACTTCAATCCACTGCACTTCACCTCACTCCACTGCACTGCACTTCACTCCACTCCACTTCACTGCACTTCACCTCACTGCACTGCACTTCACTGCACTGCACTGCACTGCACTGCACTGCACTGCATTTCACTTCATCTCACTCCACTCCACTCCACTTTACTGCACTTAGTCCACTGCACTCCACTTCACCGCACTTCACTGCACTGACTTGTACTTCACCGCACGCCACTCCACTTCAATCCACTGCACTCCAACTGCACTGCATTTCACTGTACGGCACTGCACTGCACTTCACTTCACTGCACTGCACTGCACTTCACTTCAGTGCTCTCCACTTCACTGCATTTCACTTCACCTCACTCCACTCCACTTTACTGCACTTACTCCACTGCACTCCACTGCACTGCACTGCACTTCACTGCACTGACTTGCACTTCACTGCACTGCATGCACTTCACTGCACTACACTCCTCTTCACTGCACCCCACTTAACTGCACTGCATTGCACTGCACTGCACTGCACTGCACTGCACTGCACTGCACTGCACTGCACTGCACTGCATTGCACTTCACTTCACTTCACTGCACTGCACTGCACTGTATTGCACTTCACTTGTCAAGGCCGAGGTTTGCGTTATCTGCCGAAGCCAAAGGCTAAGGCGGATAACATAAACTGAGGTTTGATAACACAAGCTACAAAGTGAGAAAAGTAAGAAAGTTTTATGCAATGTACGCTGCCTTCAGTTTGAGGTTCGCTTAAATTTTTCATTTCCAAATACAATTTTCTTTTTCAAATACTGCTTTAAAACTCTAACTGCTTAAAACTTTTAAAACTCTGTGTAGCTCGCTTCGGGTTTTTTTTGTGTGTTTCTCAGTGATGGATTTACAGGGGTGTGCGCACCCGCCTGGCCCTTGGCCAAGGGGGTGCAGGCGGGTGCCAATTATCCAAAATCCCAACTGATTCGGCAAGTATTAAAACAGCAAGTATATCGCTTTGAAGTCATTTTTGGTTTTTAATAATGGAAATGCTGCATTTTGAATACGTCGGGGGTGCATACGTAGCAGCTACCTAAGATTGGATTTATTGGGTTTACGCCCGTTATTTTCTATAATTTTAAATGTATTTGTATAATAAAACGTCCACTTTATCCCAAAATTTATTTGACACCTTCCAGGTTTGATAAAATGCGCTATTGAAAACACGATTTAAAACTTTTAAATCTTTCTTCAAAGTACCGTCAGAATGCAGGAAATGCCATTTCAGAGGTCCAAATTTCAAAAATTTCCCGGGGGAGCCATAGCCCCGGACCCCCGTAGAAATGGTTTGACTAAGGTTAAAAAAATTCTAGATCCGCCCCTGCAGCACCCCCCTCTACCAGATCAAGCTGGATCCAACACTGGTGTTTCTTCATGACCTCTTAATGACAGTACTATGTTTGTTTTATTTAAACCGTTAGCCAGTTTGTTACTGCAAAAACCGAACAGCTCAGCGAGAATTTCTGAACGTAAATGTCATTACTCATGACGGAAGTATTAGTTGCCTATGCCGGAAGTTTGTTGTGTTCAAACGCCTCGCTGCCAATGAATAAACAGAGTTGTGTAATTTTGTTTCTTAATAAAACAATTATACCATTCGCTCTCATCGTATACGCACTAATAGCCATAATATATCGGTCATAATACGACTTGACCTATAATTGTCAAATAGCTCGAGGTATTATTGTTAAATATCCCTCATGTCATTGTACAATAAAAGTCCACGTATAAAGCCCGGGGTTTTTCTATTTACACTGTAGCCTTAAAAGGTTCTTATATATTTGTTGTCTACTGAGAAAGTCAGCCATGCTGCTCTGTTCGTAAAAAAGATCCCAAAAGTTTTTCATTTCATTGAAACTTAAAAATTACAGTTAACATTATTGTTTTTTTGTATTGTATTTTAGATTTAGATTTTTTATTTACCGTTTGGAAAGCTCCCTTTCAAATCCGTTGAGAGACTCCATGATCTCATGCGAGCTGGCTGCTTGCCAATTTGGCCGTTCCAGAAACGCTTGTACCAGGAGTTCGGAAGCTTCTCCTCCTCTTCTTTCATTGAACATAATCAGCCTCGTTAACGTCGCTTGGGCCAGTAGACTCCAATTGTCGGCGTCTCTGGAATCACAGCGAAGAGCTTCCAAACTCTGGTTGATGGTGAGCTGAATGTGTGCCCGCAATTTCTCCAGGTCCTCGGCCAGTGGTAGCACATCCACTTTGTTGTACTTCCGAGAACCCAGAGTAGTCAGAGAATGGTGTGAAATTCGAAAACTCCATTCAGATTCGAGCAACTTTTCAAAGTTGTCGGCATCATCTATGGAGTCTTTGTCTTTCACACGCAATGCCTGATTGCGGACAGCACAGACGCATTTCTTTAAAGAATACCCAAGCTTCAACGCCAAGGACGGTATTTGGACTTCTTGACGGCCGCTATTGTCCTTGAAGTTGCAGAGGGTTTTGATCGCCTGCACAACGGTGTCAAACTTGTCTGGCTTAATAAAGTCAGACAGTTGGGCGTCTGGATTGCCATCAGTTTTCCTCAGCTGAATGAGCAGGCGAGCCATTTCCCTCATCTTCTGAGAGATATTACTTATGTTCTTCAGCCCATGTTTTTCCACAAGATCTGAACCAAACCTCTTGATGAGAGCGTCGTTTTTAATGACGAGCGATGCTTCATCATTTCTCAGCGAGGCGAGCACTTGGTTCAGAAATTGGTTTTCCTCTTTCGGCATGACCAACAGTCTGGCTTTCATCTGAACTCTCTGGTATTTTGTCGCCGGTTTATCCTCTGGCTTAAAAGGACACGATCCGGCGTGTTTCCAGAGGTCGATGCGTTTAATGTAACCAAGACAGTCTGGACATGGCAGGAAGTCGTCTGCAGAGCAATTCTCTCCAGGAGATGGACGCCGAACAACTATGAGGTCGCCTTCACCAGTCTCCTGCACGGTCATGTTGTGATGATAGTTTCCGAGTAGGCGCAGTTTTTCAAGAGAACGTTTTCTCTCTTTTGAGCCTACCGGAAACTCGGCCGCCGTCTTCACCTCCGGCTCATCTTTATGTTTTCCCAAGTAATGGCGTGCTATTTTCTGATCTAGCCGGCCACAATAATAGCACGCATGCTTCTTATTATAAATGCGGATGTTGTTGGGGTTTTTTTTTGCATGACTCCACGGAGATACCTATAAAAATGAAAGGAGTTATTGTTAGTAAAAACTTGATAGCCTAGTTTTCACTTGAGCATAAGCACAAACGTAAGGCTAGAACGAAAGGCAAAATAAAGGAATGTAACTCCTGTGGGTGAGGATGAACGGCGTTTGTGGTTTGTAAATATCTCATCTCGTTCACGTTTTGGAAATATGCAAATTATATAGCTGATGACGCCATTTACTCCAAACGACAACCTCGTACCCAGGGCATTTTGCCTCCATGTTGGGAGGTCGGCGAAAATGGCCCTGGCATCGGCTGGTCGATTCTATAATCTTATTGGCCAATTTTTTATAAATAAATTAATATTAATCGATATTAATTTATTTATAAAAATTTGAATTGCAATAATCCACTCTGCAAAGTTTACCCAAAGAGTGGAACGATAGCGTTGTTTAAAGTCAAGAACAACAATGTTTCTTCATGACATTTACATGTATCCTGGATAATCGTAGGAGTATCATGATGAATCCTTGCCAGTTGCTTTTACGATAAAGGTTCACATGAGTGAGTCGGCAGAGTGTTAAATATTTCTCATTTATTATTCATGTATACGTATTATACAAAAACAAAACACAAAGACTGCATAAATTTTCTTGTCAAAACACCCCAAAATTCTGGGTGTCACGTGACCAGCCGATGCCAGGGCCATTTTCGCCGACCTCCCGACGTGGAGGCAAAATGTCCTGGGTACGAGGTTGTCCAAACGAGCGAAATGAAAATCGTAAAATTGGGAATATCTCTTGAGATAAACAATAGAAAGTGCTCAAATTTTGCATGCTTATAGTATTAAATAAAATACGTTTCACGGTGTAACTTTAGTTGTTTTCGTGGAAACTACTGGTTCCTGGCCTCCTCCAATGATAAAATTAAATTTGCTTATTTATCAGCAATCAAGTAGTGTTTACTCCAGCGAATAAAAGTGAAGAATAGAGCTTATGTAGGCAATGTAATTCAAACGTTTAAATCTTTTTATTTTTAAACAATGAGGCAAAAATGATAATTCCCTTTTTAAGGTTTAGAGTAACCTGAGAGCACCATGCGCTTACCATGGCAATCACAAAGGTTCCACAGAGAAGTGTATTTTATTGGATACTATAAGCATACAAAGTTTAAGCACGTTCTATTTATTTCCAGAGATATTCCTTATTTTACGATTTTCATTTCGCTCGTTTAAAGTAAATGACGTCATCAGCCATGTAATTTGCATATTCCAAAACGTGAATATCTCTTGAACGAGATGAGATATTGACAAACCACAAACGCCGTTCATCCTCATTTTAAATGTACTTTATGATAAGATTAAAAAAAGACTGACGATTTTTTCATCGTAGTGCCACTTTAAGTCCCGCAGGAGAACTTTTCCTTTGTTTTCCTCTTGATATTATGCTTATGTTGGTAGTGAAAACTTACGAGGCTTATGTGTTAAAGTGCCCGTAACCCCAAATATTTTTTTAATCTTAAAAAAATTGTGAGTGTTTTCTATCTTTTGCAACAGTCGTGTTTCCATATACTTGTAATTGTTGTAATTCAAATCGCCGATTCGCTTGGACTGAGGACTTGAAAACAAATTGAATGACTAAAACTTTGTTTGTGATCACAGTCTATATAACAATATAGCAAGCATTATTTACAAGTTCAGTAACTTCGCCGCTTAAGTCTCATGTTTCGTGAACGTTTCACGACAGTTGCAAATATTTGAGTGCCAGTACGGCATTCAAGTCTTCCAACTAGTCATTTAGTAGACTTCTTTAACAAAATCGAGGTTTGTTTTTTTTTCAAAGGATTTGATCGGTTTTTGTAAATAATTTTGTGTTTTATGTTGCAAACATCTAGCAAAAAGTCGCCGACTGTCGGCGATTGATGTTTCATTAACTGTTGTCGCATCGGCGACTGTTGTGATTGGTTCAACTTCTACTGCTGTCGACGATTGGATTACATTTACAACAAGCGTTTTCATTAAGTTGTAATTGTTGTAAGACTTGATCGGCGATGGTCGCCGACTGAATTACAATAATTACAACTATATGGAAACCAGGCTTAACTCTCTGCGTGGTTGACGACCGAGCCTCCAAGGGGCATGGGTTTAGTGCCATTTGTGACGTAGAACGCCCTAGATTTTGTATCCGTAAACAACAATGCGATTATTAGGACTTAGCCACGAAGTTCAACTTTCCAGTTTTAAAAATCCTCAATATACCGATTTAGGGCGCTGGGCTTATGCTTTGTTTGGGTAATAATTACTCGGGCTACCTCTGTGGTAGCCGAGTCTAGGTTTCGGTCGTGTTATTATTTTTTGCGTCGCGGTATTGACCCGACAGGCTCTGCGAAACTGTTCACCAACGGCTGGCGATTTGTCAGCTAACTTCACGGGGTTGTCTATACTTCACGAGTGTTGTCTAATGATCGCTTGGATCTACCGAATCTGGCACTGTAGGTTATTTTGTACTTTTTAACAAACGCTTAAAATGCGCATGTTGTTGTGCTGTTTCGTGCATAGGCTATGCCAAGCTGCATTGCTATGAGTAGTCCGAGTGGACGCCTAAGCATGCGTCTTTTTCAGAAAAAGAAAGCAAGTCGAACGCTTTCGATCTAGTTGTTTTATATTAACGCCTATAGTGGCTATAGTTCTGGTACGTATATCAGTTTGTACTTTGTAGTTTTTGATACACCGTTCATGCTATTTACAGCAATAGGCAATAGGGACCACTGACGATTTGTAAGAGACACATCACAATTTCCACACTTGTTAAGAATCAAATCGGACGAGTGAAACGTAAAAAGCTTTATGCGCCAGATGTTAGCGAGGAAAACGTACACATGAATGTCAACAACTCTCAAGACATGTCATCCACAGACTGAGCTTCACGCATCGATCTAATCGATGCTTTCGCTCTTCGATCTATGTTTTTTTTTTCATATTAAGAAGTCCATTCTTCGTCAGCAATCGGGTCATCATAGTTGCTGGAAATATAATAATTTAATTTAATAATAGCGGCATTTAATAATAGCTAGCTTTATTCGGCTGTTTGTCTTTTTTCCTTCGATCTAAGTAGTAGGTAACCCCCCACTATACCGCCCAAAGGGATGCCGCCTCATTAAATATTCGGTGTGATGCACGGTGTGACGCACGGTGTGACGCACGGTGTGACGCACGAAAGTAATTAAACCCAGTGTTGTTGTACAGTTATTTACTTTGCATACAGTGTTTCACTCGAGGTTTTGGTGTTCGTATTCGATTGTTCTTTTGGAAGTGTTTTAACCCTAAATTTTATTTAACCCCCGGTGTTCACTACGTCATACCGACTTGTTTTTTATGCATACGTCATTATTTCTCAGGCTCCTTTGGGACCTCCAAACCAACCCTAACCTCATTATTTATCCTTACATCATTATTTCTCAGGCTCCTTTGGGATTTCCTAACCCTACAATTTTTGATGAATTAAAACAACATAAGATTGATATCGATAAAGATACGTTAGCATTTTATATTCAGACATGTCTTGACGATCATCGACACCTGTTTGACAGTTTTAGCGATCAATTAGATCGTGTGAACCTTCATCATATCTATGAAGAAATGGATCTAAATAATTTTGGAAGAATAGTCGCTTATCTCGCTTTCGTGTACAGAGTTAGCGATTCGTGAATATTATATTATATTAGAACCTAAATATTCAAACAGCGTAAGTCATCCTAGAATCAATGCTAACTAAACCTTCGTTTATAAGCGAGGAAATCGTAGGAAGGTAGAATAAAGTACGGTGTTGTGTATATACACTTTACCTCAACAGTGGATACGGTAAACGTTTGACAAGATGGATATTATTTACGATGAGTTAAAGAAAAATAACATTGATATCGACAGACACTTTGTCGTATTACCTTAAACATTTTCTAGAAGAACATAGAGTACTATTCGACAGCCGAATGGCTGAATCGGCTGAGATAACGTATAGACTTGAATTATCATGAGACTTGAATTATCATGAATATTATATTTATAGAACCAAAATATTCAAAGAGAGTAAGTCATCCTAGAATCATTACTAACTAAACTCTCGTTTATAAAGCAAGTCAAGATATCGTAAGAAGAACTTAAGATATATTTTAGATGAGGAATCACTTCGAGAAGTCATGAAAAGAACGATTTTAAGTGTCGAAATATAAACTAAAGGCAAAGCGATTTATTACTTTGAAAACGTTGCTACGCTTTCTGTTACTAAGTGTGATATTTGCATATTTATCCTCAGTGCACGTGCAGGAGACAAAAGAGAAACTCATTAGGGGTCATTAAGGAGATTAAGCGCTCAGGCAAGTCTAGGCGGGAAGGTCATTAACAGTGTTACCATAGCAAAACCGCGTCGCGTCCTTCATTCGTCTCAGGCTCCTTTGGGACCCTCTACTGTTACTCAACCCCCCGTGTAATACGTCACAACCGATAGCTCTCCGACTAATTCCCGAAGATCGTCATCATCAAAAGATGCTCGACTTATATAAGTAATAGGAACCAAATTTCATTTATGCACTTTACCTTACTGATTGACAGTCAGCAGTTGTGGGGCATGTTATAATATTCAAACAGAATAAGTCATCCTAGAATCATTGCTTACTAAACCCTTGTTTATAAGTGAAGAAATCGTGAGAAGATGGAATGAGGAATCACTTTAAGCCGTATATAAGAAGAACTTAAGATAGTGTGAGGAATCAATTCGAAAAGCCGTGAGCTAAGGGGTTTAAAGCGTATTAACACTGGCAAATAGCAACGTAAAGCTTGTATGTGAATATTATATTAGATATTTGGTTCGCTTTTGTTGTGTTTATACGTTTAAGAACTGTGCAAAGTTCATCAAGGTTCGCTTTCGATGATAACTCTTAGCGAGTTGTTAGTCTAAATATATTTTATTGTCGGAGTCTACTTCGGAATATTACAGAGCTTGGTTAAATAATTCGATGCTATGGTTTGGTAGTTTATAAAAAAAATCAGACTCGTACGCCTAGAACGCAAAGGAGAAAAGCCATTAGAAACTCATTAAATGTTACTAATCAGCAAAACACCCCGGATTTGCATATATGGTAGAATATTTAATTGTTTTGGTGGGTTAAAGGAAGATAATAGGGGGGCATGAGGAGGTATTAATGCGTGGGCATGTTCGGGCGTGAAGGTTATTAGCAGTGTTACCATAGCGAAACCGCCTGGGGGTAACCCCCAAACACCCAGGAGATAACCCCCAAACACCCCTGGGATACCCCAATCACCCATGGGGTACCCCCAATCACCCCTGGGTTAACCTCCAAACACCCCTGGGGTAACCCCCAAACACCCCCGTTCTTCTTCTCCTCTTCCTCCTCCTCTTTCTCCTCCTCTTTCTCCTCCTCCTCCTCTTTCTCCTCCTCCTCCTCTTTCTCCTCCTCCTCCTCCTCCTCCTCCTTCTCCTCCTCCTCCTCTTCCTCTTTCTCCTCCTCCTCCTCTTTCTCCTCCTCCGCCTCCTCCTCTTTCTCCCCTCTGGGACTTCGAGCAGCTCCGAGTCCAAGAGGAAGAGGAGAAAGAGGAGGAGAAAGAGGAGGAGGAGGACGAGGAGAAAGAGGAGGAGGACGAGGAGAAAGAGGAGGAGGAGGAGAAAGAGGAGGAGAAAGAGGAGCAGGAAGAGGAGAAGAAGAACGGGGGTGTTTGGGGGTTACCCCAGGGGTGTTTGGAGGTTAACCCAGGGGTGATTGGGGGTACCCCATGGGTGATTGGGGTATCCCAGGGGTGTTTGGGGGTTACCTCCTGGGTGTTTGGGGGTTACCCCCAGGTGGTTTCGCTATGGTAACACTGTTAATAACCTTCACGCCCGAACATGCCCACGCATTAATACCTCCTCATGCCCCCCTATTATCTTCCTTTAACCCACCAAAACAATTAAATATTCTACCATATATGCAAATCCGGGGTGTTTTGCTGATTAGTAACATTTAATGAGTTTCTAATGGCTTTTCTCCTTTGCGTTCTACGCGTACGAGTCTGATTTTTTTTATAAACTACCAAACCATAGCATCGAATTATTTAACCAAGCTCTGTAATATTCCGAAGTAGACTCCGACAATAAAATATATTTTGACTAACAACTCGCTAAGAGTTATCATCGAAAGCGAACCTTGATGAACTTTGCACAGTTCTTAAACGTATAAACACAACAAAAGCGAACCAAATATCTAATATAATATTCACATACAAGCTTTACGTTGCTATTTGCCAGTGTTAATACGCTTTAAACCCCTTAGCTCACGGCTTTTCGAATTGATTCCTCACACTATCTTAAGTTCTTCTTATATACGGCTTAAAGTGATTCCTCATTCCATCTTCTCACGATTTCTTCACTTATAAACAAGGGTTTAGTAAGCAATGATTCTAGGATGACTTATTCTGTTTGAATATTATAACATGCCCCACAACTGCTGACTGTCAATCAGTAAGGTAAAGTGCATAAATGAAATTTGGTTCCTATTACTTATATAAGTCGAGCATCTTTTGATGATGACGATCTTCGGGAATTAGTCGGAGAGCTATCGGTTGTGACGTATTACACGGGGGGTTGAGTAACAGTAGAGGGTCCCAAAGGAGCCTGAGCCGAATGAAGGACGCGACGCGGTTTTGCTATGGTAACACTGTTAATGACCTTCCCGCCTAGACTTGCCTGAGCGCTTAATCTCCTTAATGACCCCTAATGAGTTTCTCTTTTGTCTCCTGCACCTGCACTGAGGATAAATATGCAAATATCACACTTAGTAACAGAAAGCGTAGCAACGTTTTCAAAGTAATAAATCGCTTTGCCTTTAGTTTATATTTCGACACTTAAAATCGTTCTTTTCATGACTTCTCGAAGTGATTCCTCATCTAAAATATATCTTAAGTTCTTCTTACGATATCTTGACTTGCTTTATAAACGAGAGTTTAGTTAGTAATGATTCTAGGATGACTTACTCTCTTTGAATATTTAGGTTCTATAAATATAATATTCATGATATACTATTAATTCAAGTCTATACGTTATCTCAGCCGATTCAGCCATTCGGCTGTCGAATAGTACTCTATGTTCTTCTAGAAAATGTTTAAGGTAATACGACAAAGTGTCTGTCGATATCAATGTTATTTTTCTTTAACTCATCGTAAATAATATCCATCTTGTCAAACGTTTACCGTATCCACTGTTGAGGTAAAGTGTATATACACAACACCGTACTTTATTCTACCTTCCTACGATTTCCTCGCTTATAAACGAAGGTTTAGTTAGCATTGATTCTAGGATGACTTACGCTGTTTGAATATTTAGGTTCTAATATAATATAATATTCACGAATCGCTAACTCTGTACACGAAAGCGAGATAAGCGACTATTCTTCCAAAATTATTTAGATCCATTTCTTCATAGATATGATGAAGGTTCACACGATCTAATTGATCGCTAAAACTATCAAACAGGTGTCGATGATCGTCAAGACATGTCTGAATATAAAATGCTAACGTATCTTTATCGATATCAATCTTATGTTGTTTTAATTCATCAAAAATTGTAGGGTTAGGAAATCCCAAAGGAGCCTGAGAAATAATGATGTAAGGATAAATAATGAGGTTAGGGTTGGTTTGGAGGTCCCAAAGGAGCCTGAGAAATAATGACGTATGCATAAAAAACAAGTCGGTATGACGTAGTGAACACCGGGGGTTAAATAAAATTTAGGGTTAAAACACTTCCAAAAGAACAATCGAATACGAACACCAAAACCTCGAGTGAAACACTGTATGCAAAGTAAATAACTGTACAACAACACTGGGTTTAATTACTTTCGTGCGTCACACCGTGCGTCACACCGTGCGTCACACCGTGCGTCACACCGTGCGTCACACCGTGCGTCACACCGTGCATCACACCGAATATTTAATGAGGCGGCATCCCTTTGGGCGGTATAGTGGGGGGGTTACCTACTGATCTCGTATGAAATCCATTTCCGAGTTTTTCATTTGAGAACTCTTATTGTCATCGGATAGAGTAAATGATATTGTGAAATGTTGCAAGATCTTTAGGTTTATAAAGCCAAAAGTGTTAGAAAATCCGCGACAGACCAATTCAAAAACGTGATAAACAAAAAAGAAACATAGCTATTCACGCGATTTCATCTTTATACTTAAGGCTTAAACTGTTTGTAAAGAGCTTCCACTCCTATTTCTCCTGTGAATGCATGTTGAAAAGTGGCCAGGCATTCTACAATATAAATTATATAAACAACACGACTCTCTGCTAATCATATTTCGGGCGTTCCGGATTGTGCTTTTTTGCTTGTGTCATTTTTTTGCGGTCGTGAACCACGGAGCTCTAACTTCAACTTGATGCCAGGGATATAACCAAATCCAAACTTTTTTTCGAAGAAACATTACAATTTTTTTTAAGATTAAAATAATATTTGGGGTTAGGGGCACTTTAAAGTTTAATGTGAATTCGGTTTTATTTATATCAAGAATTATCAAAGTCTCAGCTGATAACACAGCTTCGGCAGATAACACAGACTTCGACCTTGATAATTCTTGATATCAAAAAAGCCTCATCCAATTATTGCTTATTATTAGCCGTCATCTACCGTCATCCGTCTACTATCAACTACTGTCATGCACCGTTATATGCCATCAACTACCGTCATCTTATATTAACTATACTATACCGTCAGTTAATTTTATCTACCGCAACACACCAATCTGATAAAACTGCATTTTAATTAGTATAATTGCAGCAATACAATAATTTGCAGCATGTCCCTTGTGGGCCATTGTAATTATGTACTACTCACTGTTTTGCATCAATTTTTGTATGATCTAGCCTGCGTGTATGTATAATCTAATTGATTCTTTTAGCTAAATCGGAGTATTATGTACAATGGCCTACAGGAACATGCTGCAAAATAAAATGTTGCTGTGATAATACAAGGAACATGCTGCAAAATAAAATGTTGCTGTGATTATACTTAAACTAATACAATATATTACACAAATTTAATAAAATTGCATTAATGTTAACATAGTTGCATCTGCTTAAAGTGTACATGAAATGAAAAACTACGATCTAATTTTTTTTACTAAACTTGAAGTTCATAATCTAAATAACCATTTTCAAAAAATAAATACGTGATATGCGTTTCGAGATATTGAATGCCGAAATCGCCCCCTTGGCATTTCAATATTACAACATGACGAAAGACTGGGAATGAATATACGGGGCAGATGACGTATGCAGGGTGACTATATAATATTCTGAAATCCATTGTTCTTATGCATAGTTGTCACCAAATACATTTAGTCATGCCAAACTTTTAGAGTTGATAGCTCGAAGACTGCAAAAGATTCACTTAAAATTTTCAGTGAACGCTCTTGGCTGCTACTTGTTTCATTAAAGCAAAAAAAATGCTGGCGATTTTTTCACTTCATGTACACTTTAAGTATAATTTTAATTTGCAGCATATCCCTTCTGGGCCGCCGTGATTATGTACTACTCAATGTTTTGCGAACTAAGTTGTATCTTTTTATAGACAAATTGATGTATTTCTCAATTGGAGTTTCTCGTATTTTACTCTATGGGCGGAATTCTTAGCAAAATAGCAGATGCTTTAACTTGTACAGATAATCAAGTGATCGACTTCTATTATTTAGAAAGTCGCACTCGAGACTTTATATGCATCGTTTTGTTACATATTGTATGACAAATCAACATAGCGAATTTACATGTAGCTGGTAGAAGTCTTCTTACCATGTTGGTCAAAGAACATTATGCACAAAGAAATGGTATAAGTCGCCATATTTTTCGGTTACTGTCAGTTCAGGCCGGTAATCAAGTCTTATTACGAGAAATAGGTTTTGTAGTTACTAAAAGTATAGTTGATGGACAAAATATTTCAGATACATGCGAGCATGTTGAAGTTATATAAGGGCTTCTTTTACAACTATTTAAAAAGTAAATCAAATTTTGCTTTTTGCGGTTCTTTTTGGTTGACAATGTAAGCATATCCGCATATAGAATTACAAGTTTACCTGTTTTGGCGTCCTGATGTTTATTTGAAGACTGTGCAGGTGATGGAGAAGGATTCCTTCTTTTACTCGCCATTTTTTTCACTGTGAAAATAAAAACATAATTAGGTATTTTTTGTATTGTAATCTAAATAAAAATATGTCTAATATAATGTGAATGTCTAGTTAATATAAATAAAAAAATGTTAAACCTCAAAATAATGCTGGACGCAGTAGAGTTTAGTTATGTAATGTTTAAAACACGAGCAACAGTAAATACATGCTGCAGGTTTTTTGAACGATTACAAAAACGTTGTCTAAGCCCCAAAAATTAAAGACATTTTGAGCAAAATCTCATTACAAAATCGCCGACATCCCAATTTTATTTTACCATGCATGTGGTGACTATTTGTATAATTCTCGATTTAAGGTGATTAATATATTTTTTTTAAAAATCCTTTCCAAGAACCAAGTTTAACATCCCTGAGATGTTATCTCGGGTACTTTAATTAGTGGTTTGTGACTATTAGTGCATGTCTGGTTAGAAATTATTGGTAAGTTTTATGCCTCCCGAAGGTCGATGCATGGCTAAATTAAAAAAGCCCGAAGTTTAAGACTAAAGGTATATTACTAAAGTTTTTTTTGGTAAAGTTTAGCCGAAAATGAAAAAGACAAATCGTGAAAATCCGTTCAGTAGACAAAATGTTTCACAGGATTTTTCAACATCATCCCTGAGTAGGTCTTAATTTCATTTTATTAGTAAAAAAATGAACACGTCTAGAGAAAGATAAACACATTTTTTGATATAATAACTTCTCTATGTTAACAGAACAGCCAGAAATAATCTTATTTTGACTTGTAAGTCTGACATATGGGCATTTTTTCATGGCAACAAAAGTGCAACATTCGAGCATACCATTTCCCCTTACCCAAACCAGAAAAAAAAACCCAAAATACAGTATATGTGTAGACAACCAAAGAACCTTGTCCCCAGGGCATCGGAAAGGGGACGCGAAGCTAAACAAACGCCCTGGGAAATCACGTGGGAAAGTATTGTAATATGGGAAATATCCCCCCCCCCCTCCCTCAGTTTGACATCCCCTCCTCAGTCTGTTGCACCAGTCAAGTTGACAGTTCTTTTGAAAGTCAACTATGTTTGTGCATGCATGGATGTAAACAAACATATTCTTTTTCAACAGAACAATATTTCTGCTATGAACACTGTAGATAGGGATCTCTAGGAGCAGGGGTAAATATCACTTTCGACAAACTAATCGTGAGTCGCATATGAATCATATCGTGAATCTCTGTATGTAAAAACCCCTTATAACATTCAGTTCTTGGAATATAATTCATTTCGACATTATTGTGATTTATTGTGTCGTACATTAACAAACCTAAGTTCCTAGCTCGTCTTATGGCAAGCTCCTCCCAATTTAATTGTTTTAACATATCTAACCTTCATTTCTTTTGAAAATCCGTTCAGTACACAAAATGTTTCACAGGATTTTTCAACATCATCCCTGAGTAGGTTTTAATTTCATTTTATTAGTAAAAAAATGAACACGTCTAGAGAAAGGTAAACACATTTTTTGATATAATAACTTCTCTATGTTAACAGAACAGCCAGAAATAATCTTATTTTGACTTGTAAGTCTGACATATGGGCATTTTTTCATGGCAACAAAAGTGCAACATTCGAGCATACCATTTCCCCTTACCCAAACCAGAAAAAAACAACCAAAATACAGTATATGTCTAGACAACCAAAGAACCTTGTCCCCAGGGCATCGGAAAGGGGACGCGAAGCTAAACAAACGCCCTGGCAAATCACGTGGGAAAGTATTGTAATATGGGAAATATCCCCCCCCCCCCTCAGTTTGACATCCCCTCCTCAGTCTGTTGGACCAGTCAAGTTGACAGTTCTTTGAAAGTCAACTATGTTTGTGCATGCATGGATGTAAACAAACATATTCTTTTTCAATAGAACAATATTTCTGCTATGAACACTGTAGATAGGGATCTCTAGGAGCAGGGGTAAACATCACTTTCGACAAACTAATCGTGAGTCGCATATGAATCATATCGTGAATCTCTGTATGTAAAAACCCCTTATAACATTCAGTTCTTGGAATATAATTCATTTCGACATTATTGTGATTTATTGTGTCGTACATTAACAAACCTAAGTTCCTAGCTCGTCTTATGGCAAGCTCCTCCCAATTTAATTGTTTTAACATATCTAACCTTCATTTCTTTCCCGTTCACAGTCAGACGAGTCCGTAAATGAATAAACGTCTCGTGGTTTGGGACACCTTTTCTTAGTAGCTATTAAAAACAAGAAACAGAAACAATTATATCTGATATATATGAGTGCTGCGTGAGAATACGCCCTGAGTGCGATGCAGTATAATTATGAGGTAGCGAATTCGTTTTTTTTTGGACCTCTGTATGAAAAAGACCCCTTATAACATTCATGCAGTTCTTGGAATATAATTCATTTCGACATTATGTCTGAGGTTTCGCATGAGCCGAGAATTATAAGGATTATTTTCAAAAGAGGTCAGGAAAAAATGGCTTTTGGGTGCATTGTGATTTATTGTGTCGTACATGCATTAACAAACTTAAATGCCCATCTCGTCTTACGGCAAGCCCCTCCCAATTTAATTGTTTTAATATATCTAACCTTCATTTATTTTCGGTTGTTCACAGTCAGACGAGTCCGTAAATGAATAAACGTCTCGTGGTTTGGGACACTTTTTCTTAGTAGCTATTAAAAACAAGAAACAGAGACAATATTATATCTGATATATATATATATATATTTATATATAAGTAGCGTAGAAACAACAATCGAAATAAAAATACTCGTGATGGTTTAGTGCGTAGCCGCCCTTAGAAAAAATCTACTGGCACCAGCGGGTACCTTTTCTTGTTCCCGCGTACCCGTTGTTACACGTGCTCCTTTCTTAACTCCGCTACATGTATTTTGGGACGTAAATCTAATTTTGTTATGTTCAGCATAATTTTACTTGCATCTCTTCCAACATCATTTACTGTATTTCTTGCAATAAATGTTGCATGCTTTACATCGGTGAAACTGGCAGACGTTTATCTGACAGATTTGCAGAACATCTTCGTTCCGTGAGGAACAATGATGTTGGCAAGCCTGTTACCCGACATTTTAATAGTGTCAACCATTGTATTTCAGACATGAAAGTTTGTGCCATCTCACCCATTTCTGGCGGTAATGTCAGCCGCAAAAGACTAGAAAAGCGTCTCGTTTTCAAAATTGGTACCATTCATCCTCACGGACTCAACGAACGTTTTTCTTTTATTTAACACCTCTGAAGACGTTGTTTCTGTTTAGCAAGGGCGGACACTGATAAACAGCGATTTCACTTTATTGATTTATCTATTTTTACTCTCGCTCATCCTTTTTACACCCCCTCCTTTTTGCTCATCGACGGCATGAATAGCTTTCGCATCTCATTATCGATTTGTTATTGTTATTTTGCTTTGATTGGCTAATTTTTCACATCTCATTATCAATTTGTTATTGTTATTTTTATCTGATTGGCTTATTTTTGGTCACATGATTATCTTTCGTATATAAGCTCATTGTTTGTTTACACTCTTTACGTTTCTCTCTGACGAAGGGCCTTCGCTCGAAAAGTTAGACTCCTACGTTCTCTGTTTCGGCAGTATATCTAACCTTACTATATTTCGATTATATATATATATAATGTCGAAATATATAATATATATAAAATATATATAATCGCGAAATGTCGAAAAATGCTCAATAGCGTAAGTGAGTTTTGGTTCACGAAATATTAGTGCTCAATACCATATATAGATAGAGCAAAATACAAAGTATGAAGTATAGTTTTACCTATATATATATATATATATATATATATATATATATATATATATATTTAACAAATAGATTCCATTTTGCCGTTGTCTGTTCAGTTATAGATGCACAGATGACGTCACAACGTTGTAAGAACAAAAAAGTATATATATATATATATATATAGTATATATATATATATATATATATATACATATAGTATGTATATATATATATATAGTATATATATGTATATATACAGTGTTTTCGTTACAAACTTCTTTCCATGAAAGCCGTGTACAAAATAATTTCTGTTGATATATACATCATAAAATTTAAATCTAATATAAAAATACGATTAAAGTTACGGGGATAAAGTTAATTATTTTAATATATCTAACCTTCATTTATTTTCGGTTGCTCACAGTCAGACGAGTCCGTAAAGGAATAAACGTCTCGTACTTTAAGACACTTTTTCTCAGTAGCTATTAAAATAAAACAAGAAACAGAACTAATATATATATATATATATATACGACACATGCATGTAAATACATGTATAGATATATATAATGATATTAGGTGTTACTTCGAGTGACGAACCATACTGGACAAGTAGAGAAAACTCTACTTGGCCCGGCTGGGATTCGATCCACTGATCTCAAATAATATACTCATTATACTGGATAGAGCATCTATTGGTTCGCGCCTTGCAAAAATTGAAGTCGGAAGTGAGGCTAAAAATCTCGCGGCGACCATATCCGGTGGGACCCACTTCGTAGTTATATCACTATTGCTGAATCATAGTTTTCGCTTTAAATCATCGGATTTTTAACGAAAACCAGCTAAATTTTACATTCTTAACAAGAAAATGTACCTGTCGCTATGGGACAACTTAAAAGTGGCTGGGATCATGGAAATCAGCCGAAATTTCACGATTTTACTGAACGAAAATCAGCACCGGCCACCAGTCTACAATTTGAAGAATTATTAAAGGACTAAAGTAAGGAACAAATAACATCTTGTATTCACTTTAGCAGTTTGACAGTGACTTTATGACAAAGTAACAATATTACCGTTTCTATATCCGTCTTTTTCAACGTATATTGGATCAGACGATCTGAGGGTTTTATACAACTGAAGATGTTTATTGGAAGTTTGTAGTTATACTTTATTATTAAAAAATTAGCCAATAGGCAAAAATATATTTTTTTATACAAGAGGACAAATGGACAATTAATGTATTACAAATATTGAAAATGCACACCATAAATTGATAAATGCTAGGTGAACAGGAATTATCTTCGTCAATATTATAGTAACAGGACTTCATCCGACTTCATCAATAATAGTAAAACAGTGAGTTAAATGCTTATAAATTTGCCTGTTTGTTACCTGTGTGTTCTTGCTTTATTTTACCCTGTCTATATATATATTATATCTGTGATGAACTCATGGCTGCCTAGGCTTGCTGGAGAGACTTGCCAAGGGTTTTCTATTTGACAAAGTCAAATTGTCTGGTATTTGAAAGAGTTATAGAATCATCTGAGATTGAAGTAAAATTATAATAAAGGGGCATGGTTTGGCCAGCTCTGATTTACACACAGAAATAATTATTTATTGGTTATAATCTACTATATTCTTTTATATTTTATATACTTCAGTGTACTGACACTACTGTACTTTGTGTAGACTTATATTTGAAACAGATAATAAGTCATGAGCTTTTTTCTAAAATAAACAAAGAGAAGGATGATTCCAAACTATTATTTACTACAGAAGTGTTTTCATTTCAAGATATTTTTGAAAAAGTTTCAATCTTTACTACATTTATCATACCTCGATATCTTGCATCATACAACTTTTTAGGTTTCATACCCATCTATATGTCTTTTCCTTATTAGATCCACACAACTTTTTTATGCAGAAATTATCACTAGCTGATCAGTCATTAATTTTTTTTTTGAGATGAGTGATCATAACAATGCATATAGATGTTTATAAGATTTTAGTTTAATTGAAGCTAGTGTAAGCTGCTCTGGATAGTACAAACAATTTATTGAAATTAATTTAAGTTTTCTCTAATACAGTACAAAGGCAATGCCGCAAAGGACTAAAATGTCAAAAAAAATTTAAATTCTATCTAGCGCCAGTGGTGGCTGGAGCACTGGCACATTCTTCACAGACCTTGATAACCATATGGTAGATTCTCCTGTTGATGAAAATCATGTTTTTGCTCTTATCAAGTCCATTGCAAAAAGCTACAGCAAAATTCATTATTACCATCTTGGAAAGGAAACCACAGCTAACCTTTCTGGTACATAAATAAGAAAAAAATTGAATAAGCTTGTCCTCTTCCAGCATCAGTAAGAATCAAAACAAAACTAATCTGTACACGTAAACAAAAAAGGAAAGTAAACTACAGGTAACTGTATTTATTATAAGTAATAACATGACTTGAGGGAAATTTAATCGCTAATTTCCCAAAAAGACATGTTATTAGTTTGTAATATTATGATCGCCGAGGAAAACTTTGAGAATCTTGCCAACAGGAAATTTACACGGTTGATCAGAGAAGTTGAATCTAATTTTCCCGTGCATGTTGATGAGGGAAAATATATGCAAGCGGGAAATTTAGAAGAAGACAAAAGATTTCTTTGTCTTCTAATTTTCCCTCATCAACATGCACAGGAAAATTAGAAGAAGTCAAAGGATTTCTTTGTCTTCTAATTTTCCCTCATCAACATGCACGGGAAAATTAGAAGACAAAGGATAAATTACCCGAGGGAAATACGAGGTTTACATTCCCTTGGAGAACAAAAGAAACCGAGGCGATCATGGTATTACACTGGATATACCATAACTTTATCTAAGGACCAATTTACTACAGGAGGAAATCGGAGTACCCAGAAGAAATCTCTGGTGTTTGGTAGAGTCAAACTAGAAGCACTCCTCTAATGTACATCCAAGGTGAAATTTTAATCTGATAAGTGCATCAAGTAGGAGTTAAACCCAGATTGCAGAGTAACATCCTTAGATCTACAGTAATCCTGGATGCATGTAACTGGAAAGACTTTTCTTGCTTTGAGCAAACTAGATAAAATTTTAATCTGCTAAATGTACAGTAAAACTGCATTGATCGAGTAGGAATCAAACTTGGGTGTAACTTCTTAATGGCCAGTAAGATACTCTCTAACCATAATAAACTACCACTAACTCAAAATGTTATACAGTATGTACATATTTTGTTTGAGATATACTGTAGACAAAATGAAATACTATCAAGGGACAAGGGCTTGGGCAAAATACATACTGTAGTGTAACCATAATAAAACCATCTGAACTGGTTGAACATTAGCCCAAATTCGACAAAACTATAAAGTTCGAATATTTCATGTGAACAGTATCAACAGCGGGTAAGTTTATTAGTTTAAACAGACACAGTTATGACTTCTTGGGGTTTAATCGGCATGAAATAAATCAAAAGTTAAACAAACACATCATCGTAAATCATCAAATAATACGCGTTACTAGAAAGAAACAAATACACAGGCAGTCACTTCCAGAAATTTGTTTACCAACTTTGCTAGCTCTGAAGCAAATAAACAGGCAAGCGTATTTTGTAAAGAAAAGCACTTTCTAAACAAAAAAATAGTTCAAAACACTAAACTATTACTTAAAATAAGATTACAAACCTCAATTCGGTGGTAACTCTTCGTAACATCCCAGAATTTGGCGAAAAACGCCGTTCAACTGCTTCCACTCCTATTTA
This sequence comes from Paragorgia papillata, assembly GCA_035771165.1. Taxonomy (NCBI): domain Eukaryota; kingdom Metazoa; phylum Cnidaria; class Anthozoa; order Scleralcyonacea; family Coralliidae; genus Paragorgia; species Paragorgia papillata. The sequence goes on from JAWNZC010000088.1 coordinate 1,745,055, forward strand.
CGCCATATTGTATGGGACCCAAGTGGGTCCCACCGGAAATGGTCGCCGCTAATCTATTCCGACTTCACTGCGAACACCGGATGCTCTATCCAGTATAATGAGTATATTATTTGAGATCAGTGGATTCGATCCCGCGACCTTCGGTTTACTAGTCCGACGCTCTACCGACTGAGCCACAGGTCAAGTTAGGAGCTGGTGGTCGAATGATGGTACTTGGGTTATTTATGCTACTTGGGTCGAATGATGGTATTTGGGTTATTTGATAAGTAGAGTTTTCTCTACTTGTCCGGTATGGTTCGTCACTCGGTAACACCTAATATCATTATTCTCCACCCGAGTTCATTGTCCCATAATAATTGTTATATATATATATACAGGTATAGATATATCTATATCTATAGCTATAGATATAGATAGATATATATTAATACCATGATCGCCTCGGATTTTTTTGTTCTCCGAGGGAATGTAAACCTCGTATTTCCCTCATCGCTCATGCAAGAGGGAAATTTTTCCTTTGTCTTCTAATTTTCCCGTGCATGTCGATGAGGGAAAATTAGAAGACAAAGAAATCCATTGTCTTCTTCTAAATATCTCGCTTGCATATATTTTCCCTCATCAACACGCACGGGAAAATTAGATGCAACTTCTCTGATCAACCGTGTAAATTTCCTGTCGGTAAGATTCTCAAAGTTTTCCTCGGCGATCATAATATTACAAACTAATAACATGACTTTTTGGGAAATTAGCGATTAAATTTTCCCTTTGCCTCGGGAAGATTTGTAAAAGCCCTCGGGCCTGCGGCCCTCGCACTTTCACAAATCTTCCCTCGGCGGCGGGGAAATTTAATCGCTAATATCCCTCAAGTCATGTTATTACTTATAAATGTATAAATATATATATTTATGCAACGCTCAAACTACCCTTGTGGAAGTTTGAGCACTCTGGGCCCATGCGCACTTTCACGCTATCTGAATGTACTTCACCGATGCTGTCCCACATGCGGTTGTCGCCGACGATCGCATGTGTATAAGTAATTGGTGAAATTCATTCAGATTGTTCCAAGCTACACTGATGAGCTGTAGTACAGCGAAACACCGTGTCTGTAGATTGAACTATATATATATATACATATATATATACATATACATATACATATATATATATATATATATATATATATATATATATATATATATATATATATATATATATATATATATATATATATATATATATATATATATATATATATATATATATATATATATATATATATATATATATATATTCAATCACAGCTGCAACTTCGTATAAACTTTTATTGACTTACGTTTCGGGTCAAGCCTTTCACTTTGAAAAAGGGTCTTGCCCCGAAACGTAAGTCAATAAAAGTTTATACGAAGTTGCAGCGCATGTGATTGAATTATAAATGTCTTCTGACTTCGGGGGAAGAGGAAGGTTGGTGGTTTATCTATCTAACACACATACAGACAGAGACAGACAGAGGGACAGATGGACAGACGCACAGACGGACAGACGGACGGACGGACGGACGGGCGGGCGGACGGGCGGGCGGGCGGACGGGCGGGCGGACGGACGGACGGACGGACGGACGGACGGACGGACGGACGGACGGACGGACGGACGGACGGACGGACGGACGGACGGACAGACGGACAGACAGACAGACAGACAGACAGACAGACAGACAGATAGGTGGGTGGGTAGGTACGTAGGTAGAAAGATAGATAGATAGATAGATAGATAGATAGATAGATAGATAGATAGATAGATAGATAGATAGATAGGTAGGTAGGTAGGTAGGTAGGTAGGTAGGTAGGTAGGTAGGTAGGTAGGTAGGTAGGTAGGTAGGTAGGTAGGTAGGTAGGTAGGTAGGTAGGTAGGTAGGTAGGTAGGTAGGTAGGTAGGTAGGTAGGTAGGTAGGTAGGTAGGTAGGTAGGTAGGTAGGTAGGTAGGTAGGTAGGTAGGTAGGTAGGTAGGTAGGTAGGTAGGTAGGTAGGTAGGTAGGTAGGTAGGTAGGTAGGTAGGTAGGTAGATAGATAGATAGATAGATAGATAGATAGATGCCTAAACTTATGCCTGTAATGCAAAAAATATAAAATACGTAAATATAGAGTAATAATTTTTACCTGATTTTACTGTTAGGTGGTCATCATCAGATGAATCTGTTGATATAAGTTGCTCAGCGGCCCAGTCCCTTTTTTGACGTTTTCTTCTCCTGACTGTCAGAAATAAAAATATGTTTATTTTTTATTAAGTATCAATAAGTATACGAATCTTTAGCAGATCTATAACCAACATATTCTTACATATCAAGACACAAGTCACAAGTACTTGTAAGACCTCAAGTCACCTTGTAACAGTTGAGTATCATATTATGAGCCATAAAGTGGATCCTAGAGAGTATTTGTGACTGTAGAATTTCATCACAATTGATTTTTTATTTGTACCATAATTTCTTATTCACGTGTATTAAGAAAATGTGCAAATCCAGATAATATTAATTATAACACTCTATTAACGCATTTTACCTTTATTTTGAAGATACATTTGTTTATGTTGAAGAAATTTGTCGTCGTTGTGGTTGTTAACGTTTTGATTTTCATTCCAGGTGTTATGCTAACCTTATAGGAAGTATTTTGATCGATTCTTTAAGATGGTGGATTTATGCTCCAAATTGCAGGACCTGCATCTCACCGCAAATCCTAACAATTGTCATCTAAGTTCTTGTGGATGTTGTTGTAGCGTCTTATGTTTTTACTCATTTGTTCTCGAAAGTACAGATGATACCATATTACCGTATCGAATTTAATTGATAATTAACCTGGACGTGGTCTGAAATTGATGTTAATAACAAACGAAATACACACGTAACGTTTGTGTGTCACAGTAGCGGTGTCTGATATAGGTATTCTACTTGATTCCGTCCCACTTGGTTCTACAGGTTGAGCAGCAGTGCCTTGGATAAGTAAATTTATTTTATATTAATTATTATAAAATAACATTTTGAAAACAAGCGCGGCGATTGGTTGAATGCCGTGTTTCTATAGCTTTATGGAAACACGGCAAGGTCCACGCTATTCAATACGCCATCATTACGGTAGGATACGCCATTATACGCCATCATACGCCATTATGAAGAGTAAGGAGAATTTACGCTTTGATGCAGTTATTATTTTTACGTTCTATACCCATTTTCGACAGGTTATTTTATAAAGAAAATAGAAAACATTTTTTCCGTGTTCCCATAGACTTATAGAAACACTTGTGGAAGTTTGGGAGAACTCGAAATAGCGTGGAAACACTCGCCCTGCGGGCTCGTGTTCCCACTACAAGTTCTCGTTCTCCCAAACTTCCACCCGTGTTTCTATAACTCTATGGAAACACGAGTGGAGTCTATTCCTTTATAAAATAACCTGTCGAAAGTAGGTATAGAACGTAAAAATAATCACTGCATCAAAGCGTAAATTCTCCTTACTCTCCATAATGGCGTATGATGGCGTACTGGATGGCGTATCCTACACCGTAATGATGGCGTATTGATCATGAATTGCCGTGTTTCCATAAAGTTATAGAAACACGGCTTTCAACCAATCACCGCGCTTGTTCTCAAAATTTTATTTTATAATTCTTAATTAGTAACTGTATGGGTATATAACATAACTGAAACGTTCTTACATATCACGTTATAACTCCGGGTGCAACCGTATATTCATCTGTAATTTAATATAAAACATGTTGTTTTTGGTGCTCCGCGAAGTCGCCAATTATTTAGTGTCAGGAGGTAGATTGTTCCATTGGATTATATAGTTCGAGGATAGAAAGAATGAATATTCAAAGCAAGTCATTTGTCTTTGAAATTGATGGAGCTAGCTCCTTATATCCATGATACAGCACGTGCGAAATTCAGCACGCCAAATCCCTGCACAAGGAGGGATTTGACGCAAAGTAAAGAGTATAGTGTTTCTCTGCACCGGACATGCAGATATTTTTATTACTGGCAATGTTTTTGAATTTGATTACATGTAAACTTGAGGCATGAGGTTTCAAGTGACATGTGTTGAATGAAATACATGTACTTACTGACAGCAACTAAGTGTTCTATGGTCTCTTATTTAGCTCAAGTTTTAGTTTCGGTTCTCTTGCGGTAAAAATTGTACCTAAGATAAATTAAGCTGGCTGTTTAATACAGGTAAAAACAATACGAAATACCACTTGGGACCGCTCGTAGGTGGCCGTGGCCGCTTAATAGAGGTGGCCGTTTAATAGAGGGGTAATCTATAGTAAATTACAGGGAATATTTTAGGGGTTTTGACAAGTGGCCGTTTAATAGAGGGTGGCCGCTTAATAGAAGGCCGCTTAATGCGACTGTATATATATACAACGCGTTTTCCTGGCCGGTACGCTACCACGAGGACCGTTTCTCCAATCAGAATGGAAGAAAAACAGACTTTGACAGTTGGTATATAACAATTATATTTGTTATAATTATAATTACACTTTGTTGTAAAGGTTTGTGGGTCACAGCAGTAGCGTCTGTTGTAGCTATTTTACTCGATTCTGTCTAAAAACAAACAAACAAACAAACAAACAAACAAACAAACAAACAAACAAGTACTAGGCCATACACTTCGCAGCAAGAGCAAGACCACCTGTTGTTACTAGGTAAGGTCTCACCTTGTATTGGTACTGCTTCACTTAGTTCTTCTGCATATTCAGAAGCCGCTGTTGCGCTTGGTCCCGTCTCACTTGGAAGAACTGTTTCAGTTGGTATAGTTTCCTCTGGTACGACAGGTTTTTGAGCGACATCAATACTGTCTGGTGGAACTCTTTCACTTAGGCCAGTCTTGCCTTCTCCTGCTAGCTTTCGAGTCCCAGCATGAGTGCTTGGTAGAGATGTTTTATTTTCCCCCATCCCACCTGGTCCGACAGGCTTAGGACTCATAGCGGCATTGCCTGAAACATGTGTTTCACTACTCTTTTGTGCTGTTTCCGTCATCCTGCACTCACTACTTAGACCAGCAGATAATCCTGTTGGTAAAAATTACATGTAAAATTAAATGTTCGCTGTGATATGTTCGTTCAATATAAGTTTCGAAATTTTCTACAGTGATCTCGTTTTGAAATTTTTTTGTATACGAAAATAATTCTAGAATTTGAAGAATTTCTGTCTTCTAGAAGGATGGGATTAGTTTCAAACACCAGTGCTAATTCCACAGTCAATAACCAATCAAAACCGATATTACTGGAAATAGACCCTTTGTAAAGACGTAAAAAAACACTATCTTTGGTGGACAATGTAAAATCTCCAGCATTTAATAAAGCGCATAATTAATCAAGATTTTATAGTTCAGAATATATAGAATAAATAAAACAAATTTTATAATTTTTATCTACAAAAAAAATTAAAATATAAAATTTTATAGCTTATAAACTATAGATGTTTCGTTGATTATTCGTTCTGTTGAACGCGGTGGTGATTTGAAGTTGTCTCACAAGTTTGCCGTTTTGACGTCATGTGCAAGAGGTCTATAACCAGTGACCTTGTCTCGCCGCAAGTTCGCAGCGGGCTAACAGGGTAAAACGTTATTCAGGCATATTTAGTGGCGCTTAAAATATCCATACTAGAGATGTTCTGTTAATTTGATCTTGAAAACGTTTGGTGTGAAAGAAGAACAGTAATAGTGTGGCATTGGGTAGAACGGCAGGAACTTGACACGTTGTCCAAATTTATTCGTACAAATTGAGTAGTAGTTTTGACGTTGCAATACATTCTTTGTAAAAAATATTCGGCTGAAATTAAACAAACAAACAAACAAACAAACAAACAAACAAACAAACAAACAAACAAACAAACAAACAAACAAACAAACAAACAAACAAACAAACAAAAAAACAAACAAACAAACAAGTACATTGTTTCACTTGTTTTCAACTCACTTAGTTCTTCTACATGTTTAGAAGCCGCTGTTGCGTTTGGTCCCGTCTCACCTGGAAGAACTGTTTCAATTGGTATAGTCTCCTCTGGTACGACAGGTTTTGGAGCGAAATCATTGCTGTCTGTCGGACCTTTTTCACTTAGACCAATCTCGCCTTCTCCTCCTAGCTCACAAGTCACAGCATGAGTGCTTGATAAAGATGTTTTATTTTCCCCCATCACACCTGGTTCGACAGGCTTAGGACTCATAGCGGCATTGCCTGAAACAGGGGTTTCACTTGGCGATGTAGGAGGGTCCAGGTCTCCGGCACTCTTTTGTGCTGTTTCCGTGCTGCACACACTACTTGCATCAGCAGATAATCCTGTTGGTAAAAATTACCGGTAAATGAAAGGTTCGCTGTAATATGTTCGTTCAATTTAAGTCTCGAAATTTGCTACACTGATCCCGTTTTGTAATTTTTTTGTATACGAAAAAGATGGCAGTGAATATTCACCAAGTCTGGTGTCACCTACCACTATTTCCAGCAAGGGTATGCAACAGCTTTTTAATAAAGAAGAAAATGCCACATTTAAATCAGTTTTCCGTGACTTGATTTATACAAAGAAGCAAATAACAAAGAAATTTGTGGAAGCTAAAGTGAAAGAAGAGCCAAAGTTGTGTCGCCTTTTAAAGAAGTTCACTTTCCGACAAATGGCTGACAACGTGCGAACTGATCGAAGAGTTCTGGAACCGGAGAAACACAGAGCTGGGAAGTAAGGAACCAGAAGCTTAAAATGCAAATGAAAGTGATATACTTGTGACTTCATATATCTTTATCTGTACTGTATGTGTGAAGTGAAACAGAAAATTTGGGAGTGTGTTTGATGATGCAGAAACAATGTACTGCACATCATTGTGTTGATTTCTCGTTCTTGTTACAAGGTGATGAACTGGAAGAACTGCTGGAGTCTGAGGAAAAGTCTTCCGTAGTTCTGGGCACCATATTTTTTTACTCAAACTGCTCCAGATGACGACATTTGGCAATAAGCAACTCTTTCACAAGCCCAGGCTGCTCAGCCTCTACTTTAGGAAACTTTTTTCCAATATATTCATGCGCATTTCGGACGGCACAACGAGAACACACTTCTTGCGAAGTTCTGCGTCATACTTGGTGGCATAGGGAATGAGTTTGAAGACATTGTGTTTGGTGATTATGATATATGTATAGGTAATAGCATGGTTCCGAGGGCAATTTGGAAAAAAACATGCACAAGTGAGTTTTTCAAAGAATATCAAAATTGCACAAGTCCGAAGGACGATTGCTATTGGAGGTCTTTGAAAAACTCACGAGTGCGTATTTCTTCAAATTGCACGAGAAATCATGCTATTACTTTATTATTAGTAATATACATGAAAATATTTAACATGAAGAGAATCTTTCTAGTCAAAATGCTTTGTTCAAATAACATACATGAAAAAACAATTAACAGGAAGAGCTTTTTTCTAGTCAAAAATGATTTTTGTGCAAATTTAAGAAATTAAAAAATTTGCACTGTATTTCCTTTTTTTTTTTGAACTGTATTTCCTCAAAACTGCACTGCTGTCAGCCAATCAGAATTGAGAAATTTTTTCATGTCTATTATTATTGAGTAACTAACGCATCACATCTTCGACTTGGTACTCATCCGCTTATAAGAGCATGTACTGCACATCATTTTGTTTATTTCTCGTTCTTGTTACATGTAGTTCGTGTAAAGGTGATGAACTGGAAGAACTCTGGGCACCACAGTTTTTTTCTCAAACTGCTCCAGATAACGACATTTGGCAATAAGCACTCTTTCACGACAAGCCCAGGCTGCTCAGCCTCTACATTAGAAAACATTTTTTCCAATATATTCATGCGCATTTCGGACGACACGATGCGAATACACCTCTTGCGACGTTCTGCGTCATACTTGGTGACATAGGGAACGAGTTTGAAGACATTGCGTTTGGTGATTATGATATTCTTGAGTAAATAACGCATCACATCTTCGGCCGGGTACCCATCCGCTTGTAAGAACATGTGATGTGCTGAACATCATTTTGTTGATTTCTCGTTCTTGTTACATGTAGTTCGTGTAAAGGTGATGAACTAGAAGAACTGCTGGAGTCTGAGGAAAAGTTTTCCGTAGTTCTGGGCACCACATTTTTTTTCTCAGACTTCTCATAACGACATTTGGCAATAAGCAACTCTTTCACGACAAGCCATGCAAGGCTGCTCAGCCTCTACATCAGGAAACTTTTTTCCCAATATATTCATGCGCATTTCGGACGGCACGATGCGAAAGTAGATGACCCCCCCCCCCCCCCCCCATATAGTCCTCCTCCTCCTCCTCTTTCTTCTTGCGAATACACCTCTTGCGACGTTCTGCGTTATACTTGGTGGCATAGGGAATGAGTTTGAAGACATTGCGTTTGGTGATTATGATATTCTTGAGTAAATAACGCATCACATCTTCGGCCGGGCACTCATCAGCTTGTAAGAACATGTGATGTGCTGAACATCATTTTGTTGATTTCTCGTTCTTGTTACATGTAGTTCGTGTAAAGGTGATGAACTAGAAGAACTGCTGGAGTCTGAGGAAAAGTTTTCCGTAGTTCTGGGCACCACATTTTTCTTCTCAAACTTCTCATAACGACATTTGGCAATAAGCAACTCTTTCACGATAAGCCAAGGCTGTTCAGCATCTACATCAGGAAACTTTTTTTCCAATATATTCATGCGCATTTCGGACGGCACGATGCGAATACACCTCTTGCGACGTTCTGCATCATACTTGGTGGCATAGGGAACGAGTTTGAAGACATTGCGTTTGGTGATTATGATATTCTGAGTAAATAACGCATCACATCTTCGGCCGGGTACTCATCCGCTTGTAAGAGCATGTAGTTATAGCGTCTGCATGCAGGCTAACATAGCAAGTATTAAGTACGCATTTTTCGAACTAAGAATATACTAATAATATACATGAAAAAAATTTCTCAATTTTGATTAGCTGAGAGCAGTGCAGTTTTGAGGAAATACAGTGCAGAAAAAAGGAAATACATTGCAAATTTTTTAGTTTTTTTAATATGCACAAAATCATTTTTGACTAGAACAAAAAGTTCTTCCTGTTAAATTTTTTTCATGTATGTTATTTGAACAAAGCATTTTGATTAGAAAGATTCTCTTCATGTTAAAGTTTTTCATGTATATTATTAGTAAGTAATAGCATGATTTCTCGTGCAATTTGGAAAAACACGCACTCGTAAGTTTTTCAAAGACCTCCAATAGCACTCGTCCTTCGGACTCGTGCTATTTTGATAGTCTTTGAAAAACTCACTTGTGCATGTTTTTTCCAAATTGTACTCGAAACCATGCTGTTACCTATACAAATGAAGCTCCAGGCTTTTGCAAACAACCCTTCTGGTCATCAATGTATGTCATAGGAAGTGTACAGTAAACTTCAACATAGAATTGCAAAATGGGGTAAACTGCCAATACTATACAGCTCAAAGTATCTAAAAAATGCTGACATTTTGAGTGAAAGGCTTTCACAGGCTTGAAATATAGTAACGTGAAGCTCTCTTGACGAAGAGCCTTCGCTCGAAACGTTAGAAATCTACGCTGCTATTTAACACTGCCTATGCAGCACACTACTTTTATTTCACTCTTCGGATTATTTCGCTGTCACAAGCTTGGACTGGCCATTGTATCATCTTGTGCCAGAACAATAGCTGGTTGTACCAGAACAATAGCTGGTTGTGCCAGAACAATGGCTGGTTGTGCCAGAACAATAGCTGGTTGTACCAGAACAATAGCTGGTTGTACCAGAACAATAGCTGGTTGTACCAGAACAATAGCTGGTTGTACCAGAACAGTGACTGGTTGTGCCAGAACAATGGGCAGGCAGTTATTGTTACAAGATGCACAATGGCCAGTCCATGCCTGGGCTTTCATGAAAACATTGTATTTCCCAAAATTAGATTGGTCACCTTTAATAAAAACATTATCTGTAATATTGTTAACATTATCTGTGACATTATCTGTAATATTGTTAATATATTGTCATCTGCATATGATTATTTATATATGGAAAGTTTGCAATATGTTCAATTCATAAATTATTGTTTATTTATTTATTTAATAATTATTATTTATTTATTAATTATTATTATTATTAATTGACAACTTGTAAAAAGACATAGAAAAGTTCAAAAATAAACATTTCCTAGCTGTATTTTACTAATCTTTAGGATTCCCTTGTCTGAATAAATTTTAAAACACTGACACAAAATAAGGAATTTATCTTTAGATTGAGTGTGACTTGAAATAAAATAAAATGACCAAAATTCCCTTGACTTTTGAACCAAAACAGTAGAACATTGTAAGGCTTGTAAGAGATGACAAGGCAAAACGTAATATAAAAGGGAACACCAATATTACCGTAAAAAACACTTAGGTTTAAAAAAGGAACAAGGTGTGTTCCACAAAGGAGCGAATGTTACAAAAAGGATCATGTTAGGTTACAAAAGGGAGCACCGAGGTTACTAAAAGGAACACACAAGGTTACAAAAAGGACACCATGTTACATAAATGAACACAATGATCCTTTTTGTAATCACAAGTGTTACATAAAGGAGCACACAAGGTTACAAAAAGGAATACTGATATGACAACCAAACAAACAAACAAACAAACCAACAAACAAACAAACAAACAAACAAACAAACAAGTACTAGGCCATACACTTCACAGCAAGTGCAAGACCACCTGTTGTTACTAGGTAAGGTCTCACCTGGTATTGGTACTGCTTCACTTAGTTCTTCCGCATATTCAGAAGCCGCTGTTGCGCTTGGTCCCGTCGCACGTGGAAGAACTGTTTCAATTGGTACGACAGATTTTTGAGCGACATCAATACTGTCTGGTGGACCTCTTTCACTTCGGCCAATCTCGCCTGCTCGTGCTGGCTTACAAGTCACAGCATGAGTGCTTGGTCCGGCAGGGATTTCACCTGGCGATGTAGGAGGGTGCAGTTGTACCGCACTCTTTTGCGCTGTTTCCGTGCTGCACTCACTACTTGGACCAGCGAATAATCCTGTTGGTAAAAATTACAGGCAAAATGAAATGTTTGCTGTGATATGTTCGTTCAATATATATCAGTTTCGAAATTTTCTACAGTGATCTACTGTAGAGGTACAGTAATAGTGTGGTATGAATTGTCATGAAAACAGCTCACGTAGAATTTGCGTACTTCTGCGTATTTTCTCTCCTTTTTTTTTAGTTAAGTAGATGTGAACTTTTGAAAAAAGATGGGCTTCAAATTTTCGACCTTTCTAGATACAGGTGGGTCAAGGGGTCGGAAATTTGAACTGCATTTTCCGATAGTTTGACACATAGTCAACTTTAAAAAATCAACTTTAACACGCAAATCGTACGGGAGTTGTTTTCATGACACTTCATATACCCTATTAGGGCTAAGATCATTATCAGAAAGGTCTTCCCCCCCCCTCGACCCCCCATCGTATGTTGAGAGATCGAAAATTTGAATCCCATCTTTTTTCGTTAGTTGACATCTGGTCAAAAAAGTAAAAAACAAACAAGCAACTTTAACACGCAAATCCTGCGGGATTACAATTTATACCGCACTATAAGAATAGCAAATTTTATGTGAAATGTTTAAATTTACGCCATTTTGTATCAGTGAAACCACGGTGAAACCATATAAAATGATTTGATACCTCTGTTGGGAATACCAGTTTCATTGCCTTTTTTTGCTTCCGTAAAAAATTGCTCTAATCTTATCTGCAATTAATCAATTGCAATCATCATGTAATTAAATGTATCTATTTCTGAAATCACACACAGATTTTTTTAATCTATTGCTGCACTGTTTTGTTTTTGTCTATACTGTTCTTGTGGCTGTTTATATTGTTGCTGTTGACGTCGTCGATTTGTTCACAGATTTGGTTGGGATATTTACCTGCATATGTTTTGCTTTTTAACAAACCAAAATAATTTCTTGGTTTTTTTGAATTGTTTGTTTTAAGATTCTTTGTTTCAGGGGCAATGCCACTCTTTTCTGCCATGAAGAGAAAAGAAAAAGTACTAATTGGCTGTAATGGTTCTTATATATTGGGTGTCTGTTAACATACAAGCGCTATGTAATATCTGAAAAAGTCATTAATATTCAATAGGCATACCGTAGAGTTCCCAAGGTGGCGCTTCCCTCGAAAGTAACGGCTGCGCGAAAGTAATGGTAAATTTTCGAGGCCACTAATAATTTCCGAAAGTAGCGCCCCCCCCCCCGAAAGTAAGGCATAGTTATAACCAAATTTTCATTTCATGGGCATTTTAAATCGTTACCATTGCATGTTAAACAAGTGACTTTAATTTTACGGAGAACCCCGTATTCGCCCCTTTCGCAAGTACCACAATGCTTTGCGCCTTGGGCGGGGGGGGGGGTGTTAAACTCTGAGACAAAATAATAGGAGTTTATCAGAAAAAGGGAGCTAGAAGTGGGGAAAATGATGGCTGTTTTTCTAGCTCCTAGGCGTTTCATTACTACAAAAACAAGGTCCCAACTAAAATTCTATAGAAATACAAAGGTTGGCTAGAACTAGGCGGGAAAATTTTACGCTTTCAGAAAACTCACGTCTGTGTTCTGTTTATTTTGCCGACGGCCTTATCCAGATACAGAGAATTTTGTTCCTTTGGTGTTTAAACACAGTCACAAACGAACAACGCCAGGTACGGAATATTAAGAAGAACATCAAATCCAACGTAGTACAACCGCAATCTTTAATTAAAATTATTTTGACACGGTAGCCTTTCAGCGCAAGCTGGTTTTCAAAGGGCCGTGTATACATACATAAACATAACTAAATACATGTATAACTATTTACAGGATACAAAAAATTTAAGAAAAAAAAAAAAAATTTAAAAATTGTATTAAAATATTAATTTAATCTAATGTAGTCACTCAGATGTTTCTTAAAAGATGAAACTGATTGCGTTAAGTCGTTAGTCAGTTCACTCGGAAATTCGTTCCATGATTTAGCAGCTCTGTAAGAAAAGCTTATTTTCATAAAATTTGTTTTTGGTTTACCCAAAGAAAGTTTAACATTATTACTTCGTAAATTGTAATTCTCATTTTCACATTTAGTGAACAAATTGACAAGGTAACTAGGTAACTTTCCGGTTAAAGCTTTGTGATGTCATTATATTTTCACGGTTTTTTTAGATTCTTATCGACTGTAACCCAGTCTAGTTTTTCCAGTATTTCAGTGGAACGAACTTCGTAAGTGCTACCAGTTATCACGCGCGCCGTTCTCTTTTGTAATTTTAATAATTTGTTTATATGTCTACAACAGCCATCATTCCAAATAGTCGATAGTCGAACAATAGTTGAAATGGGGCAATATTAAAGCGTTATACAATTTTACAAGGATATTTTGAGGAACAAATAATTTTGCCCTTCTGAGAAGTGCGATGTTCTTCGAGATTTTCTTACATTGTACCTCGTTATTTTTGTCCCATTTCAACTGTTCATCAAGTATCATACCAAGGGATTTTTTGTTGGGTACACGTTTAATATTCCTATTTCCTATTGATATTATAGGACTTTCATCAATTAAGGATAGACGGTTCCTCGAGCCAATGATCATAAATTCGGTTTTATCTCCATTTAATGTAAGTTTATTTGAAATAAGCCATTGGTGAACATTTTCAAGGTCTCTGTTAAGTTTAGTTTCAATTACTTTAGAATTTAGACCCTTACATGAAAGATTTGTATCGTCTGCAAATAGGGTGGCACTAGTTGACTCTAAACAGTTTGGCAAGTCATTGATGTACAAGAGAAAAAGAATAGGACCAAGATTAGATCCTTGTGGTACCCCACAATCAATTTCCCTTGCATCTGATAACTTACCATTTATTGCACAAATGTGCTTTCTTTTACTAAGATATGACTTAAACCATGTAAGACTGTACCCGCGTATACCATACATTTCAAGTTTAGAAATTAGAATTTGATGATTAACCGTGTCGAATGCTTTTTTAAGGTCCAGAAATAGGACTCCGTTAATAAGGCCATTATCCATGTTATACAGCCATTCGTTTGTAGCGCTAAACAATGTGGTTTCTGTATAGAATGTATAGGCCGGAACCCAGACTGTTGCTCCGCAATTATGTTATTTTTAGTCACGAACAATCTCAGTTGTTTGCATACTAGTTTTTCAAATAATTTAGCGACGACAGAAATAATAGAAATCAGGACGGTAGTTCCCACAATCAGTTTTAGACCCTTCTTTGAATATTGGTAAAACCCTAGCCATCTTCCAGTCATCTGGGAATATTCCCGTTTGAAGAGACAAGTTAAAAATGTTAACCAATGGCTCAACTACAGTATCACCTGCATCTTTTAATAGCTTCGTGCTTACACCATCAATTCCTTGTGCTTTTTTAGTTTTTAAACTGATTATTTATCTCATCTAATGCTTCAAGGTATACAATATTTCTAAAATGGAATGAATCTTCTATAGGAGTCACAAAACTTAGTGGATCAATATCACTATCTTGAATATTTTCTGCTAGTTTGCACCCTATCGTTGAAAAATATTGATTAAAGTTATTTGCGATATTTTTGTCTCCTGTTATAATTTGATCATTGACTTTTACCTCTTTAACCTGAGTGTTTTTTTATTTTTTATTTAATAGTTCATACACAACAACGATCATGTTTTCCCACTTCTAGCTCCCTTTTCCCTACTAACACAACTTGATGTTTTGTAGTAGAGTTACCCACTCCCCCCATATCCTGTGCCATAGCCCTAACTCGCTACGAGTAAGGTCTGTGAACACTCGCGCGATTGCTTGTTCCTCTGCCTCCTCCGCAGGCCCTCGTTGCATCATGGACAGGTCACACTGTTGAGAGGGCCTGCCAGAACCTGTAAACAAAATGTGGACTGATCCCATTATGCACAGCGAGACTAAGCCCTAAAGCGAGATAGTTTTGAGAGGGCCTGCAAAATCTTTCGGCCGCTGTCGTCCGACAAACGTTTAACCGTTTCGAGCGTTTAACACTGTAACCCACCAGGAAATTCGGTCTAAACTTTCTTACAGATCACGACAATGAAGAAACCAGTAGGGCCTATGTTTTAGAATTACCGACCTTCTGCCAATAGTATTTTTAGCGATAAAAAGGAATTGAAGGGAAAAATATCTGCCGAGTGCCGAACAAAAGCAAATCGACGGTCAGGAAAGTACAGGTTTTTCTTATTGGTTTTTTTTTTTGGTTTATTTAGCTATCAAAGACTGTCAACTGACCAAGAGTTAATGAGATTTAATTTTGTTAAATTGTACGCTTTCGGTGTAGCGTAATTCACATTTCAGTTGTTGTGGAAACCGAAAAAGTATAAACCCAAGAGTCTCTGGGTAGACTAAAGTACAGTTTCGTTGATTATTCCGGCCGAAAGTTGACAAAGTTCAACCGTAATTGCTTTTTTCAACAATTCCTAAATTTTAAAGCTAGGATTCGAATGTCATAAGTCTTCAATGGCCTTCAAAATCTTTGGATGTAGCCATGGCTATTAACAACGGGTAGTTAATTATGCAAATTTATTCCGTGCCAAGTTTTGCCAAATTTTTTACAGGATCTTACAGGCCCTAAATTCGGCGTGTGTGACCTGTCCATGATGCAACGAGGCCCTGTGGAGGAGGCAGCTTGTTCCTACCGGGAGAAGACTGGGGAAGATATTAGCGCTAAATATGCTAATATAACTTCAACGCCTCGCGACATTTCTCATCTGAACAAGCCCACCTTTTTGATCACCAAATGCATAAGCAGTAAATAGTATACAGTACTCTTGCGTAATGGCATCGAATTTACAATTAACATATAAGTTTTTAAAGTTTGCATAAATTAAATCCCCAAAAGCTGGGATTTAATTTATGCAGGGACAAGCAATCGCGCGAGTGTTCACAGAACTTACTCGTTACCCCCCCCCCCCCCCCCCCCCCAAGGCGCAAAGCATTATGTTATGTGCGAAAGGGGCTAATATATATATACACGATCGGAAATGGCGGCTTATTAGCTACGCATGCGTAGAACGAACATCTTGCGTGTAAACGTCATCAATACACGGCCAACAACTCACTTTAGCCAGCACGCACGTGGACTGCGAACTGCCCCATGAAAGTGGCCGATTTTCTATGCGATTTCCGGTCGAATAGTTTCGCTAATTAGCTACGTTTTTGGTTTTTGGCCAAGCCTTGTGGTTGACCTGTGGTGGTTGACAGTCTGACGAGTACAGGCAGCATTTAAGCTTACGCAAAGACAACGACAGACAAGATTCAAGACGTGAATTACCTAATATACAGTTAACATTACATTGAATTATTACATTGAATTATTACATTGATAACGTCGATATGTGGTATTAATCAGTTGTCGCAGTATAAATATTTGTATCCAGCCGCATGGCTTCAATGGCTTTGAAGGTACAGTAACTTTTCTATGGCGTCTTTAGCTGGTTTATTAATGCTTTCTCGTTTCGAATTCCAATCTAACTTTAAAACTTATAAAGGTTTTTATACTGCCGAAATATGGAGCAGTTATAAGTGTTCTCTGACGAAGCCGAAGGACCTTCGCTTGAAACGTTTCTTGAGCACTACGGCTACGCTCCATATTTCGGCGGTACACAAACCTATTCTATTTGGATTTCAAGACTGCCTACACAGCACACTAGTTTTATTTGGTTTGTCACTTTAAAACTTGCTTCTTTCATCGCTTTTGTGGTTCAGGTTTAGTAAAATTGTTAGAATTAGGGGTTAAAACATAATATTTAGGTAGGAATAGGATGTTTTTATGAGGCAGCCATATTGGAGGACAAATTATATCAAAGTACCGATCGACGTTCAACACAGCGAATAAGCAATCGGAAAATAATATGTTTATAGTGCCCTTTCCTGAATACGTTCAAGTTTTCTACAGTCAATTGCACGACAAAAATGCCAAACAAGGTGACAGTGCGTCAAAATGGGAAGAATAGCATCTTTAAACAGTTGCAGTTTGGTGCTTGTTGGTATTACGTTCCTCAGCCTCTTTAAAACTCCAACACGTTGGCTACTTTTCTTGCAAGTATTTCTGATATGCTCATTGAATTTAAGAAGATTGTCGAATGTTATCTGGAGAAGAGTTGGTTCGGGACACCCCCCGAGTGATCCTTGGTGAGCCAAAAGTATGTTGATTTAAATACACTCTGCTGCGGACGTTTTTACTGGTAAGCTGGATGTCCATGCGCTGAGTTGAATAGTTGCCTTCCCCAAGGCAAAATATCCTCGTGTAAAATTAGACCTTTCATTCATGGATATTTCAATGGACTTATGAAAGTTAAAAACGTGCAGAAGTAAATACTTGTAACTGTTAGTTTAATAGTTACTGTAATTTGTGTCGTACTTGGTTTTGTTGCTGTTTTATATGCATGTGTTAGGTGAATGCATGCCTAAACCGCTAATTGAGCAAGTAAAGATGGGCACAAGACTAAGGCATTTTGCTTAATAGAACAAATTACTCTAAATGAAACTCGCAAAAAAATGTTATACTCATGGCTGTCGAATATAAATTGTAAATTATAAGAAGTTTGGTGCACTGCCAGTTGAAATGTGGAATACCACTGTAGGTCAAATGTTTTGAACAAAAGCCTGATCTTATTTCCTTATTCCATGTTTTGGCAGTGCGCGAACCTTCCTAATAATGTGATTTGTATTTCAATGAATGTCTATAACGGAATCCTGAAGGTGCGAGTTCAAATCCCATTTGATCAGTCAACACATTTTTTGGTTATATTGTGATACATGTAATAAACAGAAAACAACATGGAAACTGCTTTGTATGGTTTTTATTCACTTGTTGTTTGTGTCATAAGCTCACTCGCAGTACCTTGGTCATTTGTTACATGACGCAATTAACAACATGTGAATAAAACTTTGTACATTGCACTTTCCATGTAGTAATCTATAACATATAGATTATGTACTGTATCAGTTGGCTGTATTATATATAGAATATTGTAATGCAGTATACAGTATGCCTATGACAGAATATGATTTTTTATAGGAAAGAAGCATGTTCTAAATACCTTTCTTTTTACGCCAAGGGAGGTCTTTGACCCCATAATCATAGCGTAGTTCCTCACCAGTTTTGATGTCCCTGAGAGCATATAATGCCAAGTGGAGTTTCTGCCTTATTTTTAACTTTTTCATTACGCAGTTTGCAATTTGGCCTGGGGCATCATTGACGAGCCTTCCTAGTCCACCTGAAAATGTTGCATCCACACTGAAAAAGTAAACAGATGTGCATGAAGATACTGTACGTGTATAAATACCACAATGAGTTTTTATACACTTTTTGAAAAGCAGCTGATGTGGGCAGAGGTGTGAACAGCAAGTTGAAGTCAGATAGGCCATTGCACTGATTTTCTTGGGCACTTCCGCCATTGCAAAAAGTCACTCATTCTTTTGTTTTGTCAGATAAAAGGGCAATTTTTTTGGAAATTTTGGGAAAGTAACTCAAAAAAGTGATGAACTGTTACTGATAACAGAAGTTTTCATTTTTATATTTTTATTTTGAAATATTTACAAAATGTACAAGTGTTTTATGCATAAAATTATTTAATAATATTTAAGAATTAAGCCAACAAAAACACAATTTACATACTGTTTGCTGTAAGTTATGACCACAATTACAGGTCACTTTGTTGAGGGAGTTCACCTTTATAGTCCATGAGCCACTGTAAACTTTTGTGGCTAATGCCAGATAATGTTGTTCCCATACATATACGATTATAGATTTAAAGTTTTGCATGGCGAGATGTAATTTAGATAAATAATTTTTGGATACACCATGTACATTTAAACATTTGTATTAGCTAAACTTTCGTCCTAGATACTCAGGGCGTCTTCAGAGCTGAATTGTTATTCAGCTCCACAGATCTCCTGAGTATCTATGACAAAGCTCAGATAATACATGGTGTATCCAAAAATTATTTGTCTAAAGTACATGATAATTATAGTTAAATAATAATTTTCTCTTTAGAGATTACTTACCAAAAAGATTTGTTGCTGTCTTGGAAGAAGAAAAGGAAACTTCCTGCTTCTTCTGGGTAAGTATCCTCTCTTTTATTGGCTTCTTCATCACTAATTAATTCCCCCTTATATTCCAGTAAGAAGTCACCTTTTGAGAAAGGCTTCTTTGCGAAGACACCCCTACCTAATTTTGAAAAAAGCTTTATGCTAATTTGCTTTCTACAAAACCCATTAACCCACCTAGGGCACATGTTAGCACCCCACACTGAATAAAATCGTCTGGTGTTAGTCAGAATAAAATGTTAAATTGCGCCCTTACAGTTTTAATTTTTTGTCATATGACTTTATGCACACAAATTGATCAGGTATCCCTAATTTCTTTTCCAAAAAAAATGTCCAGGCTAGCATGCTTAAACCTTTAATTACCAGACCAGCCAAAACTGCCCCCTTTTATTATTTTACTCTGTCTAATGCCAGATTATTTTACTCTGTCTAACACCAGACGATTTTACTTGTTAATGGAGAGCCTCTGGTAGCAAAGGGTTAACTGAGCCTTTCTGTCCATCCCTCTTCTTTAACCCTTTCACTACCAGACCAGCCAAAACTGTCCCCTTTTATTATTTTACTTGTAAATGGGGAAACTCGGGTATGCAAAGGGTTAATTTACCTTTTCTAACATTGTAAAAACAGTAAAGTTAGTTTAGTTTTGGAACAAGGAAAGTTGAATTATATTACGTTTCAAGTAAAGGCCCTTTGTCAGAGAGAAATGTAAATAATAATAATCAATAAACAGGGAGAAATGAAAAATCGAAATTGAATTCAAGGTTTGAAATTGTCACTCAAACTTGCAAAATGCAAGACAGTGAACTTTTGGCTTTGTCATGTTTTTAGCGGGTACTACACTTATAAGTTTTTAATATCCAAAAAGTTAATTAGTACTGACTACCTAACCATTATCTTATAGCATTTGTTGTTGCTTTTTGGATTTTATTGGATATTTCTTGTCATCTGACTACCTTTCATATTATAAGTTCACCTGTGTTTGATATTTCACATGTACAGTATTTGCATTTCGCTAAGCTGATGAATGACCTAGCTTTGCTCAAAATGTTGATCACTTTCATATTTCCTCCAGTAAACTAACATTTGCTGTTATACAACATGAACTCAGATTATGACCATATTATTTTCAAAAAAGGCACTTTAGAATAATAAAAATTAACAGGTGTTCTAGCCTTGTTGTAAACAATATAAAATATTTAGGTGTTGTAATGGTGCAGTTTTTCTACTATACTGCACTATATTGCCTGTTTGTTAACAAATTTAAAGAGATCGATACTCTAGCCTCCAAAACAAATTTTGCTTTGGTGATGTACAATAAACACTCAATTATAATAACAATCTTCCATCCATAAAAATAATCTTAATGTAAAATGAATACTGGTACTGTGAATACTGTAAAAGTTCCTTAGGCATGTGCTGTAGTTGTTTTTTTTTATACATGTGAGATGGTACAAACAGTGCCGAATTGCAAGCTTGTAATACTGATACAGGCAGTATAAATAGAGGATATTAGGTGTGAAGATATGAATTTTATCTTCGAGTGGTGAAAACAATATTTTATGAATGAGCGTAACCATGTAATTTTCTTTTTATTATATGGAAACAATACAATTAAAGTTCAATTTATGACATGACGGCATCAATATCTTCACTAGTGAGGATATTGAAAATATCTCACTGTATATTTTCCAGTAAAACACTTGCATCCATAATAATATGTAAATTATCACTGATACAGGCCCTGTAACATTCTTCTTCTTTAGAAACAGTAGAAACCTATTGCAGGTCAATTTTATAGAATGTAGGTTGAATCTTATCACTGTACAGTATCATATGTGAACTTATTCAGGGGGAAAACATAAAATATAGAACTACTGTACATAACAATTAACATATGCAATTATTGCATGATGCATGTACATGTATGTGTGCAGTAACTAATTCTGACACTTTCATTTTTGTTTTAGTGGGCTAAATAGAAACATGTGAGCTGACACTTTACCAGTTTACCTACAGTGTGAACTTTGGCAATTGTAAGTTGTGAATATCATACTGTGCTGTACATGCATGTATATAGTATTACCTACTATTAGCAATTATGCTGCAAACCTTTCAGCAGTGTTTTGAATTTTTTCCCTCCCACCAAACAAAAAACCCTTAAACCTATAATCTTATGAATAATTGTAACCTTTTATTCAGCCACTTTAGGCTTTGTTCACAATATGTTCGTACAACTTGTAAACATTATAAATTAAGAAAAAGCTGCAAATATAACCATCGTGTTGAGACAATAACAGCTCAAAATTGTGTGAAACTGTCACTTTAACCTGAACAACATGAAAATGCTTTCTACAATTTGAGTACAGTAATTGCTCATCATACCTATATAATCATCAATGAATCTGTCTTCAAGCTGGTCTTCTTGGTCTTCTGGCAGGTCTTCGGACAGAGTTTGCTTCTAAGTTGTATACAACAGAATAATTACATGTAGTCAACTTGAATATCTTTTGGTTATCACAATCTACTGTACTTAATGACTATTTGATCTCAGGTTAATAAAATAATATAAAAATACACATTTTGCCATAGTAATGTAGATGTGTCATTTGACAGAAAAAGTACTCAAGTTGCCTTTTGTAATATTTATCTAAATTCAGTTAAACACTATAGGTGATCAGAATACAATATTGTTGGCTATTTTAAGCCCAGGATGAGTACAGAATGATAGGAGTATTGACAGATAACTAGGGTCGGTTGTATAAATTAAAGGATCTATATACTGATCTCTTAGAACAAGCACATGAGGCTAATGTGTTTAGTATCTTTGTGATTTCAAGTCACAGGTGTTCTAAACCGCATGATACCGTAATGCTACA
Organism: Paragorgia papillata; assembly: GCA_035771165.1. NCBI lineage: Eukaryota > Metazoa > Cnidaria > Anthozoa > Scleralcyonacea > Coralliidae > Paragorgia > Paragorgia papillata. The sequence goes on from JAWNZC010000088.1 coordinate 1,767,044, forward strand.
AACTGAATCATTTATGCACTTGTAAGAGAAATAGGGATGCTCTGGAACCAACCTTTTTTGTTTCGGTCAGAACTAGCCAGTATTAAATGGAACTCTAGAAAGCACTTCAGAAAAGGGTAATTACTGTCTTAAAATTGGCATAAAAATAATGAGATTTACAATTCACCACGTCAAATCATGAGGGAAAACATTTTCGTGTAGAATGTAAAGCTAAACAGATGAAAAGGAACATATAATTCATGAATATACTGGCTTTAGCAGTTTTTTAACACTGCTAGCCCGTTGCTACCATGTTGCTAGGGACATAGCCTAGAGGCATTCTGTAAATGTGATAGAGATACATGTACTGTATTGTGGCACACCAAGTGTACTGTTAAGTACAACTTTAGGTGCCATAGCGACGAAAATAAGCCACCATTACTGACCAAGGGCTGACAAATAAGCAATATCTTGGCTGTTGCTTACATATCCCAGAACTAAAACTATTACCTTGTATTATGAACATGGAAACTATCTAACTTATATTTGCCGTAAATTTTGCTAGTGCATTAGGTGGGATAGCTGAACTAAATGTGAGACCCCTTCTTACTGCACATAGACTTGTAATATAGTTAAAATGGATTTTCACGTACAAGGCTTATACACGTACAAGGTACATACTATAAATGCAAATTTATTAAGCACAGTAAACTTGAATATGATTAAACTCGTTTGCATATACGTACGAAGTTCCGGGTAGTACAAAATCAGGCTTTAGAAAAATGATTGCCCTTTTGAAAGCTATTGTAATGCAGTATCATGCGTACAGTAGAATGTGCATGCAAGGATTAACTCTCCAAATCCGAATCTGTTTGGAAGCAATTTTTGCGTCTTTCGGCTCTTTTAACTTTCTCTTGAGTTGGCCCTGACAATCAGACGACGGGAGGTGCTCCCCGGTTATTTCCGAAGAATCAAGTTTCGCGCCATATTCCGATGTAAAAAGCCGCGAAGCAACAGAAAAGGACAAAACACTATATCACTCTGGTAAAATCACTTGAATAAACAACCCAGAAAGTGTTGACTATTTTATAGTATCTTATAGTATGCCTGTACTAATGGCGATAACAAAATAAACGGAGGAACACAGTTACTGGCTACGGTATTGTGTGTCACGAAACTGACAGCTCCAACTTCCCTGTCTAGCTAGTGAGTAGTGTTTTACAGATATCGAAAAGAAGTGTCACTACTCCTTTCTGTCGATATGTCATTACTTTTTCAAGTTTAGATTGCTCCTTGTTGTTACCGTTTCAAGTTTTAATATTTCTTAGTTGATCAAGACATACTTATAACCGTGTGATAAAACAAACTCACATTTCGCAAACGTCTGGTCTTTTCAGCCATTGTCCTTCTCCTTCACTTCGGTATTTCCCTGCTATAAAACCTGAAAAAGATGGAAATTTTTTACGTTATATTAAACTCACGTTAATAAACATGAAAAGGGAAGTAAGCTACATGTAAACATTGTTCTTGAGATACAGAGACCAAATACATACAGATTTTATTTGCCAAAAAAACAACCGTTCTTTGAATCTGCTGCCGAACTGAATGAAGACAGACGCTAACCCGACGCTGTTTCAGACCCCCAGCGGTTTATCTTTTGCTTAAATAAGTCGCCGTATGTGATTGGTTAAAATCGTATTATAGGTATATGATGCGCTGTGATTGGTTATTCCTTGATATAAAGAACACATCCCCCAGACTGTTCGTGGGTAATTGTGTGATTACACGTTTCTGCATCTCTGGAGTGTAATATTATGAATCCACTCGCACCGTGGCTTATCGCATTTTAGAGCATGTCGCCGTATCGTGTCGCGACATCTCAGATTGCACCAAGTCTATATTTCACCCCGGGCCCCACAAAACCTCTCGACGACCGTGTGCGAAATTTTACTCTGATGTCATTCCTCGCCATTATATGTTATATAATTACTGACCCTTATCAAATTCCATTGTTCTCTGTCTGCATTATATCAACGATTTCAGCAAGCACACTGCAATATTTTTAATATTGCAGCCGGCACACTGCAATATTTTTATTATCGCAACAAGCACACTTTTAATATTGCAGCCAGCACGTTTACAAGCCTTTCGTTTCTCGTTTAAAGGCTTTAAAATCAGCGTTTCTTTAATATTTTATTGACGACATTTGAGATTTAATTGATTTTACCAAATAGAAACTATGATAGGGGTCAGTAATTATAATAGATAATCACTTCAGCCAAACGGCATTATTGAATATATTGCAGCCAGCTTCGGGCTTCGCCCTGGCCTCAGTAATCATCTATTAAGTATTGCCTCGTTCTTTGAAAACCTCGTAATAATGTGCGTCGCCTATATTACGTCGCGATAATATGTGTGTATCATTTTCACATTAACTAGTTATATAATATGTATACTAAAACATGTTATATAATATGTATACTTATATACAAATCATCACAAACAACTCTATTAATATCATATGCTATTGCTTTGTTCTTAAAAACCACGCAACTTATCAATATCATATGTTCTTGCTTCGTTCTTAAAAAAAACACGCAACGCCGTATCAATATCATATGCTGTTGCTTTGTTCTTAAAAACCACGCAACTTATCAATATCATATGTTCTTGCTTCGTTCTTAAAAAAACACGCAACGCCGTATCAATATCATATGCTGTTGCTTTGTTCCTTAAAAAATACGTAACGTATCACTATCATATGTTCTTGCTTCGTTCTTAAAAACCACGCAAGGTATCAATATCATATGCTATTGCATCATTCGTAAAAACCACGCAACGTATCAATATCATATGTTGTTGCTTCGTTCTTAAAAAAATACCTAACGTATCACTATCATATGTTCTTGCTTCGTTCTTAAAAACCACGCAACGTATCAATATCATATGCTATTGCATCGTTCGTAAAAACCACGCAACGTATCAATATCATATGTTGTTGCTTCGTTCTTAAAAAACCATGCAACGCCGTTGTCCCAGTTAATTTGGACCCCCCCCCCCGAAATTTGGATCCCCGGTCCAAATCTCCTTATGGATTTGGACCCCCGGGGGTCCAAATCTACCAGTAAATATGGACCCCCGTTGGCGGATTTGGACCCCCCTCCAAAAGTTAAATATATGTAGTGTGAACACAATAATATAAACGAAATTCATAATAGCGAACAGTCTGACGTTTTTTTGTCACTTTATATTAGTGATAAAGAACACAAACCGTAAAATAGAAACCACTACCAGAGTTAGTAAAAGCGATCTCCACGCTCTCCATAGCACGGTGTAGAACGCTGGTGATTTATACGATCGAGCTAAACAGCGTATAGAATATATAAGATATAATTCAGTTGCAATGGATATACCAGGCGGGAAACGTAATTTAAAAACATTTATAAACGATTATAACAGTTGAAACGTTTTTAACAGAACTAATGTTGTGATATACATTTTTCAGTAATGTTCTTTTTTATCTTTTACATATTTGGTCATAAACGATTTTACGAGTTGAAACTTTCTTAACTGAACTAATTTTGTATATACATTTTTTAGCGATGTTTATTTATCCTTGTAGTCGTATACATATTTTCCATTTGGTAACTTTCTAGTTTTTTACTCAGTTTAATAACAGTGTTAAGATTTTTGAATTTAGATAATGTTTATACTGGCAATAACATTTTATTTGATGCATGTACTGTACCGTCAACGAACCGGCAAATTTTCGAACTATGAAAATGTCGCCCAACAATGTTTTCCATATATTCGCTATTGCAACACTATAAGCTCGACTATGTGGTGTTTATAAGTGGCTTTGGATATGAAAATTAATTAATGAATGTGACATATTCATCGTTGTCTGGGTTGGTTTGGGTAAAAAAGGGGGGGGGGGGCAAATCCGGTAAAGGGGGTCCAAATCTCCTAGTAGATTTGGACCGGGGGTTCCGCTGTGACACCGTATCAATATCATAAGCGCTGTTGCTTCGTTCTTAAAAAAACACGCAACGTATCAATATCATGTTCTTGCTTTATTCCTAAAAAAAATACGTAATGTATCAATATTAAGGACTTACTGCGCTTTTCGGCTAAGCTTGGAGACGAACAGTTTGATCGAAAAGTTTGAACATTGAAACGCATACGTTACCAAGGGCAATTTAGGATGTTGTCAAGGGCAAATTCAAAAGTTTAGGCAACGCCTTAATTTCTATTGGTCAAAATGTTCAAACATTCAAATTTCCCATGGGAACGTGTCAAATCGTGAAACGATCAAACTTTTTAATAAAACTTCCGGTCTCCAAGCCTAACCGAAAATCGCAGTATTAACCGGGTGCGAGGTCTGTATGGGAAAGTATTTGCCTGAGGTTTTCGTACAGACCGAGCGACGAAGGAGCGAGGTTTGTGCGATAAAACCGAGGGCAAATACTTTCCTGTACAGACCGAGCAAACGAGGTTAATAAGGAATTTATTATATGGCTATTGGTTCATTCTATTTTTAAGTTTCGAGCGTTGTTTTTGTCTTCGGAGTATGCTATTTACCTTACCTGTTTACTTTTTCGTGTCGCTCTTGGCCGTCTTGTTTACACCAGTTCGGCTTTTATTTGTCATGTTTTTAGATAAACATGCAGCCGATATCTTCGCAAACTGAAATAAATATATGTCAATAATGCTGCCATATATATATAATAATATATGTGTATATGTATATATGTATATATATATATATATATATATATAATATATATATATATATATATATATATATATATATATATATATGTATATGTATATGTATATGTATATATATATATATATATATATATATATATATATATATATATATATAGTATACCGTAAACCTCCGAATATAAGCCCTGGGCTTATATTCGTTCGTAAGCATTTTTTGGTGGGCTTATACATGGGGGGGCTTATATATGGGGGGGGGGGGGCTTATATACGGACAAGATTTTGTGTTAGTAATAACATTTATTGACTTTATTTCAATATAACAGAAGGTTAACATATAAACAAGCATAAGATACTATTAAGTTAGATATCGTCATAGTCCTCATCAGTGGCAGTGCCACTGGTATCGCCCTCCCTGTCTGTTACGATAGCATCATAGTCGACGTCGTTGTCTTCTTCCTCACTCGAAGTTTGAAGATGAAATTCTTCTTCTGGTGACGGCATGATGACATTTTTCTTGTCCATGTATAAGCCCATGGGTTTATATACGGGTGGGCTTATATTCGGAATGGTGAGAGTGTTAGTAAATTGGTGGGCTTATACATGGGGGGCTTATATTCGAGGGGGCTTATATTCGGAGGTTTACGGTATATATATATAGTATATATATATATATATATATATATATATATATATATATATATAGTATATATAGTATATATAGTATATATATATATATAGTATATATATATATATATTAATATATAGTTCAATCTACAGACACGTGTTTCGCTGTACTACAGCCCATCAGTGTACGTAGCTTCGAACAATCTAGATGTGAGAACACCACTTATATATATCAATTATCAAAACGTCCTCAAGTCAAAACGTCCACTGTCAAAGTCAAAATGTCCTCGGGTCAAAATATTCCCAGGTTATAACGTCCTCAGATCAGAGGGTCAGTTGGAGCATTATTTCGGAAAAAAACTTTTTTCGTCTCGGAATGGCGAGATAAGCGTTTTTCTTGATCATGAAGGTCCCAAAACTGCCAAAATGAGAAAGTTGATGGAATCATTCCAAATGTGTTGTTTTGCTATTTTACGGTCAAAAACATCATCAGTCACCGATAATTTGGCATTTGGAGCCTTATTTCGGAAAATAACTTTTTTCGTCTCAGAATGGCGAGATACGCATTTTTAATTTCATGACTTTGAAGATCCCAAAACTGACGGAATGGGAAAGTTGAGGAAATCATTAGAAATGTGTTGTTTTGCTATTTTACGGTCAAAAACATCATTTTCACCGATAATTTGGCATTTGGTGCCTTATTTCGGAAAATATTTTTTTTCGTCTGAGAATAGCGTTTAAATAAGCCTTTCTCTTGATGTTGAAGGTCACAAAACTGCCAAAATGAGAAAGTTGAGGGAATCATTCCAAACGTGTTGTTTTGCTATTTTACGGTCAAAAACATCATTTTCACCAATAATTTGGCATTTGGAGCCTTATTTCGGAAAAAAACTTTTTTGTCTCGGAATGGTGAGATAAGCGTTTTTCTTGATTTTGGAGGTCCCAAAACTGACAGAATGGGAAAGTTGAGGAAATCATTCCAAATGTGTTGTTTTGCTATTTTACAGTCAAAAACATCATTTTCACGGAAATTTGGCATTTGGAGCCTTAATTTCGGAAAATAACTTTTTTCGCCTAAGAATCACCCACATTTTCGCCCAAAATGTTGGGGGTAAAAAGTTTTCCACAGAACGCCCCGTTTTTGGGGGGTAAAATTTCAATCAATTTAAAAAAGGGGTAATTTTTACCCCGCAATTCGGGGGTAGTTTTTACCTCGAAATGTGGGGTAAAATTTAAGGGGTAAAAATAAGAGGGTAAAAATTGAATAGTCCCAGTTCTTTATTTATTACACTATTTAGTGGAACCTTGGTGTCCCAATGGGTCACCCATCCAAGTACTAACCCTAACCCTACGGGCTTAACTTACCTTGCATTGGTTTCCTTACCTTACCACTGCGCCAGGCTGCCTCTTCTTGTTTTGTATTAAAATTTAAGATTTATAACCGTTTTTTCCCCTTTAATATTACACTGCAGTTAAGTTCATATTATCTCTACTTTTTTTAACACACGATTTTATAACGTTTCACAACATTTGAGAATTATTTTTGAAAGGTTTCATTAAAAAACATTTGTGTTGACTAGTGTGACAGATCAAAAACATTTCCAAACATTTCAAAGATCCTGTGAATTTTTGTTTATGCTTTTTTACATTAATAGTTTTGCCACATAGAAAATGTTATCAGTTAATAGCCGGTCAGTTTCCGTGTCATACGACGAAAAAACAAAATATTTATTTCGATAACAGTTTATAAAACACTAGCCGTTGTAGGTCAGAAAGATGTACAAACATTTGTTTATCTATTACGAATTTCCAGCAAAATGGGAAAAGTAAATCGTTACAACGTTAAGAACTAAATTCAGAGTCAGTTCAGCCCATTTAGATCAGTCTTGTTTCCTCAGCTTTGATACACAGACAATGCGGAAAATACTATTGTTTTTGACACAAGAAAAGTGTAAAATCATTCAAAGTAATTCATTTCAATAGCAACTCAACAGACATTGTCGTAGAGCAAAAAATATAGGAAATAATACTTCTTTACTTACCCCCAATTAATCTAATATAAAACAACAACATTCAAAACCAGATCCAGAGTAATTTCATTTTTGTAAGCAGTGTTAGGTTGTGTTTAAGTCACCTTTGGGCCTTTACACACAGACGATGTTTACAAGCTTACGGAAGTAAACTTTAGGTCTATTTCAATCTGCTAAACAATCTTCTGCTTAATTTTTAACCATTTTCGAAAACATTGTCTTGTAGTTTTGGTTACCCCCAACGTAGGGGGGAGTTTTTACCCCCACTATTGGTTACCCCTTACAAGGGCCAAAATGGGCCTAGATAATGGGCAATTCCCCCTATAGCGCAATGCATCGAGCGAAATGGCCGCCGCGAGGCGAGCATTTTGTCTGAAAGAGTAACTAGTTGTTTTACAATATTTCCTTTCCGCAATGAGGATTTTAGACTTCTCAATGGGACTGGGAGGGTGTAAACCACATTTTGTACAAAAGACAGCGAAATCGCAGCTAAAATAAGCGAGGAAATTACTTCAGAGTGACTCGACAAGCGAATATTGATCAAATAAATACGATTCGAAGACGGTCCTTCCCGGACGTGAACAGGTGAGTAAGCAGATCGATTACAGCTCAGTAAATAATTCAGCTTTTGTGACATGTATAAGTTGTTTGTCAGTCACGATCGCTTAGTTGTTGTGCTCGGAAGTCTTTCTTCCTGGCGTATTTGCTTGTTGAAATCAACAAGGTTGGGTAATGCACTCGACCTGTTGCTCGTAATTGCCTCTGTATTTACACAATGTTTTAATAACTTTTTGGCGCGAAAAAAACCCTGTTTCTTGAGCAAGAGTTGAGATATTTTACAAAGACGTCAAGCGTAAAAGTCTTGTCAGGGTTTTCGTTCGTTATTTTCCTCTTCTGTTCCCATTGTTGTCGTCGGTTCCTATCCTCTTAGAATAACAAGTAGGTTCTAGAATTAGTGTAGGCTGTAAATATAAATTAGGACTATAAATTTACTAAATATTTTGAAAAACCGTCGAGTTTCTTGCCTTGTTGTGTGCAATAAACTTTTTAGTAAATATAAGAAATAATCAAATATCTAATTCTAATTTTATCAGTTAACTACATGTAAATAATAATAAACCATAGATATATATATAAATATAGCATATTTAAACCATATTAAATCCATAGTTCATTTTAAATAGTAGATAGTTTGTTAAAATGTACATATTGTTTTAAACATATTTAAATAAGTTATAAATTTTACAATGGAGGATGAACCTTGTACTTCAATGGAGAGTCAGGGAGAAAAACAATTGCCAGAAACCTTAAAAATTAGTATGAGCTTGAAGAAAAGGTGGTGGTGGAAAATCTTGCTCTGTCCCTAACTGTGGTAGCAACTCCAGAAAAAATTGTGAGCTCTCATTTTACAAATTTCCAAAAGACCCCAAACTAAGAAAGACTTGGTTGCACTGGGTGAGTAGAGCTGACTTTACACCAAATGACCACCACAGAGTTTGTTCAAAACATTTTGAGGGAGGGAAGAAGACTTACACTGGAAACATACCAACTCTTGTACCCAAACTTATCAAGCCTACCCCAACAAAACCTCGACCAACACACAGATGAAGAGAAAGAACTAACACTCTGCCGGATGCATCACAAGAAGAAAGTGAAGCCATTAAAAACACAAAAGATAAGATCCACAAACTTGAGGAAGAAGTCAAGAGATTAAAACAACAAAATCAACAACAGGAACTTTTTCAACTCTAAGAGAAAAGCTTGAACAACATACATTTTCTGTGCAATGTTTTAAAAGTAATGATGTTGATTTTGAATTGTATACTGGATTTCCAAATTACAGAACATTCAAAGCTCTATATGACTATCTTTGCCCTGCATGTGAAAGATTAAGATACATTGGTGCAAATAATAGTACCCAAGAAGAAACACGACAGAAATGTGGATGGAAGCGAGGATTATCTCCAGAAGAACTATTTTTGTGTCTTTCGAGGTTTAGATGTGGCCTGTTAGAAAGGGACTTGGCAAATAAGTTCAATATATCAGTATCCCAGGTTTCAAGAATTTGGATTACATGGCTTGACTTTTTGTATAAAAGGTTGAGGTCCATTCCTATTTGGCCCTCCCAAGATTATGTAAGAGAAAGCATGCCAGCAAGTTTCAAGGAAAATTACCCCAACACCAGGGTAATTATTGATTGCACAGAGCTTCTTTTAGAGATGCCCTCACAACCAAGAAGTCAGAGTGCTACATTCTCTACTTACAAACACCATAACACTGCCAAGGGCCTTGTTGGTATTTCCCCAAAAGGTGACTTGACCTTTGTTTCAGAACTGTATGCTGGCAACACCTCTGACAAACAACTGACAAATGACTGTGGGATTTTAAATTTGCTTGAGTCAGGTGATGAGGTGATGGCTGACAGGGGTTTTAGTATCGAAGACTTACCAGCTGGTGTGTCCTTAAACTTACCACCTTTTTTAAATGACCAGCCACAATTTTCTGAGGAGGATGAAATTAAAACAAGGCGAATTGCTAAGCACCGAATCCATGTAGAGCGAGCTATTCAAAGAATTAAGAGCTTCCGTATTCTACAGCACACATTGCCTATAAGCATGGCTGCGGACATGAATAAGATCTGGATTGTGTGCTCTTACCTTACTTTGTTTTTTAAGCCACTACTTCAAGAACACAACGAGAATGGGCAAGAACTGCAATAAATTTAATGGACAAAAATAGTACTGCATGGCATTTACATGCACTGTACTGTGTAATTACAGTTGCATTTAACAAGTTATATAATACATGACGTAGCTAAGGGAAGCAATTTATTTCTGTTATGACGTTTTCAATAATAGGCAATACTTTGTTAAAGTTTGGAAGTTCTTGACATGTATAACAATTTATTCAAAGAGATAATTGTATTATAATTCCTCAAAACTATTTTTAAGATTGTTACCATTTTTCTTTGAACCTTGTTTTAAAACAACCTGTATTTTTTTAAAATTTAAACAAGATTCATCAAATAATCAAAATAAAAAGAAGTTAATTCAGCTAAAGTATTCTCTTTCCACTCAAGTTCATTGAAATAAATCCTCTCAACATGAAGATCATTTCTAGTGTAAACCACAAAATCTAGCCACCTCAACTGGCAAATTGCCATAACTCCTTGCGACTGGAAAAAGTAAACATGCCCTTTTTCAGAGATGGCTTGCCATTAACAAGCTCCAAGCAAAATAGTTTATCATTGCATGCTTCCATAATAGTCATGTCTGCTTTGGATGCCGGACATTTTACCTCAACAGCTCCATAAATACATGCCTCACTTGCATCAGAAACTAGTGCATCAGGGCTGGACACAAGCCATGGCCACTTTGGATTCACAACTAAACCACATGCATAGCAAATTTCTACTGGCTCATTTTTCTTCTGTTTATATTCATGATACTTAAGTAGAGCATTATGTTCATTTTCAGTTCCCCATAAACAACTTGAATTTCTTTCAGTGTTGGATGTCTTAATAACTTTGTTTATTATGCTCTTTGGGTATATGAAAATGCTGGAATAGCTGTTAAATTATTTGTCCACATTTCAGTTACACTAGAAACTGGCAATTGTTTTTCTCTCTGACTCTCCATTGAAGTACAAGGTTCATCCTCCATTGTAAAATTTATAACTTATTTAAATATGTTTAAAACAATATGTACATTTTAACAAACTATCTACTATTTAAAATGAACTATGTATTTAATATGGTTTAAATATACTATCTATCTATGGTTTATTATTATTTACATGTAGTTAACTGATAAAATTAGAATTAGATATTTGATTATTTCTTATATTTACTAAAAAGTTTATTGCACACAACAAGGCAAGAAACTCGACGGTTTTTCAAAATATTTAGTAAATTTATAGTCCTAATTTATATTTACAGCCTACGCTAATTCTAGAACCTACTTGTTATTCTAAGAGGATAGGAACCGACGACAACAATGGGAACAGAAGAGGAAAATAACGAACGAAAACCCTGACAAGACTATTTTACGCTTGACGTATTTGTAAAATATCTCAACTCTTGCTCAAGAAACAGGTTTTTTTTCGCACCAAAAAGTTTAAAAAACATTGTGTAAATACAGAGGCAATTACGAACAACAGGTCGAGTGCATTACCCAACCTTGTTGATTTCAACAAGCAAATACGCCAGGAAGAAAGACTTCCGAGCACAACAACTAAGCGATCGTGACTGACAAACAACTTATACATGTCACAAAAGCTGAATTATATACTGAGCTGTAATCGATCTGCTTACTCACCTGTTCACGTCCGGGAAGGACCGTCTTCGAATCGTATTTATTTGATCAATAATATTCGCTTGTCGAGTCACTCTGAAGTAATTTCCTCGCTTATTTTAGTTGCGATTTCGCTGTCTTTTGTACAAAATGTAGTTTACACCCTCCCAGCCCCATTGAGAAGTCTAAAATCCTCATTGCGGAAAGGAAATATTGTAAAACAACTAGTTACTCTTTCAGACAAAATGCTCGCCTCGCGGCGGCCATTTCGCTCGAAAGTGAAAGCCACCACAACTCCCATGATGCACTACTATAGGGGGAATTGCCTATTTTACCCCCCTATATTTTTACCCCTTATTCAGGGGTAAATTTTACCTTTTTACCCCGAGATGGGTAAAAAATTTGCTCCAACAAATTACCCCCGTAAAATGGGTAATTCTGTGCGACAAAAAGAAGAATTGCCCTTATTTAAGGGGTAATTATTACCCCTTTATCATTTACCCCCAAAATGGGGTAAATTTTACCCCCTGAAATTCACAGTGTATAAGCGTTTTTCTTGATTTTGAGTAGTCACAAAACTGCCAAAATGAGAAAGTTGAGGGAATCATTCCAAATGTTGTTTTGCTATATATTTTACGGTGAAAAACATCATTTTCACCGATAATTTGGCATTTGGAGCCTTATTTCGGAAAAAAAGTTTTTTCGTCTCAGAATGGCGAGATAAGCGTTTTTAATTCTTGATTTTGAAGGTCCCAAACCAGCCAGAATGGGAAAGTAGAGGAAATCATTCCAAATGGTTTTTTTTCCTATTTTACGGTCAAAAACATCATTCTCACTGATAATTTGGCATTATTTCGGAAAAAATCGAAACGATTAATTTTTGATTTCCTGGCCTGGCATATTCACTATATTTAAATATAAATGTTGGAAATCGACACGTTTAATTCCATCAAATACATGTGAATAGGTGAACAAAAAATTAAGTGAACAAGTATCGCTGACCAAAGTTTTTGAAGAAATGCTGATCTGACAAGTATTTTTTGTATGTTTTGTTACTCGCAAAATTAAATACAATCTAGCTCTCCTTGCGACCACTATCGTAAGCGACCAGCTGTAGTTGCAACCATGCACCCTCACGAAACCCCGTTAAAATTTCCTATTAAACACTGTTACTATTAGCTTTCGTAAGCGACCACTCCCGCCAGACTGCTCTAGACAAGTCTAACACCAGGTAACAAATTTGGTCAGCAATATTTCCGTGACAAATGACCGAGAAAGTAATCATTCCAATAGCGAAGAGCACAGATGACGTCAGATTCATGCTTTCATGTCTGAGTTTAATTTTATAATTTACTCTGCATTATTAACAAAAGAAATTAGTTATTTAATAGTTATTCACTAAAATAGTAAATTGTTAAAGAATTATTTTTAAATATTTTAGTTTTTATATCCATCAAATATTTTAAAAATATATATACAAATGTTTAAAGATCATTAATCTGTTGTGAGTAATGATAGTCTTTAAATGTTCAGAACATAAGCAAAAACTGCATGAAGTCACCATAAGTTTTTTTAAAACTTGTTTCATGATTGCAATTGAGTTCAGATTCAGATTTTTATTAATAATAACACACGCGATGTACATAAAAATAGACCCACAAATAGCTTATGCTTACCTTGGCGGGTAGATATGAGCCATAGATATAAACGTAAGCAGAAATAAGCTAGTATTAATAATAAATGTATCACTGCAGTATTACTAATAAATGCATCACTGAAAATTTAACATATAAAGTTTTGTTATCATTTCACCGCAGCACCATACTGAAATCTTGCCATATCCAAAATGGCGCATCGTCGGAAATGCCTTCGGAAAATGTCACTTGTGACGTCTCAAGCGATATTGAACCATAGCTGTCATCACATACGCTTTGTAAGCGTTTCTTTTCAGGAATGGAAAATGGAATACTGAATAATTTTTAACTGAAATAACAATTTTAATAAAAAGCTAGATCGATAACGTAGGTTCTTCAACCTTTTTAAAGATCTAAAAATAGTCGGAATGAAATCGATAAAATGTCTCACTGTCGTCGGAAGTAGATCTCCGACGTTCTTAAAAGCTTATAGTTCTTGAACCACAACGAACTTCCCGACAAAACTTTCTCATTTTACTTACTTCATTATATACTTTAAAATTAAGCAAATGTGTTGCAGTTCACCTTTAATCCAGATACAACTCTCGGGACCTACAGTCCTCGGGATTTAAGTCGGTTTTCCACTTGCGAATAAATTCGCGCGAATCGAATACAGTAAGCCCCCGCATATAAGAAACCGACATATAAGAAACTACAGCCTGCAAGTAGAAAGAATATTTCCTCCTTTATAAGAAAAACTAGAAAGAAACTATAAGTAGATAAGAAACTGAATAGCCTGATTTCAAAAAGTCAGTTTCTTATATGTGGGGACTTACTGTATTTATTTTGTCTTATGAGCTCTGGGCTAAAACTAATTAGAAACCTATTCAATGTTTACAATAGAAATGTAAATTTGCGCAAAAAAATTCGCAAGTGGAAAACCGGCTTTAACTCTTAGTTATCACGATCGGCGAATCTAAAACACAGGTCACAGATCAGCCACCAATCGCCATGCATTGCGCACAGCGGTTTTCCTCCAAAAAAGAAACAAAATGGCGGGGACTTGCAACTGAGTTACTGGTCGTAGTTCGATTGTGCAGATTGTGCAGTAAAGAAGTACGATATTTCTACGGCACTACTTCGTGATCGCTCAGAAACTGTTCAGCTTACTCGGGTTTTAACTAGAAGGCCGTATGGTGTATTTATAACAAATGTTCGAAGCCGAAATGTCAGATGACTCAGGTCTGGTTCTCTACTCTAGTTAAATATACTTGTCAGTAGAAAAATACTGTGGATTTTCGGTATTGTGCCATGCAATTATTTTGCTTTCACAATAACAACAATCTGCTTTAAGTTGATTATTCTTAATATTGACTGGAGAAGAATTTGTTTGACAAAGATTATCAGCAGTCCTGACAGTGAGTGACACACTTCTTAATTCAAAATAGAGAGTCATTGTGGGTGAAGAATATGGTACAGCATATACCTAGGCAAATATCAATTAAAACATTTTTGTACTGCCTGTACAGTATACTGTAGTTGAAGTATTCTAAATATGTTTCTTGGCACCCCCCTGAAAACATCAAAATTGTAGAAGAAAACAATTAAAACTTAGCTTCACTGCCTTTTAAATTCAAGAATGGTGTATCATGGTAATAGCTGCAAATCATTATTATTCTACCCTACTCTTTCCCTAAACTCAGCCATCCTCTCATCAAACCAATCAACCCCTCTCCCCAAACCTACCCAGTCACCCTTTGGGGGGCCCCCCCCCCCCCCCCCCCCCCCCCCCCACCACACACTCCTGCAAACTCTGCTGAAATTTTCAGTTTAATATATAAAACAAGACGGAGAAGAATTAGTATTTTGCATCTGATCACAGCATAGGTTTAAAAGCTGCTGTACTACAAAATCAAGACAATAATGTATACACATTACACATATATTCTATAAATCAGATAGTCCTCAGTAACTGTAAGTAGATACAAGACCAGCCAGGTGGGTGACACTGAAAGAGATAAGGTCCCTTCATCTGGAACACAAGTGTTCGACACTATAAACAGAAAAAGATAAGATGCGATGTTTATAGATGTGCATATTCAGCAAATAAACACAGCCCTTTGATACAATTTATATTATCATAAGACAATTGCATAATATAAATAGCTCTGTGTCAGTCTGTGTCAAAGACGAAGATTCGTGTAAGAGCTCAGTTGTAATTGAAATAGCTATAATATATATAGAACAATTATTATGGGACAATGAACTCGGGTGGAGAATAACCAACCAACAGCTCCCAACTTGACCTGTAGCTAGTAAACCGAAGGTTGTGGGTTTGAATCCCACCTGGGCCAAGTTGATTTTTCTCTACTTGTCCAGTATATGGTTCATCACTCAGAGTAACACCTAATATCATTATATATATATATATATACAGTACAATGATAGCCTAACTCACATTACATTACTAATTTGAGTGGTTTAATAAAAGAAGCATGGTACAGGTTGTACATGAACAAATAAACAGCTCTGATACACTTTGAGTATGAGCTAGCTCTGTAACAGCTGCACAGCTAAAACAAGCATAATAAAGACATGTTCTGCCATTTATATCATCGGCTAATATTATATGTAAATATAGCTCTGTGGCACAGTATAAATAAAGCAATAATACATGTACACAAGCTGTACTTGTGCACCAGCAAAGAAACAAAAACATATATATAAAAATATATATGTGACACTAAATTGAGATACTGTAAATGTAACCATACAGTAATGTAAACACATAGATAATACATATTTAAGCGACATAATTTATAAGCATAAGCTATGATTGAACAAACTGTGCTATAACTTAGGGCTAAGATGAGGCATGGCATAATTGCAGGCACACTATAGTTTACTGTACTTTACATATGTACATAAACCTCGACATAAACATAACAAAACGCAGCTCTGGCATTGTTTTACTGCACATGGATGGACCAATTTATACATGGGCTGTCATTTGCATCTCTGTACGCTTCGAAATAACTAAATAAGTCCAACAAATCTATCTAACACGTTTCTTCATGTAAACAATTCATTGGCAATTGTACAGCAAAGACATATATTCTCTGCAGAAGCTCGCAATCCGCGTGCGATATCTCACAAATTTTAATACAATTCACTTCTTACCTGGTCATTTACTCGTTTCAATGGTCTTGACACAACTTGAATATCTTTAGTTTTCTTGTTTCTTCTATATTTTGTAACGATATGCAATTTCCAGGCGGTTTTTCCTCGTATATCCCACCAACGAAACGAAGCACTTCTATCACAAAGACATGCCTCGGCCGCGCGCGACGTCTCAAGAATATCGCTCCAAACAAATTAATAAGACCCAAAGTGGAAAAACAAAAAAGAAACGAGCTTAATTAACACTTTGGCTTTCCGACAAGCACAAAATAAATACCAGATCGGTTAAGACTAAAAAGTTATTTGAAGCTTTAAATTGTTATATTTTAGCGCCCGGGCTCGAATTTCCAAATTTGCAAAAAGTGCTCACAAAGAATGAAGGCATGATCGCGCGAGAACAAAGATCACCATGGCAATCGTGGTACCACTGTGATCCTCTTGTATTCCCCTACCACCCCCTCAAATATCGTATTTGACATAGGAACCCAAGCGCTACAGAGCTGTAAAAAGACGGCGCATATTTTTCAGAATTTAATTCGTCACCAGTCTCCCAAATATGCTGACAATTGCAAAAAAAATGCTACGCTCACCTCTGGCGATTTTGATACATTTTGTGCCAAGCGTGTATATATGTTGACCATGTAAGAAACGAGAATAAAGTTTGAATGTACAATAAATATTATTACATCCCGGCTTAGGAGTTATGAAGGCTACACTGGCGCAACTCGGGGCAACTCGTACTTGAAGGGATTCAAAATCCAAGGACAGACGTCCAAGACATGTTTTCTCTAAATACATTCAACATCTAAAAATAACTAGAAATACATAAACACAACAACCCCTCACCCGCTTTTACATGCTTTTTTGAAACACCCCCACCCACCCACGCACCCCCTGATTAAAATAAGCACTCCCGATTATATACAGCCAATATAAAAACAAACAGATATAAAAGCAAATGATAATCCTCAAGTTAATTATATAATTTATGGATAAGATGACTAATAAAACTGATTTAATGAAGTTGAACATACCAATTTCATTATTAAATTCTGGTTGTAAAAAATATATTGTTTTCAGGAGGTTTCAAATGGGATTATTTTTAGCAAGCCTTTAAATGGCTGCCCTATGCATACATGTTTTGCAAAGGCAGAATTAAAAAATTACATTTATAATAGAGTCTGAGATAAAACAATTCAGTAGAATCGGATTCCTGAAAGAAGTATTAAATAGACCACGTTCCAGTCGAAAATTTGGAAATATAGCCAAGAAAATCGACAAAGCCTATGAGTATTTTTAATAATAAAAAGTGCATGCAAAGTCAATGAAAAACATCACGTCTACATAAGCCTAAGGTAGTGTTTTAAGTTAGCTATAGTTAAGCTGACTTATGGTCTAACGAGCAAATGCAGAAAGCACGAAAAGGTGAAGCTGTATATTGTTTTTATAGGTTAAGCGAAAACTTGAAAACAACATAAGGACAGTATACCGTTCTTGGCGTTTACAGAATATATAAATACTAAATAAATGCAAATCCCCTACCGTTAACTTTAAAATGATTTTGAGACCACTGAGTGACGAGATTTTGTTTACCATACGGCGTTTGGTTTCTTCAGGTTCTCCGGTTTCGCTTCAAGATATATTAAATCGGCTGTTTGTTTCTTAGCCCATCTCAATTGACTCTTTCACTATCCTTTTCTTCGTTGTTGATCTCCTTTAAGTTTTAAGTAGAGCTTGAATAATTTAACAGGTACCAGTACCCTGCTATCCGAACTGCGCAAGTTGTGGATTTGATAATATATATATATATATAAACATCTCGCAGAATTTCTTTCCCCTTCGCGTGTAATTTCGCGTGTATAGTGGACTCCGCGCACGTCGAGATTAGCACCCTCACCCGGGCTCCGGGCCTTCGGCCCTCCGCCCGGGCTCGGGGAAAAATACGGAACTGTTTTACAAAGTATTACAGATACATCTGCGACTGTGATCTACCGAAGCTGTCACGCGCCAACGAGACTTTTTGACGTTTATTTGTTTGGATGTTGGCTGTTTAATAACTAACGAACATATATATAGACGAACTACATTGAACATCTCGTGCTTGTGAAGTGCTTGCTCTCCCTGATCAGTATTTCGATTTCAGCGAGAAAAGACTCTCTCGTGTTAAAGTATTACACATATCTAATATAGTAAATCCGTCTCTTATTTTCTGATAGTTTGACACCTAGTTAACTCAAAAATAAAAGAAAATCAACTTTAGCATGCTCCAGGCAAATCCTATATATGGGAGCTGTTTTTATGACACTTCATACCACAATATTAGGGCTAGGATCGCTATTATCAGGACCAGAAAAGGTTTTCGAGTTACTCCTATTAGCCATGTCTCCAACCCCTCAACCCCCTAGTTATATATCAAAAAGTCGAAAATCTGAACGCCATCATTTTTCGATATAAATAGATATCTAGTAAACTCAAAAAAAATTAAAAAAATGCAAATCCTACGGAATTACCGCACTATTACTGCCCATTTAATATTTTTAAAGAAGAGCTTTTTATTCATTTCTGTTTAAGTGAGGAGCCAAGAATATTTTTTATAAATATTAATAATAATATATATTCAATGATGTCTTACAACATTTTATATGGTCCCACAATGTAAGTTTAGGTGTCTTATAAAACGCTAACGTTAAATCTCACAACGTAACACAAGGTCTCAAAGCGTAAATAACATCTTACATGTACAACATAACGTTAAGTCTCACGGCGTAACGTAAGATGTCAGACCGTAAAGTTTTAGGTCGATTACAAGGCATCGTAAGGTCTCACAACAAAAGGTAATGTTCCACAACGTGCGTATATACTGTAACGTAAGATGGAATAAAACGCAACGTAAGCTTTCACAACGTATGTAACGTATACGGTCTATAGCAACGTAACATAACTGCATTTACGTGCGTATGCTCAATATATACGCGTCAATGAACGAGTTTACGTGTTCTGAGTACTCCGTACGTATACGTACGTAAAAAAAGAACCCACGCCGAACTGGAAATCAGCCTTAAGGTTTCACAGCGTAACGTAAGGTCTCACAATATAACGTAAACTCTAGCAACGTAGAGGCTAATTTCCAGTTCTGCGTGTGTTTTTTTACGTACGTTTGCGTCAATTAATGATTTTACGTGCACTGAGCACTCTGTACGTAAACGTACGTAAAAAAACGTGGAACTGGAAATCAGCCTTAACGTAAGGTCTCACAACGTAACATAAAGGCTGGTTTCCAGTTCTGTGTCTTTCTCGCGTTTTCTTACGCACGTATACTACCTACACGAGCTAATTCGTACGCGTATTCGGATAAGTTGAACCTATTTCAACTTTTTACGTACATTTACCTGCAAGAAAAAACGCGTAACTGGAAACCAGCCGTAAGATCTCACAACGTAACGAAAGGTCCCGGAACGTAACGCCTCGGAACGTAACGGAACGTAACGTAAGGTTTCACAACGTACATAGCAACGTAAGGTAAGGTCTCACAATGTGGCCTGAGGTCTAGCAACGTAACATAAGGTCTAGTAACGTAACGCAAGGGCCTCATAACGTAACGTAAGGCCTCACAACGTAACATAAGGTCTGACAACGTAATTAACGGTAAGGTCTTGTAACATACAGTAGGTCTAACGTAACGTAAGGTCTAGCAATGTAACGTAAGGCCTTACAACGTATATATAACGTAAGGTCTAACAACATAACGTAAGGCCGGCCTCACAATGTAATGTATAAAGGTCTAGCAACGTATAAAATAAACGTCTGGTCTGACAACGTAACGTAAGATCTGGCAACGTAACGTAAAGGCTGCACGTATGCTCAATACGCGTCAGTGAACGAGTTTACGATTAAGCAACGTAATGCCTAGGTCTCACAACGCAAGGTAAGCTGTTTCACAACGTAATTATAAGGTCAATCACAACGTACCGTAGGATCGATTACAAC